>CM042012.1:40583527-41046027 GCA_023525715.1 Cichorium intybus | reverse complement strand
CCTTATGAATTTAAACGAGCCGAGTCCAAGCCTAACCGAGCTCAAGCTCGGCTTGGCTCATTTATACCCATATGTGCGGCTTGTATGTGCCTTTTGGACCTATGCTAGTGTTAGGAAGTTAAAGGAATGCTTTAAGATTGTATTCGATAGGGTCGGATAGCCTTAGAATACTTGAACAAGCCTTACTAGTTGTACCTTGTTTGGTTGTGACTTTAAGGTAGGGACATTTATTCGACGGTCTATCAGTTCCTATTGCATACGATTATGCGTTTGCGAGATGACCTAATGGTATGAGCGGAAGTTCCTATGGTGCGAGTGAGATGTGGGATTCCTAGGTAGAGTTGGAAGAGTGTTAGGCACTTCGGTACAGGGTCGTATGAACGATATACGAATGCCCCTTAGAAAGGAGTGAGGCGACTTAGGGAATCGAGACGATTTTTGGGACACGTACGAATAGGTGTGGAAGGTAGTACAAGGGCCCGTACTATTGGAACCACATGATTCGTTCCTGGATCGAAGGTAGACCCAAAGGACCAAGGAAGTCTGTAGACGAGGGAATCGTGTGTGTTATGTGCCTTGCGGGTGCTGTAACCCATTTCTTGCGTGGTTTCTGAATGAGGAAGGTTGATTCAAGAGGAAATGATTCTGAACTCGGGTCGAGTTCACAAGACCGAGCTGAGCCTCAGACGAGTGATCAGGATGTTCAAGATTTTCTCCCTCTTATGATTGTTTCGGTTAATACGAAGAAGTTAACGCTGTTAGAGGAGCGGTTCGCCGATAAGGAGGAAGCAGTGATGACTCGGTGTCAGGCTTTACCGAGGAAGGAGATCAGCATGTATATGGTCGCCACTTGAAGTCAGACCTTTGTTGAGAAGGAGTCTGCTGCTGTGTC
This sequence comes from Cichorium intybus, assembly GCA_023525715.1. Taxonomy (NCBI): domain Eukaryota; kingdom Viridiplantae; phylum Streptophyta; class Magnoliopsida; order Asterales; family Asteraceae; genus Cichorium; species Cichorium intybus. The sequence continues at coordinate 41,045,135 of CM042012.1, read as the reverse complement.
GAGAGAGAGATCGAGTTCGATGCCCAGTCGGGGCAGAAAAGGCAGAATAAGGATATGGGACAGCCGTCAGTAAAGAAGTTTTGGATTGCAGTTTCAGGTAGAGTGACCCTTACTGCCAAACGGTAAGCTGTATGTGAGGATTTGTGTTTTGTGCAATCTGGTTGGCCACGTCTGGGACAGTTGTCCGGGATTGTCACAGGAAGTGGGTCATTCGAGTTTGTTTCCCCGAAGTGTGAGGGTGTTCTTCAGGTGAAGATGGAGGACCCGGAAGTGGGAACCGGGCTTAGCAACTGGATGTATGGGTGGATCCTCGTCAGATGTTTGCCAGTGCATTTTTTGTGGTTTTGTTCTTGTCGCTTTTCGGTATTATTGTCTCTTTATCGTTGCTTTGAATGCGGGTAGTTGGTTCGGGACATATCTCTGAGTGAGTATGTGACGACAGGTGGTTGTCAGTGGTTTCGGCAGTGCGGCAAGGGTGGAATTCATGTGGAACAATAGTAGCAGCTTAGCAGGTTTGAACCCTAAGTGGGGGAGAACTGTTGGGTTAGAGGATGATGGGTTGTGGCTGAGCTTTTTCATTGGGTGGTAAGTTCTGTGGAGCTCCCCCGTATTTCGAATCATCGTGGGTAGGCTACGTGGTCTATGCTGGGATGAAGAAGGGTCGGCAGAGGTAATTTGCGGCATTAAGATAAGGATGTTCTTTATGCGGTTGTGAGTTTCGAATGTTCAATGTGGAAAAAATGGAAGTTTGTTCAAGTCGGCATGGTACGGAATTCTGACTGGGTGTCACATTTCTGTATGTAGTAGAAATGAGTGTGTGCTTCACCGTCATCATTCGAGGGTTGTTGGGTTAAACGTCTGTTAGTTCTGAGAGAGGTGTCAGTTCCTGCATTGTCTTTTGCGAATATTGGCTCGACATAGGATTTCTGGATGAGGTCCAAGGGTTTAGGAGTTGTTGTTTGGAGAAGAAGACTGTATCAATGGAGAATCGGTCGAGCTTGGTTGTGCTCTCGTTATCTCATATGTTCCGTTCGGGTATTGGTTTTCGTGGTCGGCCCGGCGATGTTTCGATTGTTGAGTTGGAGATAGTTGGCTATTCGTTTCGTTTTTCAGGTCGCCAGTTAAGTGTGATTATACGTGTTAGGCTGATTGGAATTGCCTGGGGTTCCAGCTAGATTCTTGTTAACACGTTGGTGTCATCGGGAGGTTGATGATCTTAGTGCTATTCTTGGAAAGCTGGATCTTTCGATAAGAAGTAGGGTTTCTGGTCAGGTTTGGGTTAGTCATTGGGAGCTTTGTATAACTTAACCGGGTAAAGAGAATGGGTGATCATTGGCAAGTTTCTTCTGAGCTTAATGTGTTCAACCGGGAAGATCAATAGAGAAGGTGTGAGCAAGGGATTAGATGATGGTGTTCTCGTTCTTTTGGCAGCAATGAGCACCTCGGTTATTCAGCATCGAGAATGCTAGGGACGGTTCATCAGGTTTTCTCTCAGGAAGATGGAGCGGTCATGTAGGAAGCGCTAGTAATTAGTAGAGGTTCTACACAGTACGTTAAGGATCGGTTGGATAACCGATCTGGGAAGCGGTTGGAAATTTTAAGGTGTTAAGTTCCGGATTAGGTTTGATCGTCGAGTTGTGATTGGGTATCTCCTTTGGAAGTTTTGTGTGAATGGAAGTCGGGCTGGTATCTGGTATCTGGTAAAGTAGCTGTTATGTTGTCTGGTTGGTGAAGGCTGAGTGGTTATGGTTCTTGTTCGAGTGAGCCTCGGGTTCATATTCATTATTAGAAAGCGAGCAGGTCCTGTAATTTGGAATGACATAAGATTTTGGGTGCATTAAGATTTGGAAGGTCCTTGGTAGGGGTGAGCTTGGTCCTGGAACCGACTCGACCGGGACCGAACCCGAGCCAGACCGAGACCAAGCTAAGGAGAAATCTGGAACCGAGGACCGACCAAAAATGTTTACTTGGTCTGGGGTCGGGGTCGGGTTTGAGTGGGTTTGGTCGGGTTTTACCCGAGCGGGACCAAGAGTTCGTTTTTAGGTACGGTTTTGGTATTGGTACTGGGTTTGGTCTTGGGAATGAGAGAACCGAGAGGACCAAATAATTACTTTTGGTGCCGGGTTTGGTCTTGAGACCAAGAGAACCGAGCTTGACCAACCTTAATAATGAGCTCACATTACTTTTTGGGGTGTAATGAGCTCATATTTATCTTTGAATTCAATTTAGATAGTCTCCTAATGCTAATTATATAATTTTTTATTTTGCAGCAAGTTATCAAAAGTATATCATAATGGATATACGAAGCAAAGTTTCATACACTAGCCTTTGCAAGACTTATCACAGCTACATGCACTTGAATGCAAGTCTCGTTTCATTTATCATATAAAACAAATACATATAAGGAGCTTGTTTTCGAATTTAAATTAATTGAGATAATTTGTCATCATTGTATTAGATTATTAAGTACATCTGGGTACACTATTGAAAGCTTTCTTCAACGACATTATATGTCGATACGGTTTGGTGAAACTTTAATGGCCATATTACTTTAGCATGAACCATTCTTCTCATATATGCATGAATGACATGTTAAGTTCCAAGAATGCAGGAATGATCAAAAAAACAAAAAAAAACTTATTGAATCATCTTGAGTGGCAGCCTAATTTGACATGGTTTCTTGAAACTGAATGCTTCTAACTTCGTATCTTGTTCAATCCTTGGAGATTCTTCAATTAATGGAGAAAGGAAGATCATGATTTTGTGTTTCTTGGTTAATGGAAGTCGACAGCCGAGGGCAGCAGGAGAACGAAGACGTGAACGTTGAAGAAGACGTGATTGTCGAGGGTAGCAGGAAGCATGAAGACTCGTAAGTCGTAAAAAACCCTGAAGGACCAAACCTGATTTAGGCATATTATTGGAACCGAGAACCGACCAACACATACCCTCGGTTCCTTATCTCAGTTCGGTTCCCTCGGTTCTTGAGCTTAGGCTCGGTTCTGAGGACCAAATGCTCACCCCTAGTCCTTGATTTGGCCTTTCGTTTTAAGTAGTGGTCTTGGTTTGGGTCTGTTGATCTCGTGTGTGTTAAGGATCGAGTGTAGCGGCCTTGTGTTAGTGAATCAAGTGAGTTTTGCTTCTGAAGTTTGCTGCAGTTATATGGATAGTTGACCTAAGGTTGGGAACCTGGAATTGGAAATGGTAAGGTTGTGTGTAGCCCTTCGGGCGGATCGATTGGTGTTAGGTGTGATTCTTGGTCACCTGATCTGTTCTTGCGACTGGGGATAAACGGAATGAATCGGGGAAGGACTGTGAATTCAGTTGGGAGCTAATGGAGCGGAAAACCCGGTGAGTTTTGTTGATGGATGGATCAAGGAACCTGGATGTCCAGCTGGTGGGCTGGGCGTGTCACAGAAAAGCCTAAGGGTCCTTAGATGATAGTTTAGTAGAATTAGTCCGTTAGTCCATGGTATTGTCGTGCGCGAAGTGTTGGACTTTGATTGTTTAAACACTCTTGGATAGAGTGCTTTTGGGTTTCTAAGTCGGTGGTTGAAGTTGTGTGAATAATTTATCGGGTATATGTGTTTGAGTGTCTTCTGTGACAGTGAATGATAGGCTTGATAGCCATGGGGTTTGGTAAGGTATTCTGAAGGTGCGTATCTAGAGTTTGCGGGTCGGCATAGATTAGGCACGTGGCAGTTAGTGTGGTTCTCGAGAAGCAGGGTGTGTAATTTTCGTATAAAGGAGTAGTCGTCGGGTGTTCGTGATCTTTTAGAGGTTGGCGGTGAGATCTTTTTGGTTTCAAAAATTCGGACTTGTAAGGGTTGTAAAGGACTGATTTGGTTTAAGGTTTAGACGCTTTGTAACACCCAGCTTGCAGCACATGGGGTACCCAAATTTTTTCTCATTTAATTATAAAATACAATAGTTTACAACTAAATACCCTATACGCTAGAGCTACAAAACTGATATCGTCAGGAATCGTCCCACGATCCAAGCCGACCGCTACATAACACCTAAACCTGCAAAACACTACAACATAAAAGGGTAAGCAATAAAGCTTAGTGAATAACATTTACATACTATACACTCGGGTCACCGTAATAGTAGCACGTTAACCACCTCTAACCAACTAGGCCAACCCACTAAGACTACAAGGTACGCGTTATGTAATCTCATAAACCTACAACACATATAGCGTGGATGAAAGTAACCATTAATACACCGTATAAACAGAATTACATATTCACCACATCACATCACAACCCCCTGCTCTTCACAACATCAACAACTCAGCTATTCGTCCCCTCCTCGACCCCCATGGTCTCGAGTCACGAACACTCACCGCAAGCCCCCTATGTGTGATAAACTTCCAGCCAATAAGGTCATCACAACACATGTGGTCCTAACTACATGTACTAGTAGCCTTATAGAATAAGTGGTCCCAAGCACAAGTACTAGTAGCCCATAAAATAAGTGGTCCCAACCACAAGTACAAGTAGCTCCACATAATAAATGGTCCCAACCACAAGTACTCGTAGCCCCACAAAATAAGTGGTCCCAACTACAAGTACTAGTAGCCCCACATAATAAGTGGTCCCAACCACAAGTACTAGTAACCCCACAGAATAAGTGGTCCCAACCACAAGTACTAGTAACCCCACAAAATAAGTAGTCCCAATTCCACAAGTACTAGTAGCCCTATAGAATATGTGGTCCCAAACACAAGTACTAGTAGCCCCACAAAATAATTGGTCCCAACTACAAGTACTAGTAGCCCCACAGAATAGACAGCATCGAGCCACAAAGGCTCCACAAAAAATTCCCTAACGTCTCTGTCACAAAGTACTCGTCATGTGACAGCCTCGAGCCACACAGGCTCAATAAGTAAACACCCAGCTGCAAAGCTTTGCAACCAACCACAAGACACCACAACTTCCCATCACAGACCAAAATCCATGTATAACTACATGATCACTACCCACCATAGGGTACGTTATCCATAAACCTTACCACTTACTACACACGTACTCATCTACATAGCTAATACCAACTAAATATTTAACCAACCATGGATACAACCTACACATGTACACACAGGTACTCGTCTATATGTTTTACACTTGTAAGGTATTCACTTAGCCATCTATGCAACACACATGTCAATGATACACACGTAATGCATCACATGCTTCATAATAACTCACCATGTTATGTAAAGTTACTCACCTCGATATTCCGGGTTGGTTAGCTCCACTGCTCGTATATCTGGGTGTCGTCTCGACTTATCGGCTTCAATAAACCTATATTAGGTTTTCAACCACATTTATAAATCATATGTATATACCGTCTTGAAAACCTAAGTCATGCAATTGAAAGCCATAACCTCAACATCAACTTTCTTAGAAATTATTCCATTTTTACCCTAAAGTTTCCCCCTGTTCATGCTCAGTTTTAATCAACATAACACCATTTATATGCAACGATTTCAATTTTATAGCAAGCTACTCCTTTTTAGGTTTCCAGGAACACCAATATCAACCCCAACAGGGTTTTTACAATTTAGTATAAATTTTGCAAGAGTACATATCAAAGCTGTCTCAAATCTGTCATCACTGGACCAATCTGTGGAAAACTCGTATTTTAACCTATGTTAGAGACAGAATCATGTTTTTCACCTCTATAGACAAAATATACTAGATTCAATTTCCGAAAATATAGCACTGGTTTCACCCGAAAACGATATTCCTAGAATTTACAGCGATTTTTTCCAATATGGTGTAAAAACAGTGGTTTTACCTCAATTCTGCAGTTCCGATCGAACGACTATATCTCAACTTGCTACCATCAGAATTACAAATCCTCTGGTCAAAACCATCGTATTTATCTCCTGCATCCGTTGTCCAGATTTCACGACGATCCAATGGTTCAATATATGGGGATCATTCGAACAACGTAGCAAGGTATGAAAATACGAGAATTGTTTTCAATTCCTAAGACCCTAGAACCTTCTCTCACACTCAAGAACCTCATTTTGGGAGGAAAATCCCGATTGTGAACTATTTATAGGTACAACTTTGCCATTTTGACACTTTTGATCCCTCAAATTGCAAAATTTACCATACTACCATGTATGTATATCATCAAATTTGAGTTTTTGCACTTAAAACCCTTAATTTCACAACATAATTATTGACAAAAAGGCAAAGATATACATATCGAATCAAACACGGTATTACACGTGCAGTCCGAGTAAGGAAGGAAGGATTTCGGGGACGAAATCCCGTTAAGTGGGCGAGAGTTGTAAGACCCTAATTCCGAATTGGCCAAGTTAAATGTTAAAGGAAGTAAATTTTGGAAAAAATTGGACGTTAGCATCGCGATGGGTAGGTATAACGTCACTAAGGAGTTGGCTAGATGATTAGAGTTGCTAAGGAAGTGATTAGCGTCGCTAATGGGTGGTTTGGCTTGTTAGTGTCACTAAGGGCTGGGGTAGCGTCGTTATGTGGCTGCCTGGTTGGTAGGTTACATGATCTCAATTAGCGACGCTAACTATTGTTTTTGGGCCAAAACCCTAGATTTTGAGCTATAAGCCATATATAAATGAAGGAAACGGTAGGGCAGCCGCCATTGTTCGTATTTCAGCCTGCAAAACGTCATTTTTCTCTCTTTAGCCTTCTTGGATGAGTTTTTGGTAATTTTGGTCTATTTGGAAGAATTTTTGAAATAGTATTAGAAGGTTGATGGTGATGCTAGAAGTTGTTTTCTTCTAGTTGAATCTTCAAAGATTTGCATATTTGGACTTGTGTGAGTATAAAGCTTGTTCCTTTTTACGTTTCTAAGAATGATTTTGTGTTTGTGATGGTAGAAATAGATATTTGGTCCCTTTTTGGCTCGGCCTTTGGAACTAGTTAGGAAAGTTCTGACCTTTATGCCTTTGCTAGCATTTCTTGAGCCATTAAATTAGTTTAGAGAGTGAGCCAACCTCTCTTGGGTTGTTTGTCTAGCTTTTGAGCTTTTGGACTTAGGTTTTGAGTTTGGGCATGTTTGATCATAATTGTAGCAACTTTATGGGTCAATGGTCATTTGGATAAGTTTCGGAAGGACTTGACACCTGGGCTGAATGGATTAAGATCTTAATGAAGTTTTGGGACTGTTCATAGTTAGCGACGCTATCTAGGGAAGATAGCAGCATTAACTGGCTGTTGATTGTTGTAATGTTGTCATACTATTTGGTAAGTGAAATTGTGTTACTCTTAGTGTAATTAAGATTAAGTAGGTTAATATATGCGTTAGAGTGGTTAGAAACCCTTTTGGAAGAAGTTTTACCTTGAAAAAGGCCAAAAGGAGGTTACACAGGTCGTGTATAGTCACACAGGTCGTGTAAAATGGATGTAGAAACCAAAACGAAACCTTTCCAGACCCATACGGGTCGTGTACAAAATACAATGGGAGCATAAAGTGGATCACACGGGGCGTGCATTTCGACACGCGCTGGATTTTTAAAGTTAGTGCTAACTTTAGAAGTTATCATTGCTAACCTGCATTGGGTAGGTTTTTATTTGGTGCAAATCTTCATTTCAAACAAAAACACACCCAAGTCGATTTTCAGAGCAAAAGAGGCGATTTTAGGTTAAATTGAGCCAGGAGTTTTTGTGGGAAAGCTTAAGGAAACCGAATCTAACACCGTAAACACGTTCTTGATTCTTAAATCAATGAGGCGAGTTAGATTTTGGGTTTTGGGGTTTTAAATACTAGGTTTCGAAATTTGTAAATTAGCTATGATTTGTTGCATATGTTGTTAGTAGGTTGTTAATATATGTTTCTTTAGTTATGGATGAGATAGTTGTTAAGTTTTTGTGGCCGAATGAGTGAAACCGTGGAAATTAATTTCTTGATTCTTTGAGTTAGATGTTATTGAGCTATTTGAAGATATTGAGACCTAATATGTGATGATGTTTCACAGCTGATACCTATAGGAGAGAGGGAGATACCAGGGGCACAGGTGGACCACCAGCTGACCAGACTTCAGGTGAGTAACTCTTATTCATTACTTATGGTTGAATTGTGATGTAAATATGTTACTTTTGAATTTTAATTGGCTGAGATAACCAATTAACATGTACTCGTCCCGACGTATCCTATGCACTAAGCATGGTTAGTCGGTTCCAGGGTAATCCTGGAAAAGCACATTGGATTGTGGTCAAGAACATACTCAAGTATCTGCGAAGGACAAAGAATATGGTATTGGTCCTTGGCGGCAGTGATGACTTGAAAGTGAGTGGATATACTGATGCCAGATTCCAGACAGATAGGGACAGTGGACGGTCCCAGTCAGGCTTGGTTTTTCTTTTGAACGGTGGAGCGGTCACTTGGAAAAGTTCCAAGCAGGAAACAGTGGCTGATTCAACATGCGAATCAGAGTACATTGCAGCGAGTGAAGCGTCTAAGGAGGCGGCTTGGCTGAAGAATTTCATCGGGGACCTTGGAGTTGTCCCGAGCATTCAGGAACAGGTGGAACTTTTCTGCGATAATGAAGGAGCGGTCGCCTTGACAAAGGAACCGCGAGACCATGGAAAGTCCAAACACATCGAAAGAAAGTACCACTACATTCGACATCAAGTAGAAGAAGGGCACTTACTGGTTAAGCGGGTATCATCAGAAGACAATCCTACAGATCCTTTGACTAAGGCTTTGAGCAGGATCAAGCACAATCAGCATGCTCGGAGCATTGGACTGAAGGATGATATTAGTTTTAGTAATTAGATAGATTTGAAACTTGTAACAGTATAAATGTAATTGACTCGGTGATTTTATAATAGAGATTTATAAATGAGTATTGTTACTGCCTTTGTCAATTGTTTATTATTGTGTTTCTATATTTGCATGTTTAACTTCCTTAATAATTAGATTATTTAAAGTTCCACAGTCAATCACACTGTTAGGGAGTAAGTGTGAACGAAGACTGTCATGAATCGGTTGCAGACTGTCTAATGAGTTAGACATTGCAGTAAGACTGTTGCAACGTTCATGAGTACTTAGAAAATATAGATTTAAGTATTGGATAAACCCTTAACAGATTGCTTCATGGATTAAATCACGAGCAATGTTGAGACGATAATATCCGTTGATCTTTAAGTGGAGAGATATGATCTGTTATTTGCGAGACAAGTGCTTATTGATAATGCAAAAACGCGCCGGTAACTCGGTGTTATAAAACGCAGTGTTGTATGTATTTGGACCCGCAAAAGGTATGGACATATAAGTCGAAACTTATCCGTCCCCTGACCCGATGGGAAACAGATATCTGTAGGCCTCTTGATGATTTTGAAGTTGACTGAAAGTGTTGGCCAACCGGGACTAAATTGATGTGTTCAATTAGTAGTCTCAAAAGTCATATGCAAATCAGAAATCGAGAAACAGAGTATCAGACTAAGATTGATGTTAATCCATGTCTTGAGTCTGAAAATATCCTGTTGGACGGAGGATCATCAGATCACTTATCTTTGGACAGAACTAACTGGGTCAGAGTTCAGACAATTAAAGTCATAGACTTATCTAAGTAGGAGACTGTTGGATTAGGTGTCTAAGCCATGACTTATAATTGTATTTATCTTATAAATAAAAGCAAAGTCCATTTGGGTTGCCCTCATAGATGGAGGATAGACGTATAGTTCAGTAGAGAGAATAGTTGATTTATTAATTGTATAATAAATAAATAGAAAATAAATACATGGTTTATTAATATATTTAAGTGTTAATATATTAATTAGAAACTATAATAATTAATTAAGATTTAATCTAGAATTAATTGGATTTAATTTAGTGATTAAATTAATTAATATAAGGTGCAGGGACTGGTTGGCATTTATTCAATAGTTGAATAACTGGCCAGGTAAAACCAGGGGCCAAGTTGGCGCCACCCAGGAGGCTCCTCCAGGAGTTGGCGAAACCCTAATTAGGGTTTTGGGGAGTCTGGTCCAAGTGGCCAAAAGCCTTGTCTACTTGGAGGCTTTTTAGGGTTTCAGGTGTAACCCTAGGAGGCTATATAAGGAACCCCCTGGGCACCCTAAATCCCACGCCTCCTCTCTCTCTGTGTTACTCTGCTGGACTGATTCTTCCATCACATGGATGTGACTTGCATTTGAGGCAGGATTCTTTTGCTGCTTGCTTGAAGGATCATAAGATCAAAGGTTGGTTTTCTTAATTCATCTTTAGAATTGAATTGTATCCTTTAGGTTTTTAGTTTATTATCTTCATAGAAAAAAACATAGATCATCTTAGGGTTGCATGTGAACCATAGGAATTTTTGTGTTCATTTCTTGCATAGAAACCCTTCAGTTACATGCATAGGTAGCCTTTATTATTGTGTGTAATAATGTGCTTTGTATGTGCCTTACGATGTTTGCCGACGAAAGTCGATAACGATGTTTGCCGACAAAAGTTGATGACGATGTTTGTGCTTATGTGATGAATTATGTGGTATTTTGGGGAACTCACTAAGCTTTGTGTTTACTCTTTCACCCTGTTTTTCAGGTATTTGCTAGCTTGGCATTGGAGCACGGTGCGACTGTATTGCATATGAGGTTTTTGCATCCAAGTCTTCTACTGGATAATGTTTGTAAATGTTTAGATAAATACGATTTTATATGTTTTAAATATGAAGTTTAAATTAGATGAGTTCTATCTTATAAACTGTTTTATGTATTTTACCCGTTTTTAAAAACGAATATTTTTACTCTGGATTTTGAGACGTTATAAAATTCATATTTATGAAATAAATTATTATCGTATTATATTAGATATATTTAATTTATATCTTTATTTAAAAATGTTTAATCTTTGTTATAGAGTTACCTCCGCTTTTGACCTTTATTGTAAATACTCCTTACAATTTTACAAAGTTAGGTAATTTTTTTAAAATGGTGCATTGACTGTATTCATTTATTTTTAAACGAATAATATCATAATTTTAACAGATATAATATTTTTTAAATAATTATATGCTATTATATAGTTTTTATAAGGATTACTTAAAATATATCTTACATTACAAATTATGACTTAAATAGAAATTTCAAAAAACACTTAAAAAATCTTATCTTTTGCCGGTATAAATTAAATGTTTTATTTTTTTTAACAAAAAACACCTATAACATTCTCAAACTGCTATCGCCACGCCTTAAATCAAATTTCCTTTATAATTAATTATTTTTTATATTTAATATATTATATATTGTTATTGTTATCTTAAACTACTGTTTAATTTATTTTTAATACATTCTTAATACAACCCTGGCATAAATTTACATAAACCATATTAAATAGATACATAAAATAACGTAAACAAACGAATATAAATAAAAAAACGAATCAAATGAAATAAATGAACAAATTCATTATTCGTGTCTACTAATTAAACGAACATACAAATTAGTGAGAATTTTAAAACATTAATACGGAAATAAGTTTGATAAATAAAAACTTATTAAAAAGAAACATATCAAAAGAATTAAGTTTTTTAAAAATGGATTAAGATGTATCAACATATATACTCAATTTAAATCATCATATATTTTTTTCATAAAATATTATTTTGATATTTTGATATTTTGACATTATAGTTTTTATAAATACATTTAATAGTTAAAACTAATTGAAATAATAAAAAAACCTAATCAAACTAACTATTTTAGTTACACAGGTTGTTTGAAATACATGGTAAAAAAAATTAAAACAAAATTTAGTAATAACCATTTTCGTTAAATAGATTGTGTGCAATACGTGTATAAATAAACTTCCATTATTATATTCTATCTTATATAAGACTGATAAAAAAGAACTAGAGGTTATAGGAGGAATTGTAATATAGTATGAGTAATGTTAATTAATCATTTCATACCATAAGAGGAATACCTTCTAACAACTAGAACTAACTACGAAGTACAAATTTTAGCCGAAAGAAAATGGATGGTTTAATTAAAACGAAGGTTTGAAGAAAAGGAATTGAGCTTGACATGAAAAGCATAAATGAAAAATATATTATTTACTCTTCTTTTATACTTAAATATTAAACTTCCAGTAAATAATGTTAATGTGATGTTATTTTGTTTAATGTATATCACATAACTATCACTTGTTTATAGTGATTATAAACCATGATGGAAAGTTCCCCATGATTCCATCGAAAGAATATGTGAATGGAACAATAATCATAATCGTTTTCGTTGATATTAATGAAATGAGTTAATAGCATAAAAATTAATGTAGTTTGGTCAAAATCTGGTTTAAACACTATATTTGGTTTTGTTCTAAAAAATCATTCATATTTTTAAAAAAAAATTCGTAAAAGATCACTCATATTTTCAAAAAGATCCATTGCAACTTCTATAACAAATAAAAATCATGATTATATGTTGCCAACTCTGAACACTCATTACCATCGTCGCATTCAAAATTTAGTGGATTCATTTGAACACCTTATGCATTCACAAAGTGGCCGAAGAGTTGCACTTACGAAGACAAAAATAACACGTAGACAACTTTATATATCATTTTCAATGCAATGGACTTCCAATATTTGCTTCAAATGTCGATGTAAAACTTTTCACAAAATATTTCGATGAAAAATAATCTTTAAAAGTTAAAAAATAAAACGAATAGTGGTTATTATGGAATTTTTTGAAAGTATGAGTGATTTTTATGACACACAAAGAAATATAATGGGTTAAACCAGAATTTTAGTCAAACTACAGTGGTTTTTATGTTATTAACCATAATGAAATCTATATTTATGATCTTGAAGCCATCCTAGAAAAATTCTATATGAATTCAGTCAAGGATATTAACTATACAATTTTAAGGTTCTAAATTCATATATGAGTGTTGGAATATTCTGCAATATTCTTAATAGATTAATCAATATGAAATAAGGCATACTAGAAGATATGTTGAAAGAACCAAATGACGTAGAATTGGTAAACAAAAAAATACATCAGAGAGCATGTTTCAATGAAAAAAAGTTGAACCACCACTAAATAACCATAAATAAGAAAGTGTTTTCTGTGAGCACTTTCTTATTTTCACTCTTCTTTTTCGGTTCTTACTTTTTTCGTATGTTAGCACGTTTATTTCATGTCTTTGCATTGCATTTTAGTCTTAGGCTCATGCATTTTGCATTCCTTTGGGACTTATGTGAAATGGTGGAATCATATTATTTTGTGAGTTTGATGTTTTTAGGGATTTTAAAAGCATGGAGCATACTCGGGATGATATTGGGTAGTTTTGGGGAAATTTTTAGAAAGATTGGAAGTAGTTCAAAACTTGGATGCAAGCAGAGGATTGCATGGTCGAGTCTAGGGATGTCAAAAACCTCTGTGAAACCCGAAACCCGTATAGGGGTATTTTCTGGAAAAAAAATTGGGCGAAGGAGGGGGGAGGGGGTTTGGCAGCCCCGTCCCGAGATCCTCGTATATATATATATATATATATATATATATATATATATATATATATATATATATATATATATATATATATATATATATATATATATATATATATATATATATATATATATATATAGACACACACACACACACATACATACATACATACATACATACATACATACATACATACATACATACATACATACACACATATATATATATATATATATATATATATATATATATATATATATATATATATATATATATATATATATATATATATATATATATATATATATATATATATATATATGTGCCCAAAGAAACCGTTTTTAGCCCCAAAATTACTTTTTTAGCCCAATGAAAAAAGAGCCCAAAATCAATTGGGACAGGGTGAGAGAAAATTCAGGAATTCGGGGCAGGGCGGGGGAACGGTGAAATTTTGGGGGTGGGGGAAGCTACCATGGTCCTATTTTTCCCCGTTGACATCCCTAGTCGAGTCAAGCTTCCCTTATGATTTGACTCTGTCAAGTCAAGCAGAAAACGAAGATCTGGACTCATGTAGACTTGACTCAGTTGAGTCGATTTTGCTCTTGAGTTACTCAGTCGAGTCAACCCTCAGTGGCGGTTATACTCTGTTTTTAAATATTAAATGTATGACCATTAAAGAGAAATAGGGTGATTATTTAGTTAGTTGGTCATTCTATAATATTCCAAAAGGTGTATTAGATGAGGTATTTGTTCAAGTGAATGAACTAGTATTTCTGCACCAACTTTTATATGCTAGATAGAAGGGATGATGATCCCCAAACTATAGTTTAAATCTTTTACATAGGCAATCTTAAAAAAATAGATGTTTACAATAGCCTTATTTATAGAGTTTTATGAGGAAGTGATTAATTTCAATATGTATAATCATATGTGTTACACGAGTGACGTTTCCTCATTGAATTTTATAGACGTGGTTGAGCCTCAAACAGAGGAATGTTTTAAAAATTCTAACAATATATTCTTAGCCTTTTCTTGAAACAGGAATTTGGATAAAGATGCAACAAATAAAATTATGAAAAATTCAAGTTAGCGATGAGATATTGACATGCTTAGATCAAATGAAGAAAGCAAGGTATGACATTCCAAAAAAATAACTTACCTGTTACTAACCAAAAGCTTCTTCCTTCCATTGTGTAGGCGCTAGAGTTAGAGTTGAAACTCTCCCCAACCACGTAAAGTACACTTATCTTGGGGAAAAGGAAACATTGTGGTCATCATTTCTAATAAATTGTCAAGTAAGGAAGAACGAGAGTTTGGTGACTACTTTGAAGCATTACAAAGAAGTGATAAGAAGGACCATAGTTGATATTAAAGGCTTAACCCCATCATTATGCATTTACAAAATCCTTACGAAGAAGGATTTCAAGTCGACTCGCCAAACCAAGAGAAGATTAAACCCTTTTACGTTAGAGGTGGTGAATAAATATGTTTTCAAGCTACTGAACGTGGGAGTGATATATCCAATTTCTGATAGCAAGTAGGTAAGTCCATTCAAGTTGTACCAAAGAAAACCGATATCACAGTGACGGAAAATAAGCTAGGTGAGTTTGTCCCTACCATATACGAAACGCGTGGAGATTTTATATTGAATACATGAGGCTAAATGCCTAGATCTGAAATGACAATTTCCCACTTCCCTTCGATGTTTAAATGTTGGAAAGTTTAGCTAGAAAAACTCATTATTGTTGCCTAGATGGTTATTTTGGGTTCCATCAGATACTCGTCGCATTGGAATATCAAGAAAATATTGCATTTGTGTGCCCCTTTGGCGCATCTGTGTACTAGCAGATGCATTTTGGGCTTTCAAATGCCCCTACCACATTCCAACGATATATAGTAAGTGTTTTTTAGATTATGTTGAAGAGATAATTAAGAGTTTCATGGATGATTTCACTGTGTATGGTAATTCTTTTCAAGAGTGCTTGAAAATTTTAACAAAACAATTAGAACATATTAAGTCACATCTTGTTCTAAATAGTGAAAAATATCATTTTATGGTAGACCAAGGTCTTATATTAGGTCACATTATCTCTTCTAAAGGTCTTGAGGTCGACAAGGCAAAAGTAGATGTTATTAAATCATTACATGATCCTAACAGCTCCCCTATCTCTTCTAAAGGTCTTTAGGTCACATTATCTCTTCTAAAGTTCCTACTACTCACCTATTCTAAGCTCACAGCTCCCCGGCAACGGCGCCAAAATTTGACGTGCACGCAGAGGTCGTCATGCGGTCAAAAATAAGAAATAACCTAACATTCACTAATATAGTGGAGTCAGGGTCGATCCACAGGAGCTACGTGGTTAGCCTAGATGAGAGATTACCAACTAATAGTGTCACGGCTATAGTCGGAGGAACTAATTTCTATCTTTCTACCTTGAAACAATATTCGAACACCCAAGCCAAGCTTAGCTATGTCCAAATGACCTAGTTACTTTCTAAACTCAGAAGTACATCTCTGAATCAGAAGCAATTGAAGGCATTCAAACTAGCAAAACCAAGCATAGCATAAACTAGCTAATAACCAAAAGTTCTATGAGACAGTTAATAGCCAACGTTTAATGCTCAACCTAACCAAGTTAGCTACTGTTTTCAGCAAAGGGAAACAGCCCCAACTAAGTCACAAACAAAATCCAAACGCAAACAAACAATCCAAATGCAAACTAACATCCAAAATACCGAAAAACCAATGTTAACATTAACCGAATGATTTTATTCACCAAAAACAATATCCAAACATCAAATCAGTAACCAAACTCTACTAAAAACAGAACCCTAAGCTGAAGATCAATGGTTGTCACACCCAAAGATCCAACTCAAAGCTTACAAATGTTTAATTAAAATGAAATAAAATCTAAAACATGAAAATACCAAATGATGGCTTCTGAAATGGAATCCTCGAGTCAAAGAGCTTCTAGGTCGATGTTTTCCCTCGGTCTTTGCTAGGGTTTTCGGCTGGAAATGCCTCTATTTATAGTTGCAAATTTCCCGTGACCGCGCCGCGCATAAGTGAAATCCGCGGCGCGCGTACTTATCCGTTCCCCGTTTTCACGTCATTCAAATGTGTTTCACCGCCTTACGTCCGCGTCGCGCAGAAGGTAAATCCGCGGCGCGCGTACGTCTTCTCTTGATTTTTCATTCTTTCCATAGTTTTTCCTTTTGTACACTTTTAGTCCCTGTTTCTGCTCTTTTTCTCCAGACAAGTCCTGGCACGAAAAGTGAGAATACCCATGCATATTTGATATAATTTAACCAAGAACAGGGCTCAACAACGCCTAAAATACTTGATATCACTAGGCGTTGTCAAACACCCCACACTTGTGCCTTGCTTGTCCCCAAGCAAGAGAGTTTTTAACAAATTGTAATAGAGAATCAAACAATTTTTGACTGTGTTTAGTTTCAAAGTTTATTGCTCTTCGAGTTAGAATGGAATAGTTCGTGAAAACATAATTGAGTTGTTCTTTGGAATTCATGGCTTTCTAAAGAACCCTTGATTACAAACTTTCTGTCCACAATGAAGTGTACTTACTCGTTCAGATTCTAAAGGCCATTAAGGAATTGTCCATGACTTTCGATGTTGTCCGTGTAGCGAGCTTTCAGAAATACCATCCCAGACCAGACGATCTTAGGTGGTAAGGTGCATAAGGCCCACCCATTTTAGACCTACCGGCTCGAACAACAAAGGCCACTGATTGACTTTTCCTTCCTAAATTCCAATTCTAAAACGGCTCAATCTTCTAACCTCGTAAAACTCAACTTATTTGACTAACTAATAGTATGATCACAAATAAATAGTATTTCTTGAAAAATACTAATGCTATCACAATCACAAACCATTCATTTCAAAATTGCAATTCATTAAAAATTTTGAAAAATATTGCTAAAAATTGAAAAATTGATCATTTACGCAAAAATTTCAAAAACATCTCTTTCGACCGTCCACACCCCACACTTAAAACCGTACAACGTCCCCGTTGTACAAAAATTAATTCAAAACAAGGGAGAAAGAGTTACCCCTTTTTGGACGGTAGACTGCTTGGTGCTCAACATCACAGGTATAATGCGTACAAAAAGATCCTCGATTCATATGCTGGAGTTGTAGCGCTACAGTAGGACACGCCGGTGGTCAAGACAAGTGGAGGGGGCACGGTGACCCCACACTTGTCTGAGACAACTCCCTCTCAATTTGGTATATCATGCATCACTTAACAAATAAATTAAAACACACATGACAGAAAAAATAATATACAGATAGATGTGTCATAAGTTTATACATATATCCCAAAAAGAATAAAAACGAAAAAGAGAAAAGAGAAAAAGGTACATCAATCACTACCAGGCGGCCTGGAGGGTCCAGCCTCGTGATCATGGGACCTGGCTGGGAATGGTCGGGGGTGTCTGCCCTGGGCCGATGTGGTCTGGATAAGTACCTCCCCGATCCACTCGAGCTGGTCCAAAACCATCGTGAGCTGACCCTCAATCCATGTGACTCTGGCCTCCAGCCGGCTGAGGGCTGATGGATCGTCCTGCTGTGGCTGCGGCTGTGGCGGCTCTGGTCTCCGGCGTCTCCTGCCGGGCTGGGCATATGCAGGCTGGGGTGCCTCAGGAGGCTCGATCGGGGCCCGGATGTACTGCCCCGGGCGCTGCAGCTCAATGAACCGCATCCTCTCCAACGTGCGTGCTGGAGTGCGCGATGGAGGCAGAGCAGTCAAAGAAGCTGCCACGGGGGCAGTAAGGATGCCATAGGAACGGGCCAAGCGAGTAATAAAATACCCCCTGGCTAGTGGACTGCTGGTGGAGGCGCCGGTAGAGTGAGTGGAGAAAGCGGTCGCAAGGGCAAAAGGGAGGTGGAGGAACCTGGATGGGTCGAGGAGGACCCACAAAAATGTCATGTCGTCCCCCGACACCTTCTCGCCCCCCTCCCGCTGCATGATGGAGGTGGAGACGATCCGGTGCATGAGGCGGTGGAGTGGATCGCGTAGGTGGCTCTCCCTCGAAGCTCCCGCCTCGTATCTGATGTTGGACAATGATGCCCAAACCTCCATGTTGGGAGCCCTGTCCGGCTCCCCCTGAATGCATGACCCGAAGAATCGGGTGAAATGTCGGTGCTGGAGGTCCGCGGCAATGTAGATGCCTGTGCGCCTCCCAAATTCCCGGAGGTTGCACTCCCTGTGCTCACCTCCCAAACGAAAACGTACGAGCCTGGAACGCGGGTCTCCCGCCCTGGGAGCGAAATGGACCGTAGACAGGAACTCCAGGAGAAGCTCTGTGTAGACCACATCCTCGTCAGTGGCCATGATCCGGTCCCAACCTCTGCACGTGAATGACGCCTCCTCATGGATCCAGGTGCGATGTAAGAACGGCTCGATCGCACCCCAGAGCCCTGCGTCTCTAAGAATATCTCGATCAATGACCGTCGCCTCTAACACCCGGCGACTCCTCAAAGCATCCCTCCGCGAGGTATACTCAACAGAACTGGCCAGCTCCGCGGGGAACTGGAGGAAAGCGTGCTCCATTCTGAACATCATCTGCAAAAAGAAAATATATCCACAAAACAAAAATTTTTGCAAAATCAGTCCTTTTTCTTCCCCACCGCACCGCGGCGCGGCCCAAGAGCAAGGGCGCGGCGCGGCGTGCGGCTGTTTCAAAACCCGGGATCAAATCCCCATTTTAACCTGCTAAATCTCAGTATAAACATACCACAAGGTAGCTGAAGTGCCGACTAGCTCATCTAGGGTGTCCATTTGGCAAAACAAACACCCGATGGGCTAGCATTAGTGATTCTAAGTTTTTGAACTTTTTGGAATAAAACACTAAAATTAACTACCTAATAACTAGTTTAAACAGCTGATAGATAGTTAAAAAAGCGTACCTTGGTAGTAGAAACACAATAAGCAAGAAAAAATGCAAGAAATTTTTGATCACCAGAGCTCCGAGTCGTGTGATTTGAGTTGTGAGCCGCGGCTCACCGGATAAAGGCAAAAACCGTCTGATCGTATCCCGCGGCGCGCATTTCCCATTTCCGCGGCGCGCGTGTCACCAAATCAACCCCTGCGCATCGGGTTGAGTTCGAACCCGCGTCGCGCAATTCAAAAATCCGCGGCGCGGTCTTGAAAATTTCAAAACTTTTCACACAACCCCATACTTGCTTCAGACCACTAATACCTGCAAAGGATTGATGTATTTTCTAAATTAATCCTAAGAAATATAAAACCAACTCATGACACGATGGGTTGCCTCCCAACAAGCTCTAAGTTTAACGTCTTCAGCCAGACGTGCTGCTCCTAAGCTGACCCTTCTTCTTCTTCTTGGCCTCTTGATGACATTTGCTGATATTCTGGCTTGAAATTATCAGCCATCATTGTCATAAGGGATGTGAGTTGGGTCATTCGATCACTCACACCACTGATCCATTATTGTTGAGATTTCAATAGCTCGAAAACATTCGCCTCACGTTTTCTGGATTCTCTTTCATATTGCTGATGCCTTGCTTCCATCATCTCTATCATTTCCAGCAATTGTTCCTTGTCGATGGCGGATAACGGATGATCTTTAGTTTCCTTTAAGATTTCCTCTGTTCCTCCCTCTCCTGTACGTGTCCATATCTTTTCTTTGCTTTTGATTCCTGGCTCCATTAGTGTTTTCCTGTCTGCTGGTTTGCCATTTTCCTCTGAAGGTAATGATATCGGGTTCCCAAACATATTCAATCTTCTTTTCCTGGTCCCGAAGAAAATATCCATATCTCCAGTCTTGCAATCGATCACTGACCCAGCGGTGGCTAAAAATGGACGCCCCAAGATGAGCGCAGGCGCATCGTCTGGACTCTCATACTCCATGACCAGAAAATCTACCGGGTAGAAAAAGTCCCCAACTTTAACTATGACATTTGTTAACTTCCCCCTAGATACCTTAGTTGATTGGTCAGCCAGCTGCAGTACGACTTCCGCTGGCTCAATTTCTTCGTTCTTGTACTTGTCATATAAGTATCCTGGCAAGATGTTAACACTTGCTCCCAAATCTAAAAGAGTATTTCGAATAACCACATCTCCTACGGTTGTAGTGATCAATGGTGACCCGGGGTCCTTTTCCTTTCTGGGCAGTATACCCAATAATGCTTCGCTAGCTCTCACATTTAATATCACCGTTTTTGGCGTAGGTGCTTTGCATTTCCCATTCTGTTCACACATCTCTTGCAGAATCCTAGTGTCCTCGGGAGCATCCTTAAGCTCATCCCATAGGGGCTGATTCATTAAGGGTCCCGTTGATCTGGATGCTTCCTGCTTCTTCTTTTCTTTCCTATTCTTCTTCTTTTGTTTGATCCCTGCTATTGTTGGTTGCTCTCCCGTTTGAACCTTTTTATCTATTTCTGGTTGAGTGCCATTCTCAACCGAAATTTTTCCTTCTCTACCTTCCTCGCTTTCTAGAGCCTTTCCTTCTTCCCCTGGTCTCACGTCACTCCCCACTTCGAACAAGTCCTCCAGATTGACCTTTCGCCATCCTGATTCAACAGTATTGACTTATTCCTTCCCTGGACGTTGATTATGCGTGGGGTTGACTTCAGTAGCACTTGGCAGCTTGCCATTATCTCTCTTTTGTTGATCTGCAGCCATTTGACCTATTTGTCTTTCCATATTTGCGATAGCTTTTGCATTCGCTTGAGATTGTTGTTGAGTCGCAGTGACCATGTCATACATTTTTGCTATCATCTCTTCTTGGGTCCCTGGGGCATTGTTGGTAGCGTTGGTGGGCCCCATGTTGTTGTTGTTTCCGTTGTTTGTAGGCTGCTGGTTTCTAGGCTGACTATTTGATTGATTCTGATAATTGTTCTGCCTAAAATTTTGTTGCTGTCCTTGGTTGTATGGCCCGTAGGGTTGTCCATTATTGTGTTGACCTTGACCCTGGCCATAAACTTGATTAGCTTCCTGCATCTTAGGTCCTCCTTGTCCTTCTTGCGACGAATTTGGCGGTCCATTTTGTAATGTTGCCATAAGCCTATCAAACTTTCTGTTCAATTCATTGATTTCCTTTTTCACTTCCTTTTTCCAATCGGCATCAACTCCTACTGCTGCCGCCGTACTTGTAGTCTTCCTGGTGGAGAAGTTTGCTTTGGAGCCATTACTCAACTGCTCCAAAAACCGCCAGGCTTCTTCTGGATCCTGCCACATAAATGTCCCACTGGAGGAGGCATTTATCATGGCCTGGTGTGTTTCGCTAACTCCCTCAAAGAATAACTTGACCAACTGCCATCTGGGAATCTCGTGATGCGGACAAGATCGCAGCAACTCCTTCAATCTGTCGAAGGCTTCATGAAAAGCTTCTCCAGGTTTTTGCTGAAAATCCTGGATGACCCTCCTGACTTCAGTTGTCTTGCTCGCCGGGTAAAATTCCTGCAGGAACTTCGCCTTGAGCTGATCCCACGTAGTAATACTGTTTGATAGCAACGATGTGAACCAATACTTTGCTTTGTCCTTAAGGGTGAACGGAAACAGTCTAAGCCTAAAAATATTTCTATTTGTGTTTCTGGGATTATTAGCATTAGCGATCGCTAAGAATTCATACAAATGGTTATAGGGATCATCCTGCTTATATCCTCTGAATTCTGGTAATATTCCTAATAACTGAGGTCTAATCTCTACTTGCGAATCTATGTTATCAGGAATATAGATCGGCGACGAGTCATCATATTCCCGCGGTTGGAAATGCGATGCAACCGATTGCCGTCTCGGTTGTGCAAAATGTAAGGGTTGAGCGGGGTTACCGTAAAGATGATCATTGTAGTCCCGCTGACTTGGTGGTTGGTATGGTGGTGCTCGCCTGGGAGGTCTCCGACCTCGGTTCCATTGTGGTTGGGATGCCGGTGGCATCCATCCTTCATCTTCCTTGTCGTACACTTCCTCCGTCTCTGGGTAATGATATTGCGGTTGAGGCGGTGGTTGAAAGTGTATAGGTTGTGTTGGTTGGTATGTAGGTTGAGGTTTAAAGAGGGCTGGTTGTGGTTGTGATGTTGGTGTATGCTGTCTAGGAGTTGGGGTGCCATCTCGGGTCGGCTCTCCCCAAGTCATAGCAGATGAAAAGGGATTGGTGGATTGAGGTTGTGAAGTGGGTGTAAATGATGGGATGGAAGGCGGAGTGCATGATGGTATAGATGGAGGGGCTGAAACTGCACCACCAGAAGCACTCGAGCTTCCAAACTGAAATTCCGAAAGTGGAGGGATAGAAAACCTCCCAGTTGCCTCACCTGCTGGATCCTGGGCAACACTGACCGGACTACTGCTAACTTGACTATAATTCCTGATGTTCAAACGCCTACGGGCACAGAGTTTGCGCGTAGTACGTTCAATCTCAGAATCAAACTGCAATGGGGATGATTGCTCTCCCCTGCGGGTACGCATGCACTAGTGCAACACGCCCACAAGAATCAAAAACCAAAAATGAAAACTACTCAAAGATGAAATTTCAAAAAGCACAAAAACAAGTTCCTACTACTCACCTATTCTAAGCTCACAGCTCCCCGGCAACGGCGCCAAAATTTGACGTGCACGCAGAGGTCGTCATGCGGTCAAAAATAAGAAATAACCTAACATTCACTAGTATAGTGGAGTCAGGGTCGATCCACAGGAGCTACGTGGTTAGCCTAGATGAGAGATTACCAACTAATAGTGTCACGGCTATAGTCGGAGGAACTAATTTCTATCTTTCTACCTTGAAACAATATTCGAACACCCAAGCCAAGCTTAGCTATGTCCAAATGACCTAGTTACTTTCTGAACTCAGAAGTACATCTCTGAATCAGAAGCAATTGAAGGCATTCAAACTAGCAAAACAAGCATAGCATAAACTAGCTAATAACCAAAAGTTCTATGAGACAGTTAATAGCCAATGTTTAATGCTCAACCTAACCAAGTTAGCTACTGTTTTCAGCAAAGGGAAACAGCCCCAACTAAGTCACAAACAAAATCCAAACGCAAACAAACAATCCAAATGCAAACTAACATCCAAAATACCGAAAAACCAATGTTAACATTAACCGAATGATTTTATTCACCAAAAACAATATCCAAACATCAAATCAGTAACCAAACTCTACTAAAAACAGAACCCTAAGCTGAAGATCAATGGTTGTCACACCCAAAGATCCAACTCAAAGCTTACAAATGTTTAATTAAAATGAAATAAAATCTAAAACATGAAAATACCAAATGATGGCTTCTGAAATGGAATCCTCGAGTCAAAGAGCTTCTAGGTCGATGTTTTCCCTCGGTCTTTGCTAGGGTTTTCGGCTGGAAATGCCTCTATTTATAGTTGCAAATTTCCCGTGACCGCGCCGCGCATAAGTGAAATCCGCGGCGCGCGTACTTATCCGTTCCCCGTTTTCTCGTCATTCAAATGTGTTTCACCGCCTTATGTCCGCGTCGCGCAGAAGGTAAATCCGCGGCGCGCGTACGTCTTCTCTTGATTTTTCATTCTTTCCATAGTTTTTCCTTTTGTACACTTTTAGTCCCTGTTTCTGCTCTTTTTCTCCAGACAAGTCCTGGCACGAAAAGTGAGAATACCCATGCATATTTGATATAATTTAACCAAGAACAGGGCTCAACAACGCCTAAAATACTTGATATCACTAGGCGTTGTCAATCATGTAGCTGTAAAGTACCTTATGACCAAATAGGAAGCAAAGCATAAATTGAATTGATGGGTACTTTTTCTTTGGAGATTAGAGACAATATTGGCAAGCAAAACTTGGTGGCAGATCATTTGAGCCTGATCATAAACAAATAAAGAACTGATTCCCTTAAACGACACTTTTCTGAACAGAAACCTATTTGCTACTCAAGAAATGACTCCTTGCTACGCAAATTTGATCAACTTCTAAGTGACTAATGCCTTTTCTCCTTACATAAATCAAGCTCAAAAAAACAAGGTCAATAAATAGGCATACGAAGTATTTTTGGGATAAACCTTACTTTTGGAAGTACTATGTGCATCAAGTCATAAAGTGTTGTCTAGATCAAGATGAGGTAACCTGGACTTTGGATTTTTGTCACTCATATGCATATGGTGGGCATGTTGGTCCCTAAAGGAAAAAGGTTTATATAGTGATATTTATTGGCCCTACATCTTTAATGACTCATAAATGTATTGTAAGAGTTGTGACGATGTCAAAAGACTGGGACATTAAGTAGCAAGCAACAAATTCCACTTACCTCATTATAGCAGTGTGAACTATTTGACATACGGTGCATAACATCACGGTACCGGTCATGCCTTTCTTTGGTTTTACATATATCATGTTGCTCTTAAATACGTGTCCAAGTGGGTAGAGGTTAAATCGACCACAACTAATGATGCAAGAGTGGTTGTCTATTTTGTTAGGTCAAATATATATTCAAGATTTGGGACACTAAAGGCAATCATTGCAATTCAACGAACATACTTTTCTCAACCACACATTTGAGGTGGCCCTCAAGAAATATGATCGCATACCCAACCGTATTCAAAACACCTATTGGGATGTTTCCATGTCGATTCGTTTTTTAAGTCTTACAGATTACCTATGGAACTAAGCGTACAAGTCATTTTGGGTGGTATAACAATAAAATATGGATACTTATGAAGTGGGAAGAAAGAGGAAGTTGAATTCCAAGAGCTTGAAGAGATCTAAAACAATGCATCTTAGAACGAGATAACATATAAAGAAAACAAAAAATCATTTCATGACAAAATGATATCGTGAAAGGTATTTGAAAAATGCTAAAATATACCCTTATACCACTCTCTTCTAAAATTATTTTATAATCAACTTGGGCCCCGATGGGTGGGCCCGGTTGTAGTTACTCGTATTTTTATAATGGTGCAATTGAGATTGGGAGTGAACAAACACAATTTTTTTAGGTAAATGAACATCGTTTGAAGCAATACTATGAAGGATTTCGAGATTAAAAAAAGAGGAGCTCAAGATGTTAGAGTGCCTGAGCTATCTCAATTGAGAAATTATATGGGTCAAGTCGAGCCAACAACTTTTTAAAAAAAAATGCTAATAATGAGGAAACCTAGGGTGTTTTCTAGTTTTCATAATCCAGACAATTTAAATGGTTTGTACATGTTTCAATTGCATTTTCAAGGCTCATAATGTTTTAAAATGTCACGGGTGATAAGAAAAAAATATATCGGTCGACCAATTGCACCTGAGATCAAATTTCAAAATATAAAATAAAAAAGAGAGACATTCCTACTCGTTTCTCGGCCAAGTCGAAGAAACACTAAGGGTGCGTTTAGTTGTGGAAAATTGTTTTCCGTTTTCTATTTTTCATTTTCAGAAAAATGAAATGAGTTTTCATTTTCAGTTTTCAATTGAAAATTTAGAAAACTCGTTTAGATAAAACTCATTCCGTTTCCATTTTCTATTTTGGAAAAAAAATATCTTTAGCTATATATTTTCTATCAACTTTCATTTTTCAATTTTTGTTATTTCAAATAACACGCATACATCCCATTAACCCACCCCCACCCCGTCTGGTAGGTGGGTGGGTGGGGATGGCGTAGGTAGGTGGTGGGTGGGGTAGGGTGGGTGGGTGGTGGTGTGGGGTAGGATAGGTGGTGGGGTAGGGTGGGAGGGGGTATTGTGGTGTGGTGTGGTGGGGTGGGGTATTGTGGTGTGGTGTGGTGGGGTGGGTAGGGTAGGTGGGGTGGGGTGGGTGGGGATAGGGTGGTGGTAGGTGGGTGTGGTGGGGTGGTTAGGTGAATGAGATTGGGTAGGGTGGGGTGGGTGGGTGGTGGGTGAGTGGGAATGAGGTGGGTGGGGTAGCGTAGGGTGTGGGGTAGGATGGGTAGAGTAGGGTGGGTGGGGGATGAGGTATGTGGTGTGGTAGGGTAGGGTGCGGTGGGTAAGGTGCGGTGGGTGGGTAGGGTAGGGTGGGGTATGTGTTGTGGTGTGGTGGAATGGGTTGGGGTGGAGGTGGTGGGGTGGTGTTGTGGGTTTGGTGGGTGTAAGTGGTGGGTAGGTGGTGCGTGGAGTGGGGTGGGGTGGTAGGTGTAGGCGGTGGGTGGTGGGTGGGTGAGATGGGGTGAGGGTGGGGTGGGTGGGTGGGTGAGATGTGGTGGGGTGGGTGTCGGTGGTGGGTGGGGTGGGGCGGGTAGATGGTAGGGTGAGTGTAGTTGTAATTATGGGGTGCAAGTGAGAATGAGTGTGTGTGTGTGCTTGTTTTTATTATATTTTTGAACATCTTGGAAATAGAAAAATTCAGAAAACTATAATTTTGGGTTTTCCAAAATTTTCCAAATTTTTTGTAATTTTGAAAAAATGAAAATTTTTCATTTTTTGAAAAACTTTAAAAAAATTGTTGAACTAAACGCGTTTTCAGAATTCTGATTTTTCTTGTAAAATTTTTCCGAAAAATGGAACAGTTTTCCGCAACTAAACGCACCCTAAAATTTTACTTGGGCAAGTCGCCGAAGAGAAAAACAGAAAACAAAATTGATAGTGTTAGAATTTAAGATTAGTGATGCGGAACTTAATAAAAGTCGAATTCGAAATCACAAGAAGCCATAAAGAAAAGAAAACAACTAAGATATTGAAAGAACTTCTTATTCAGAACTTGTGGAAAACTGTTATAAAGCAACACACTTTTGACAATTATAACACTTATATTTTAACAGTTAAAATATTCAAATTAGATGATCTAAAAAAGGAATCTTAAGTCAAAAAAAATCTCACCCAAATCTTTCATAAAATAAAAAAAAAAAATTAACCATTCACTAATGAAAATTTATTACCTCGTCTTCGTCTGCGACACATTTATGAAACTAAAATAATGTGATTTTTTATATGTTTGAATGTTGTTTGTGTATAAAAAATATATGTTTTTTATTTTGTTTTCGTTAATATATA
Organism: Cichorium intybus; assembly: GCA_023525715.1. Classification (NCBI taxonomy): domain Eukaryota; kingdom Viridiplantae; phylum Streptophyta; class Magnoliopsida; order Asterales; family Asteraceae; genus Cichorium; species Cichorium intybus. Next base: position 41,017,748 of record CM042012.1, on the reverse strand, counting down.
TGACAGGAAGATGAACAACATAAAATGAGCAAACGAGTTTTAAATTGTGAAGGATTTTTTTCTCTTTAATTTGATGAAAACAAGATTGATTTTAGATCCTTCTTGTAAGATATATATGAAACTCAATATTGTCTTTTTAAAAGAGTCTTTATAGAGAAAGAAAAGACTTCAATATATATATATATATATATATATATATATATATATATATATATATATATATATATATATATATATATATATATATATATATATATATATATATATATATATATATATATATACACAATTATAATATCGTGTCACACCAATGTGACATACATTAACACTTTTTCTCATAGACGGAGGCTCGATGAGGATAGACACATATATGTTAGGTCACGGAGGTGCGTGACACTGGCTCTGATATCATGTAATATATATGTTGAGCCCAAGATTGTCGCTCTAAAAGAACCTTTATAGAGAGAGGGAAGACTCTAACATATATATACACATTTATAAGACCGTGTCACATCAATATCATATACACTAACACTTCTTGGCATGTGATGAGAATGAAGGTGATTTGGTTATAAACACTGATTTATAAATAGAGTCGGCCTTTAAAATATATCAAAAATTGTCTATTCAACTTTACATGTCATCAAAAAATTCAAAGTTTGAACGAGATGTAATTGATTTGATAAAACGATTTTGCAATTTTGGATTTGGTCTTATTAGTGTGCTGCAGATTTAAAATTGACTGCTCAACTTAACGTGTCCTAAATATGTTTCTTTCATATATCATAAAATCATTCTTCACAAATTGAAAATTTTTTCTTCTGTTTTATTCGGTTCATCTTCATTTGCAAAACGTTTATAAAATCAAAATCAAATCATATAATTTATATATAAAAATTAGCTTTTTAAATATATAGACATTTTATATTAATTTGGTTTTACCAGTATGTTGTAGATGAAGACGAACCACAAAAGAAGACGGGGAAACGATTTTTATTTGTGAAAAAATGAATTTTTTTTTCTATTTACGATGTAAATCATTGAGGCTCTCATTGAATTGTGAAGGACATGTTAAAGTTTTTGGTTAGAAGTATTAATTTATATCCAGTTCCAAAAAAAAAGTATTAATTTATATATAGAAAGTCATTAGTTTAACACTTTAACTATATGAATATTGTTCAATCAACTTGATATGTCATCAAAAAATTATTATGGAATGGTGAACATTCTCATTACCTCCAAAAGGGAAACACGTATACAATATATATAGAAGTATGTTGGGCTAACCTAGGGCCTAGAATACATGGTCTAATACAAATCTAACTATATACACTAACATCCCCTCTCAGTTGAAATGGGAGATGAAGATCGAACATTTAAACTGGAACGAAAATCATAAAAGAGGGTTGATGGGAGCCCCTTGGTGAAGATATCTGCATACTGAGCTGTCGAAGGGACATGAAGAATTCTGATCTAGCCAAGTGCGACTTTGTCACGAACAAAATGAATGTCAATCTCAATGTGCTTGGTCCGTTGATGTTGAAGAAGATTGGACCACATGTAAACGTCACTGACGTTGTCACAATAGACAAGTGTTGCTTTGCTGGTAGGACATCCGAGTTCCATAAGGAGGTTACGGAGCCATGAAGTTTCAGCGACAGCATTAGCAACACCACGATACTCTGCCTCTGCACTCGATCTGGATATAGTACCCTGGCGTTTGGAGGACCACGAAATTAGGTTATCACCCAGGAAAACACAGTAACCGAAAGTGGATCGACGAGTAACGGGACATCTGCCTCGGCCTGCGTCAGAATAAGCCGTAAGGGCAGCTGTGGTGGATCGGTAAATCTATAAACCATGATCAATAGTCTCGCGTATGTACCGTAAAATGCGCTTAAGAGCATGGAGATGTTGCTCTCTGGGGTCATGCATATAGAGGCATAGCTGCTGAACTGCAAAGGCAATGTCTGTTCTGGTAAATGTGAGATACTGTAAGGCACAAGCTAGACTGCAAAACATAGTCGGGTCAGCAACTAGAGGGCCAGAGGAATCCAGTTTGTGAACTGGTTCCGCTGGGGTGCGACATGGGTCGTAGTTCGTCATATGAGCACGCGCAAGGATATCCATTGCATATTTCTATTGAGAAAGAAACATGCCGATCAAGGATCGAACTGCAGATATACCCAAAAAATAATTCAGAGCTCTAAGATCTGTCATGGCGAACTCACGGCTAAGCTGAAAGATAATTTGTTATAACATATCTGTAGAAGAAGTTGTGAGAATAATGTCATCAACATATAGTAATAAATATGTTGTCGTTGTAGGAGTCTAAAGTATAAAGAGAGATGGGTCAGTGCGACTGTGGTGAAACCTAATGGTGGTCGCATGCTGAGAAAATCTATGATACCAATCCCGACGGCCTATTTGATACCATAAAGAGATCTCCGCAGGTGACACACATGATCAGGGAACTGGGCATCACGTAATCCTGGTGGCTGGTGCATGTAGATGGTCTCCTGAAGCTGACCATGAAGAAACGCATTCTTCACGTCAAGTTGGTGAACCATCCAATCTCTAGAGATGGCAATATTGATGATCGTCCGGATAGTGGCCGGTTTGACAACCGGACTAAAGGTCTCATCACAATCAAGACCCAGTTGCTGACTGCGACCATTTGCTACAAGGCGTGCCTTGTAGCGAGAAAGAGTGCCATCTACATGAAACTTGTGGCGAAATAGGCACATAGACCAAACAATGTTGACCCTAGAGGGTCGGGGGACAAGACTCCAAGTTCCATTTGCAATAAGAGCATTATACTCATCGTGCATAGCCTGGCGACAGTTAGGGTCCTCAATAGCCTGTATGTATGACCGGGGAATGGGAGTCACAGAATAAACATGAAGATTGATACGTTGAGTAGGTTTGACTATGCCATTTCTGGAGCGGGTAGTCATGGGATGAGAGGAGGAGACAGATGTGGGATCTGTGGGTCCCGAGGAGGAGCAGTCATGATGGTTTGGAACAACGGGAGGGGAGTCCGTGGGTGGGGAGAGGTCATGGAATTAGGTAGGGAGGTCGGAGATCTCATCAAGAAAGGTATACGAGGGGGGTCGGTAGGTGTTACCGAAAGGAAGGGAAAAGTAGTCTTGTTAAAGGTGACGTGACGAGAGATTATGATCTTACGGGTAGTGAGATCAAGACAGCAGTATTCGCAATGGCAACTGGGGTAGCCAAAAAAGATACAAGGAATGGAACGAGGTGATAGTTTGTGTGGGTATTGAATGTGAGGAAAACAGAGGCAATCAAATACACGAAGGTGTGTGTATGTGGGAGGTTGTTGAAGGAGGCAGAAGTAAGGTGTGTCGTTTTTAATCGATAAGGATGGTAGGATGTTTAGCAGATCGGTTGACATGTGAAGCGCTTCAACCCAATAGGTAGGTGGCATGTGGGCTTGAATAAGTAGAGTTCGAATGATGTTGTTTATGGTGCGAAGCATACGCTCGGATTTCCCATTTTGTTGGGAGGTATATGGGCACGAAATACGAAATTGAATACCATTTAATGCAAAATATTCTTCGAATAATTTGTTTTTGTATCCTCCCCCATTATCACATTGTAAGGTTTTAATAGTTTGCCGAATTGAGTTTTAATGAGGTTTGCAAATTCAACAAATTTAGAATAAACATCCGATTTGCATTTGAGAGGGTAAATCCAAATATAGTGGGTGAAATGATCTAGAAATATGACATAATAACGTAAACCACTCACACTTGTGATGGGTGAAGTCCAAACATCAGAATATATAATGTCAAAAATATTTGAAACAATAGAATCAAAATTCGTAAAAGGTATTTTGGTGTGTTTGCCAGTTTGACATGTAGTGCAAATAGGTTTGGGCACACTTTTATTACACAAAATTGAATTATCTGAAACAAGAAAATCAAAGAATTTATTGTCGGGATGCCCGAGACGAAGATGCCAAAGAGACGAGCTGATGGAGACATGGGCTTGAGGTGCTGGGGGAGAACCGAGTAGAGAGGATCGTCACTGTCACATCGAATTAGGGGTTGTCGAGTCCTGTAATCCTTGACAGTAAGACCAAACTCATCAAACTCAATAGAACATTTATTTTGGCGAGTGAATTTGCGTACGGAAATAAGATTTTTAATAATTGAAGGTGTGATAACAACGTTGCGCAAATGTCGCAAATGTAAGGGACGATACAAATTTTTTAGAGGAAAAGTGGTATGTCCGGTCACAGTTACAGGCGCTTTAGAACCATTGTCGACTAGTATATGACGATAATTATGATTTTTGCAAATGGAATCGAGGATACCTGCATCAGAATGAACATGATCGGTGGCGCCCGTATCCATAATCCAGTCGCCCGGTTCTTGCAAGGACATCGAGCTAAATATTTGTGGTAAAGAAGTGGGCTGCTGATCTGCACCAAACCAAGTCCATGGTGGAGTAATTTGGCCTGAAACGGACTGTCTAGTAGTTGCTGGAATGTTTGGTGGGCTGATCGCAGCATAAGCTGCTGAGGCTATGGGCTGAGAAGGTGCAGGCCTAAGAAGTCCTTGTTGTTGTATGGCCTATTGTTGTTGAGTGGAGGCAGCACTGAAACAATACATTGGTTGTTGGGCCGAGGGTACCATTACCCAATTGACATGATGGAAAGGTTGCTGAGAGGAAGCGTCGGGTGGTGTCGCTGCTACAAGCGGCTGATTTCTTTGCGACGACTGACGACAGCGGTTTGGCGGCGGTCCGGTCGGCGATCAGCGGTGCGACGGTCTGAGCAGCTCTCGGTGGTGGCTCCGGCATGAAGAACAGATTGCGACGAGGAGTGATCAGCATGAGGAATTAGCTCCGGATTCTGATGGGCTATGGTGAGTGGTGACGCTCTGTTCTTCGAGTGTTAACATTGGCCGAACATTAGAGAAAGAAGACATAAGTTTGCTATGTTGGATGATCATCTTTATGTAATCAAATCGGGATGACAGACCATTGATTGTGTAATTGACTAAATGTTTATCTTTAACAGTGGAGTCCTTGTCGAGATTAGCAATGAGATCAGCAAGATTCTGGATTTTGGAGCAGTATTCCGTAGCCGAGAGATCTCCCATGGTAATATTTCTGAGTTTATTGTCAAGTTGTAGAAGGCGATTCTCTTTGTTGTCCCGCAAGCGAGTATCTAAGTCTAGCCACACTTGGCGAGCGGTGATATCTAGTTTGAGAACATTATCCGGGAGAGGTTGAGAAATAGTGGTGAAGATCCATATTTGAATCACTGCATCAATTTTCTTCCAATCATCAGTGGTGGTTGCGTTGTTAGGAGGATTGTATGTGGCATCAATGGGCTCCAAAGCATCATAAGCTTGACAGTGGGTGGTGAAAAGGGTCCTCCAGGAATCATAATTGAGCCTTTAAAGGTCCAAAATCAGTGGAATGTGGGATTTGATATTGGAGATCCCAAACACCTTGTATGGTGGTGAAAGGTGGTGCTGGAAGACGACATGAGTAGAAGAAAGAGAGGAAGAAGAGGTGTGAGGGACAACCGGTGACTACCTTGGTTGGCGATGGAGGAGAAAAGCAAAAAATGAAGTTGCGTGAGGTCAGGATTTGGTATGGGAAACTAATACCATATTATGGAATGGTGAACATTCTCATTACCTCAAAAAGGGAAACACGTACATAATATATACAGGAGTATGTTGGGCTAACCTAGGGCCTAGAATACATGATCCTAGAATACATGGGATAATACATATGTACTATATATACTAACAAAAATTTCTTTTCGAAATGAAAAATATGAATGAATTTACAACTTTTATCAAACAAGCATATCAAATTGTAAAGGTTTCTTGGCATGAACATCTTTATGGAATTCCACATTTAGCAAAATGGCTGAGTCAATGGGCAAATTTGTTTTAAAAACAAGTCATCGGATAATTACGGGTTTATCGTAAAATATAACATATTAGGTATTTCTAAAAATTAAGAAGTAAGGAATTTTTACGATTAACCTTTTTTTATTGGCTATATTAATAGGTTATCATCTGTTGACATATTAATTTTGTTTATATAGCAACAAACATGGCATCAAATCAACGTCATGCGCTACCATGTCAACCAACTAAGGATGCATAAAGAAAAGGGACAATGACTTAAAATGGTAACGAAGTTTTAAAATGTAAAAAAAATACCATTAAACTTTCATTTGTGCCCAAAACACCATCAAAGTATACATTTTGTACACATTACACTATCAAAGTGTACATTTTGTACACATCACACCATCAAAGTTGACTGACTAATGCTGATGGACCCAATCTCAAATTTGAACAAACAGATAACTTCGATGGTGTAATATGTACAAAATATATACTTTGATGGTATAATGTGTACAAAATGTATACTTTAATGGTGTTTTGTACACAAATGAAAGTTTAATAGTGTTTTTTATATATTTTTAAAACTTCGTAACCCTTTTAACTCATTATCCTTGGAGAAAACTACCATTTTATTGAGTTAGCCGGCAGTTAAAGATCATTGTATGCAAATAGGAGATGAGATTCAAATCCCTTCCCAATTAGATGCTCTTTGACAACCTCATAAGTTTTAAGATCGGGATTTTAAGAGGGTCTGAATTTTTAACATGCTGTTTGGTTGGAACCTCTTAATTGTTATGCTAAATGATAAAAATAATCATTTTACCCTTCTTTATTATTGTTTTTCTAATAAATGATGTTGTTTTGTAAAATAACTTCTTGAATACTTATAAAAAATATAAAAATCATACAAAATCCAAATTAGTTCAATCCAAATAAACACAAATCCAAAAGAACATAAATGTTTTCAAAAACAACATACTAAAATCCAAACAAAACCTACAAATTTAATTTCAACCATTTGAAAATAATTGAATCGCATTCTGAAGAATGTTTATCCACAAATATCTTAGCAACCTTGGCAATATCTTCTCCAATCTTTAGGATTCTTGAATTCAATGTATCTTTACTCTTTAACATATCTCTACTTTTCGTTTCACTGATTGACCAAAATACTCGTCACCTACACCTACGGATTCCTTTTGAGTGCAATTGATGTCATTAAAGTCACTCAAACTATATTGGGTTGAATCCTCAAAAGGTCGAGGTAGTGTAGAACATTGCCCCAACTGTCAACGACGATCGAAGTTTGTAACACCCGGTTTTTCAGCCTGGAATTTACAAGATAATATCACTAAGGATCGTCCCATGATCCAAGCCAAGCGTTACCTATCCTGCAAAACCACATAAAATAAAGGGTAAGCTATAAAGCTTAGTGAGTAATCTAATCACAGTATGACCTATATGGTCACACACGTTACAGAATCACCGTTCCTGTCAGTTTCACAGTCCTATCCGACTCGTAATTCACACTGTGAAACTACCGTATTACCCGACGTCACTCACTATACAGTATCACCCACTGATACTCACTATTAGACTGTCCCACACAGTCTTATCTTACATCGTCACGACTCACACCTTTAGCTACTGCCATCTCTTTTTATTTACTATTTGGTATTAGTTTTCACGAATTCTTATACCATCTCACGGTATACCCCCTCACTTAACGGCTTCCTCATACAAGTATGGTCATAGTACATCTATGATTACCTCACGTTTTGATAGTATATGGTAAATCATGCCATCCCCTGACATGTATTATATATAATTACTTATTCACTCTACTCAGTATCATCTTGTGATACTTTCGGGCGTATAACTCGAACTCATCCTCACGATAACATGACTGTTTCCCACCCAAGTATTATTATAATACTTTAATTATACTGCTTTGTATTTCCCTTCAATAATTCCAACATGATGCTCCATGATTTATCAAGTAAAGAACGGCCAGGTAGAAGATTAGTTGGGGTGGCAGGATCCTTTCAGCATTTTAGCCTTTCGGAAAATCCAACAACCAGATCCCAAGTAATCGGCCTAGACACCGTCCTCGTAAGTAAATCAATCTGCATTACTTTTGGAATTATGAATTATAGGAAATAGTTTATTACACCCATCGTATTTTATAGTTTAATACATATAAACTATTAGGGAGATACGGTAGCGATTACTCACCTGAGATTGGAGTTTTCTCGGAGTCCTGTCGCATTTCCCGTTCCGAACCGCTGACAGTTTCCGAGCACCTCGTCGTTAGCTACCGCTCGTTTCTCACCTTCCATCATCCTCCCTCAACGTATTTTCCTTACCAGAACACTCCTCTATATCGTATATGTGTTTGGTGTTTGTTCTGCCTCAAAAATGAGGCTTGTGCCTCGTATTTATAGGCCTCTGGAGCCCCGTCGCGACGCGATCTAGCCCTAGGTCGCGACCCGATCTCTGACGTAAGCGCTTACTTCATCGCGCACTTGAGAGACACCACCGACGAAGATCGCGTCGCGATCCCATACTCCGTCGCGTCGCGATCTACTAAATTTTTATCACTTAAACTAGACTCAATTTGCAAACTTTGTGCACTGGTTTCAGGTCAATCCGATTTTTCTAGAATTAATTATGATTTTTCTAAGATCGGCATACAATGCTGATTTTTATAACTAATGTTTTTCTTAGCTTATAATGACCATAACATCATTACCTGGTTACACCAAATGATATAACGCTCTTACTTTTGATCTAAAATTCTATCTCGGACACGGGTGTTACAATTCTCTCCCCCTTAAAAAGATTTCGTCCCCGAAATCTCCAGCATCGACTATATTTTGTTTCTTTCTCTCAACCACCCCCTATTTCAACACAATACGGTTGTATTAGTAAACTCAAAGGGGTATCACCACAATACTGGCACATTAACCACCTCTAATCAACTAGGTCAACCTATTGAGACTACAAAGTACGCGTTATGTAATCTCATACACTCACAACACAGACATCATAGATGGAAGGTACTCGTTAAGCATTGTATACTCATAATCACATATTCACCACATCATATCACAATCCCTGCTCTTCACAACCTCAACAGCTCAGCTATTCGTCCTTTCATCGACCCTTCACGGTATCGAGTCACAAAAATTCACCAGACACCTAACTGCATGTGTGTTAGAACTGTCGGCCAATAAAGCCATCACAACACTTGTATGTGGTCCCACCACAATTACTGCTCATACGATTATCACAACACATATGTGGTCCCACCACATATACTAGTAATGTGGCCCCGCTAAATAAGTGGTCACAACCACAAGTACTAGCAATCCCACAGAATAAATGGTCACAACTACAGGTACCAGTAGCCCCACGGAATAAGTGGTCCCAACCACAAGTACAAGTAGCCCCACATCATAAGTGGTCCCAACCACAATACTAGTAGCCCCACCTAATAAGTGGTCCCAACTACAAGTATAAGTGGCCCCACAGAATAAACAGCTTTTCGCTCTAAAGGCTTAACAGCTAACACACACAACTGCACAGCTCTGCAACCAACCTCATGACAACAATAATCCTCATATCAGCTCATCCTCCACATACTACTACAAAGTCTCCACCCACAATATGATACCATATCCATAGTTATCACCACTTAATACTCACGTATTCGTCCCCTTCTGAACCCTCTACAATATCGAGTCCCAAAGACTCAACGTACACCCTAGAACTGCCGACCGATTAGGTCATCTCAATACTTACTAAATTTGTATATACTTAATTACTTCTCTGAGTAACTACTCGCACTTCTCTTTTTAAACAGATGCTTTTTATTTAAAAACATTTACTCTTTTGATTATAACAATGACTTCTTTAGTCGTAAATGACACTTTTTAAAGGATTATAACTTTTTCAGCAAAATAACTCTTTTTTCTTCTTGTAAAATTATGGTCATAAAATAACCTTTACATCAGTAGAAAAATCAACTACGTTTTGGAAAAATACCCCATTACATTCTTTGGTTATAACCTCACCTTTATTTGTTTAGTGATGATTGGATGGTCCCTGGTACTTAGACATTTACTAAGTAAAATAGTACCCTTAATTCTTCTAGAATGGATGGAATAAATCAATCCATCCTGGCCTTAAGTTTACTCAGGACATCTACCAGCTTTACTTCTTTTATGTCTCCGGTGAATTTTCCACATAATCTACTCTACCCAGTATCTCAAGTTATACTCTCCTGCTTAATATTCTGAGCCGCGTATACTCAGTACGTCGAGTCATACGTATCTGCTCAATAAACTCTCCTTACTCAGCACTCAGAGCCGCGCATACTCTGTACGTCGAGTCATGCGTATCTGTTCAACCACTCAGCATTTAGAGCCGCGCATACTCTGTACGTCGAGTCATGCGTATCTGCTCAATCACTCATACTCCACCGCTCAGCACTCAGAGCCGCACATACCCTATATGTAGGATCATGCGTATCTGCTTAGTGCATCTTGCGGACATCTCTATGTTGCTCAGTACGTCGAGCCGCCCTCTATCTCTCAATTCCTCAACCCCGTATTATCCACATGCTAGACCTAGACACGTCTAGTACTACCACACACCATATCTCAACACTAGTCTCATTTTATAACTCCCCACGAACTTATTTTTTATAGTTTTTACTATCTTACATCCAATCATCACATTTATTTATCATTTTTTTTTCTTTGTTATGGCTGTCGCCATATATTTTCATAAATCCACCCACCAACTTGTACTTTAAAAAAATTTATTTCAACTCATACTTTTTCAAAACATCTTCCAATTTATTTTGGACTCAGTATCAGCTCAGATTGTCAAAATCTTTCGTATTTCTCAGCTATACCATACTTTCACATTTTCAAAAAGAAAAACTTTCTTTCAAAGCAACTTTCAAAAAAAATTTAAAATTTTGCATCTGGATTTACTTTTAACACCTTTCCCATATTTGGGAATATTACACAAACTCACTCACTTTCTTCGATTCTTTCTATCTCTGAAAGAGTTTACTAACATCATGTTAGAATAAACTGCTTTATCTACGTTCGACTTTTATCACAATATGTTTGTGATTTTTATATTCTAGCACTCAATTCTATTAATTTGAGTCTAGGGATCTTATCCTAGTTCACTCAAATCTTGGCTCTGATACCAACTTGTAACACCCGGTTTTTCAGCCTGGAATTTACAAGATAATATCACTAAGGATCGTCCCATGATCCAAGCCAAGCGTTACCTATCCTGCAAAACCACATAAAATAAAGGGTAAGCTATAAAGCTTAGTGAGTAATCTAATCACAGTATGACCTATATGGTCACACACGTTACAGAATCACCGTTCCTGTCAGTTTCACAGTCCTATCCGACTCGTAATTCACACTGTGAAACTACCGTATTACCCGACGTCACTCACTATACAGTATCACCCACTGATACTCACTATTAGACTGTCCCACACAGTCTTATCTTACATCGTCACGACTCACACCTTTAGCTACTGCCATCTCTTTTTATTTACTATTTGGTATTAGTTTTCACGAATTCTTATACCATCTCACGGTATACCCCCTCACTTAACGGCTTCCTCATACAAGTATGGTCATAGTACATCTATGATTACCTCACGTTTTGATAGTATATGGTAAATCATGCCATCCCCTGACATGTATTATATATAATTACTTATTCACTCTACTCAGTATCATCTTGTGATACTTTCGGGCGTATAACTCGAACTCATCCTCACGATAACATGACTGTTTCCCACCCAAGTATTATTATAATACTTTAATTATACTGCTTTGTATTTCCCTTCAATAATTCCAACATGATGCTCCATGATTTATCAAGTAAAGAACGGCCAGGTAGAAGATTAGTTGGGGTGGCAGGATCCTTTCAGCATTTTAGCCTTTCGGAAAATCCAACAACCAGATCCCAAGTAATCGGCCTAGACACCGTCCTCGTAAGTAAATCAATCTGCATTACTTTTGGAATTATGAATTATAGGAAATAGTTTATTACACCCATCGTATTTTATAGTTTAATACATATAAACTATTAGGGAGATACGGTAGCGATTACTCACCTGAGATTGGAGTTTTCTCGGAGTCCTGTCGCATTTCCCGTTCCGAACCGCTGACAGTTTCCGAGCACCTCGTCGTTAGCTACCGCTCGTTTCTCACCTTCCATCATCCTCCCTCAACGTATTTTCCTTACCAGAACACTCCTCTATATCGTATATGTGTTTGGTGTTTGTTCTGCCTCAAAAATGAGGCTTGTGCCTCGTATTTATAGGCCTCTGGAGCCCCGTCGCGACGCGATCTAGCCCTAGGTCGCGACCCGATCTCTGACGTAAGCGCTTACTTCATCGCGCACTTGAGAGACACCACCGACGAAGATCGCGTCGCGATCCCATACTCCGTCGCGTCGCGATCTACTAAATTTTTATCACTTAAACTAGACTCAATTTGCAAACTTTGTGCACTGGTTTCAGGTCAATCCGATTTTTCTAGAATTAATTATGATTTTTCTAAGATCGGCATACAATGCTGATTTTTATAACTAATGTTTTTCTTAGCTTATAATGACCATAACATCATTACCTGGTTACACCAAATGATATAACGCTCTTACTTTTGATCTAAAATTCTATCTCGGACACGGGTGTTACAAAGTTCGCGCCTTCAAACAATTGGGTGCAAGGGTCGGGGAAGGGTAGTAGTGTGTGTCTCGAACTCCTAATATGTTTGTTTGACTGTTTGAAAATTTTAAATGTCATTATTTAAACATAACAAGAATTCAAAAATAAAAAATACATTCGACTCAAGTTTCCATTCTTCTTTGGTAAGATTGAACGTGTTGGTTGTTAGATTATAGAAATTGTCAGTTTTGTTTTCTAACTTCAAAAAAGGACTAAACTTTGACTTTAGGTAGTTATAGTGGTTCTTCATTTGTTTTTGGTCGACAATAAGCTTATGTTCAGTTTTTAATTTTCCAGTAAAATCTTCCAAGATAGTGGATTTAAGCTACTCCTTTCTCGTCCATTGACAGTAACTTCATGCAAACACGCTTCTGAAAAAGTTTTCTCTACACCTTGATACTTCTAACTAATCTTATCATTCTTTTCTCCCATGTCTATGTTCAATTCAATACTACCAAACATTTCAACAATCACCAAGCAAAAATCATATTTCAATTAAATAATACCAAAACTAGCAACATTACAACTAGCAAAATCATATTTCAATTCAACATTACAACTATTCCAGCAACTTTTGAAATGAAAACATATCACAAAATCAGATTTTAATGTAAACATAACACAAAATCAAAATTTTCAGCAACATTGCAAAAAACAAAATCAGATTTCAACGTAAACATAACACGAAATCAGAATTTTCAGCAACTTTACAACAAGCAAAATCATATATAAATGTAAACATAACACAAAATCAGAATTTTCGGCAACATTACAACAAACAAACTCATATTTTCAATGTAAACATAACACAAAATCATATTTCAATTTAAACATAACACAAAATCAGATTTTTCAGCAACATTACTACAAGAAAAATAAGATTTTAATGTAAACATAACACAAAATGAGAATTATCATCACAAAATAAGAAATTTCAACAACTAGAATCCATGGGGATTTAAGGTTTACCTCTTGAAGAAGAAGAGGTATGATGTCAGAGGTGATCTAGAAATAAGGATGCAAACGGATCGGGGATTCCCTGCTACCCGTGCGACCAAACCCGAACGAATCGGGGATTCCCCGCCTTAGCGGGTAACGGATCGGGATGGGGAGTAGATTTCTTACCCGAAGTGGGGATAGGTGCAGTACTATCCACTTCGTTTAAGACTCAATTTTATATATATATATATATATATATATATATATATATATATATATATATATATATATATATATATATATATATATATATATATATATATATATATATATATATATATATATATATATATATATATATATATATATATATATATATATATATATATATATATATATATATATATATATATATATATATATATATATAGGGAGAGGATCAACATAAAACCCCTAATTATGCATAGAACCATAGAACCACTCTTTAAGCCATTAGATTAAATGATTAATGGCTATGATTAAAGATGATAATTAAGATATTTTTTTTAATTAAAAATCATAGAATTTGAACACGGAGGGATGATATGGTAATTTTACCAAAAATCAACAGGTTTCCTATCCCTTTAATACAATCTGATGTATACAGGCTATCCTCGATAACAACTTCATCCAAAAATCCCATTCGTTTTCATATTCTATGATTTTGTGTGCTTTAGATTCGCCACCGTCGTCGCCCTTTCCTCGCCGGAAACCTCCCCTCCCTGTTTAATTTCCGGTGCTTCATCTCCATTCGTGTTCTTCCTTATTAATCGATTCATTAATTACGTAATCGAGCTCGTAGTTTTTCGATAACCATAAGTACGCAGACGCAATCAGTTTGGTGAAAATTGGGTAGAAAGTCGATCGATCGGTCGATCAATCAGTTTGGTGATAATAACTCGTTCGAGAGAAACACGGCGAAAGAAGTTAGTAGAATTGTGGAACAGAGTAAAGAGTTGCAGGAATCAGCGGCAACATTAATTTCTCGAAATACGCAGGAGGAAGCGTCATTAAGCAACGAGCCCTAACGCTTGATTCAACTATCAAAAGACTCCGTTCATTCATTGTTTCCTCCGTCAAGAAAGCGAATTTGGATCCAAAAGATGCCGAAAAAGTAAGGCCATGTTTGTTTCAAAAATTCTTATTATATTCAATTTGTACACAACTACTTTATGAATCTATAATATATTTTTATTTAGAAACGTAATGAATATGATGCAAATTTTCATAACAAAGGTAAATATCATTCGATTAATCTGTCTCACACATAACATGGATTATAAATCACAATAAACATAGATTACTGAACATTTATGAACAATTCTTTATTGTTGACTTAAATCTATTTTATTGTTCAGTTAGATTTGTTCTAGTGTTCGATTTTGAATTGATTCCAAAAATCGATTTCGATTTCGATTTCAAATTGATTTTAGAAATCTATGTTTCGCATAAATCTATGTCTGATTACAAAAATCGATTTTGCTTGTTGTTGTAATACTTCTCGTAGTTGTTGAATATATGTTCATATATGAACACACGTTCATGAATGAACATACGTTCATGAATGAACATACATTTGGCTCTGATTTCAATTCAATGTTTGGCGTTGTTTCTAGAACGAATGTTCAGTAATGAACATCCCCATGTTCATTAATGAACATTCATGAGTATAATGTTAGTTGTTGTTGTAATACTTCTCGTAATTGTTGAATATATGTTCATCTATGAACACATGTTCATGAATGAACATACATTTGGCTCTGTTTTCTAATTCTATGTTTGGCGTTGTTTCTCAAACGAATGTTCAGTAATGAACATCCCCCATGTTCAATAATGAATAGTCATTAATATAACATTAGTTTCTCAAACGAATGTTCAGTTATGAACATCCCCATGTTCATTAATGAATAGTCATGAATATAACGTTAGTTGATGCTGTAATACTTCTCGTAGTTGTTGAATATATATTCATCTATGAACACACGTTCATGAATGAACATACATTTGGCTCTGTTTGTAATTCTATGTTTGGCGTCGTTACAAATGGACAAAAAAAAAAGGAAAATGCATCAGGCGAGAACGAGATAGAGATAGAGAGAAAGAGACCGAGGCAGATGGATCGAGGCAGTAGGTCGGAGAGAAAGAAAATGGTTGATGTTTATCCATGTTCAGTAATGAAAATTTGAGTTTTTGCTTAAATATTCATCAATGTTCATTCCTGAACATGTATGTAAGTTCGTATATTTCGAGTTTTTGTTTTAAATATCAATCAATGTTCATTTATGAACATGTATGTAAGTTCGTATATTTCGTCAATATTCATTTATGAACATGTGTGTGTGTTCATATTTCATTAATGTCTGTCAATGTTCATTTATGAATGTTCATTTTTGAACAAATTTTGGGATTTTGAAGACAATGTTCATCAATGAACATACGTATATGTTCATCAATGAACATATAAGTGTAATTTACCCATCATACCCTTATCATCCTAATTTGATCTAACGGTCAAGAAGATGGTTCTATGGTTCTATGCCTAATTTTAGTTCTATGTTGAACCCACCCCTATATATATATATATATATATATATATATATATATATATATATATATATATATATATATATATATATATATATATATATATATATATATATATATATATATATATATATATATATATATATATATATATATATATATATATATATATCGAAAATGAGTTTTCACTTTTTATTGATCACTATTCAATGCAGTTTCAATTTACAAGGTATAGAGTAATGAATAGTCTGAACCGTGTCTGTCTCTTCGAGTGACTAAGTTGTGAGAGATGCATATCCTCTTCCATCACAAAATCCTAGCCACAGGTAAGTTTATTTAATGAACTCAATTTCTTTTTTCCTTTACTGAATTGATTTCTTTTTTCCTTTACTGAAGTCTATTTTTGTTAGAACCAACTTTTGAACTTGAATTTTCCGGTAACATCAATCTAATTCAAGGGTTTTTTGATTGGACATGTTACATATCAGGAAAACCTTGGTGAGTTTAATTTAGATTCATGAAACAGACATTGAAGGGGATCATATCTGCAAGTGTTCTTTAGATGTGTTAAATATGTCTACAATTGATTTCTGGAAATATTGAATATGTGTTGGATTTTGAGTATATCCGTATTGAATGTATTGTAACATATTGCAAACAACGAGTTCAGAAATTGAGTTCATAAATCGATTACTGTGTTCGATTTTAAATGTATCCGTATTGAATGTATTATAATTGATTTTTTGGTTGTATTGAAGGTATATGTTTCTTTGATCATGATTTTTTTGGATGTATTAAACACTTGAATTCATTTATATCTTGTGTATTTGAATGGTTGAATCTGTAATGTGTTATAATGTGTCTGTTGTGTTCTTGTAATGAGACTCAAGATCAAATTCACACCCCCATAACTTTGTGACGCTGCTGGAAAAACTAATGTGATCAGTGTTTATGTATTTTCATATTTATAAAAATTTAGATCTTAATTACTAAATGGGTATCCATCAGGTTTCTCGAACCCGGTGGGAATTTTTTCACTCGAACCCGACGGAGATTTGGCGGGTTCGAGACGAGGATGGACGTGGGCATCAGAGGTCGGGTATAGGGACGGGGATTGCAGTCCCCGTCAATATCCGCCCCCGTTTTCATCCCTAGCCGGAAAGCAGCAGCGGCATTGACAACAAAGGTGAGCCAGAAAGCAGACAGCAATGTCGGGTTACGGAGATGGCTTGGAAAGTAGCAACAACATCGGATGTCAGAGATGAGAGACGCCGGCGATGTAGTCTGCTTTCTTACAACTGTGAGAGGAGTATGTCAGAGATGATATACAGGATAGAGCTAGGGCAACGATTGGGAGAAGAGCTTATTGTGTCGCGATCGTAAGAGATAAGGGAGAAGGGAGCTGATTTATGAGCCTATGAGGCGAGATGTAGGGCATTTGCATATTTCCTTTTTTTTAATCTGACACATTCCTATATCTGAACTATAAAAAAGCAAATTTTTAATAAAGTGACAAAACATAAGATGTTATCAAACGCTCTTAATCTAAAAAATTAACTGGCTGCCTCTTAATTTTGCAATTAAGAGGGTACCAAACAGCCCTTTAGTTTTTCTTCTATATTTTTTAAGGTGCTGATGTTATGTCACGTTGTGTTGATGTCAGCTGCTATAAAAGTAAAAGTGATATATCATAAGATGGTACCATATAACATACTAAATCCGACTAATAAAAAATATACATCACTCTTATGGTTTTTATGTTAGGACTAAGGACTTAAACTAGGTGCACTTAGTACACGATTTGATCACGGCTAATGAAAACAACAAGAAAAAACACAACAAAAACAAAGAACATAATTATTTAAGTGGTTCACTCGATCTAGACTGATCAAGCTACATCCACTGTAGGAACTAGAGAGTATTATTTATAAGTTTGATTGCTAAACAATTTAAACAAATATTTACTACACACACACACTCTTTCTCTCTCTCTCTCTCTCTCTCTCTCTCTCTCTCTTTCTCTAATAAGAATGACACTTTTGACATTCTCATTGTTACATCTGAGATCGCTATATATATCGGGCAAGGAAATCTTCTGAGATGATAACAAATCTTTTAGCTTGTTGCTTTCTACAATAGGCCAGCTGATGCGACAAGTCAAGGAACATGCTATGCAAACTAATCATCTAACAACAACATACATGGTAACTTGTGCCAAGAAGACACTTCGGTTCTAAAGTAGCTTGATCTTTTTGTCAACATATCTATCCTCCACATCTAACCCATGTGGAGTCTCTACTGCAAAAGTTGGACTGGGGCGAGGCTGCTTCCTCGGTGCGGACCGAACTGCTGACCTCCTAAAGTAGCTTGAGAAAATGGGTTGAATGTCCCTGACTCGTGATACTACTCTACATTTTTCGCTCTTGTTTCGGTTCGCCTAACCGAGGCTAAGAACATTCCTCGGATGAGGAGTACTAATACATCCGAAGCGCAACTCTTCCAACCGCACTGACTGTCTCGCCTCGGTTCCTGGTTGCTTCGGACCACTGATCTACTTCGGCTGCAATGTCTTCCTCAATGTAGATTCGACTCCATAACTTAACATTTTACTAGAAAAAATGTCTATTTTGGAAAAAGAAGACGTTTGGTTGGAGAATAAACATAAGAATTTGAAATGATAGGATTTTAAAAAATGATTCAAGTATCCATGAATGAGGGATTTGTAAATACATTTCCTCTCCTTAGCATTTAAAATTTCATGAATAAAGGATTTTGTTTTTAACCTCTGTCAACTACACCATTGATGCCGCCTCCACCTCTTGGCACCTCATCGTCGAGGATGCATCCACCTCCAACCACCCTACTGCCGACGCCGCCTCCAACTCCGGCTATCCTGCCGTCGACGCCAACTCACCTCCGGCCACTCCGCCGTTGCTGCCGCCTCTACCTCATGCCACCCCATTACTGTCATTGCTAGCTTGATCTTCGGTCACCCGCCTACCGATGTTGCCTCCACCTTAGTGCCCATGTTGCATCTACCTCCCACTACCCCTACCAGCGCCAATATTTCACCCCCGACCACCCCAACGCCACCGCCCGGAGGCCACTCCATCGTCGACATTCGCCACCACATTCACCTCTGGCCATGCCACCATCGTCGCCTCTATCTCTGGGGACCCCACCGTCGATGCCCTACCACCGGCCACCCCACCGCTAACAATGTTGCATCTACCCCCGACAACCCCACCGCCGCCGCTTCCACCTCTGGCCACCCTACTGTTGATACCACCTCCACCTCCAGCCACCCCATCACCGCCTCTATCTCCACCTCCATCCACCCCACTGTCGACGTTTCCTTCACCTCCAACCACCCCACCACCGCCTCCGTCTCCACCTCCATCTCCACCTCTGGCCACCCCACTGCCAATGTCACATTCACCTCTAGCCACCCTATCAAATTTGAAATCCAACCAAATGACAATTTAATGTTGATTGTTCTAATGTTTGTTTTTTTAAATTTCATAAAGGTTTTGATATCCAATCAAACTGGTAATGAGATTTTAAATCCTAGGAATCTCAAATCCTGAAGGATTTGAAATTCCATTGAACTTGAAATCCTAAGGCTTGAAATCCACAAACCAAACTCCCCTTATAATTTTCAGAGTAAATTACATAAACACTCCCTGAACTATTCCAAAACTAATAGAGAGAACCCAAGTATTCAATTTTCACTATTTGAGTCACTAAAGTTTGCAAAATACGACAATTCGGTCCCAGAGTAAAGTAAAAAGACTAAAATACCCTTAAATTTTTTTTCTTTTTCTTTGAATTTATTATTTGTTTTATTAATAAAAAAGACAATACCCCACACACCCCCACCCCCACCCCCACCCCACGTCTCTCTCTTTCTCCACCACTTTGCCGCACCGTGTTTTTCCAAGCTACCTGTACAAACTTCTCCTTGCCGCCTGATTCCATTTTAAGGAGCCGGATCTTGGACCATCAATCCATGGTGACAGATTGATCAAAGGAGATGTGCACACCGTGGCCATGGTGCTTGCCGGAACAAAGGAGATGTGCATACGTGTTGCGATTGTTGCGATTGTAGGTTACAGAGATGTGCATACGGGTTGCGATTGTAGGTTACGGAGACGCCACTTTGCTGCCATCATCGGTAATCTTGGATGGCACCCCATCTCTGCCGTCAAACCACGGTGGCGATCGTAAGCACATAAAGATTGCCGGGTTGCGGTTGTAGGTCACGCAGATCCTGTTGCCGGGTTGCGATTGTAAGCACATAAAGATTTGAAATCGGTTCCGCTCATCAAGCTTTGAAATCAGTTTGTTCGGAAACAGAGGATTGAAGGTTTTCCTTTACCCAAAAAAAAAGTTGCAGGTTTTCTCTTTTTTGAGTTCAAATCATTCGGATTCTTCAATCCAGTTTCCGTTTGTTCGGAAACGGAGGATTATTGCAATCGGTTCCGCTCATCAAGAATTATAGAAAATGATTCCTCATCTTCTTTCCTATTTGCAGTTATTAGCATTCTCGTTACCACATAGACCCTTGTTTCCAGGATTTTATATGCCAATATATGTCAATGATGGAGGTAAAGAACGCAATAGGGTGATTGCAGTGGGCTCGATCAAACAAGATAATGCTCTGTAATTTTGATAAAACTAATCACTCGATCAAACAGAGGATCAATAAAACGATTCACTGTAATTCACCCTAACTCAAAATTATACTGGGTTGAATCGTAACGAGGATGAGGCGGTGCTTGCGACTTGATCTATGAGAAAAGAAACCCTGGTGTGGATTGCAGTGGGTTCGCCGGAGTTTGGCCGGTCGTGAGGAAAGAAAGATCACGGAAAGAAAATCGCCATCGGAGGGGAGAGAGAGAGAGAGAGAGAAAGGTGGGTGGGGTGGGGTGGCCGGAGGGGTGTGGTGGGTTTTTTAATTTTTAATTATTTAATTATTAAAAGAATATAAATAAAAAGATAAAAGAAATAAGAAAGGGTAAGAAAGTAATTTTATATAAACCTGTGAACTATTTCGATACTTTAGGGACCGTTTTGTTGTATTTTGCAAACCTTAGTGATTCATATAGTGAAAATCGGATACTTGGGTTCTCTCTGTTAATTTTGGAATAGTTCAGTGAATGTTTATGTAATTTACTCTAATTTTCATTTACAAGGTTTTTGCCCTAACGATATAAAAGCTTATTAATAAGATATCACCAGCCGTTTTGTTTAGGATTTAAGTCTTAATTTGAATGAAAAAACACCCGTGTTCCCCTGCTGGTGTTTTTAACTTTTTATATTCAAATATTTTCTTTATGCGCACCTGTATAGAATTGTTAATAATCTAATAAAAAAATATACCAAGTTCCAGAAAAGCATGATGTAGTGACTTTGTATCGAGAGGAATGGTTGGCTGGCATGTACTTGTCACTTTACTGAAAAAGAAACATGAGAAATGAGTCTTCTATACAACACAAATCTCACACGTGTTATACCCATAAAACATAGTCGGGCCCACATAATTAACAGCTGTACCAAAGACATTATCCACTTTTGTTTACAACTTCACTTCCTTCCCTCTTTCCTTTTCAGTGTGCTACTCCCCAAGAGTACAACACTTTTTCCGTGTTTCGATCGCATCCCGACCAACACATGTTATATATATAAACACAGATGCCACTTGGAATCAAGAATCACAAACATAAACAGTTTCATTTTGAATTTTACCAACTTCACAACTGCCATGGAGATGAACAGTTACAACGGGTATTATGATGGATATGTGTATGGGGTTTCGTCGGAGATGGAGGGTGGGGAGTCGTCGGGGACGTCGGAGGAGGTGATGCTGGCGTCAAGTCATCCGAAGAAGCGTGCCGGGAGGAAGAAGGTTCAGGAGACGAGGCATCCGGTGTACCGGGGAGTGCGACAGAGGAGCTCCGGGAAGTGGGTTTGTGAGGTGAGAGAGCCGTATAAGCAGTCGAGGATATGGCTGGGGACGTTTCCGACGGCGGAGATGGCGGCTAGGGCTCATGACGTGGCGGCGTTGGCGTTGCGAGGGAGGTCGGCTTGTTTGAACTTTGCGGATTCTTCTTGGAAGCTTCCGACTCCGGCGTCGTTGGATCCGAAGGATATTCGGAAGGCGGCGGTGGAGGCGGCGGAGGCGTTCCGGGAGAGTGAGGATGGGAATTGTGAGTCCGGCGAGGGGATGGAGGTGGGTTACGAGGGAAATGTGGGGTATTTGGATGAAGATGAGGAGTTTGGGATGCCGGGATTACTGGCGAATATGGCGGAGGGACTAATGTTGCCGCCGCCGCCGGCGTACGGCGGTGGAGAAGAAGTGGAGTATGGTTGTGACATGTCGTTGTGGAACTACTAACGTAAATTGTTTTGTTTTTTATTTTTTTGTTTTTTTTGTGTGTATTGTGTGTGTGCTGGGGGCTGGACACTTGGAAGTTGGAAGATTGATGAAGCAAGAAAAAAAAGATAGGAGTTTAGGAAGATTCCGTGCTGATAACCTTTTTTAGAATAAGTACGGAAATTAGAAGCATATACAAAGAGTGAAATACTACTACTATTGTTGTTATTATAAATATACTTTAAATTTGGTCCCCATTTTATCTTCGTTGCCTTTTATACAAAGTGAATTTCCTAAAAGATTTATAAGTAATTACGGTAGGTAGTTTCTTTTTTATGTATATAACAACTTAAACAAAAGTCGGAAAATCTGAAAATCCATGGTATAAAAAACAAATGAGCTGTTTGATAGTTACTGATTGAGCATGAGCTAACTGAATCAATTTCTTACCTAATCAGATTTATCCTGAAGCTGACCGAGTAAGATGTAAATTTAAAGGTTTAAGATCGAGTCGGGGATAAATTATAAGGTTATCAAACGGTCTAACTCGGACCGAGTCAGACATAATCTTTAATTGGACTCAGTAAAAAGTAAATCAAGCAGCCCCAAAGCGTGTATACATCATCCGTATAAGATTGTAATTTTTTAAACAAAATCAAAAATTAATATAATGTATTCACTTTGTTTTAACAAATTCAGGGACGAACCCAGAAAATAATTCAAGGTTTGCACGAAGAATGATACTCAACTCCATTAACACTTGAACGAAGTCTATAGACATTTGTCGTGACAAATCCGTCAACCATTACCAACGAATTTACATTAAATTTGTATCAGATAAGGATACCCTATGCTATTCCGGATTCTATAGTAGGTCTATAGCATAAACAAATTAACTATTCAAACAAAAAGTGACTTCTCTCATGTTCAAAAATTGTATCCAATTCGAAATTTAATCAGTCTGATGTTTTAAAATACTTCTTGTTGTAAACATAACTTAAAGAAAATACCTTCGACTTTGATCGAAGAAAGAAAGGTAGAATTTTTTTAACCGCTAATTCACATACCTCTTATTCTATTCCTAAATATACACTCTTTATCTCAAGATCCAATAAAACCTAATACGGCTAATCCACAAGACCTTTGATAGAGTGGTATATCATAACGGTATTTTGTAAAATCATCTCTAGCCCTAACACCACTTTTATACCAAAATTCTATAAATATAATACAAATAAAAATTCATTTTCAACCTCCAAACTATGAAGAAAATATTCCTAGCATGTTCTTCTTTCTGCTGTATTGAGGACTTTTCAAATACCCTTCAAACTAATTCATTTTTTACAAATTTTTCATACACATTTTCATCAAAAGAACTATATAAATTATATCATTGAAAATATGAACAGAAAAAAATGTACATAATTAATTCAAATGAATTGTTATATATTAAAACACATCTTATTAATGATTTAAAAAAAAGAGATCTATTTATAAACAAACTTTATCCAAAAGTATTTAAATTTTTTAATATATTGAACCGACTATTATATTAGAATATAACCATACAATTAAATTACCTAGAACTTTATAAACTCTTGAAACAATTAAAATAAGCTGAAACTTGAAGGAACAATATTACACACAAGAAACATTAACACCAAATCTGGTATCAATAAACAATATAATATAGCAACACATTTAATGTTATATTATTCATAACACCAAATTTATATAAACAACTTCACATTAAAAATGTTAATAGGGTGGAGATACCCCAAAGAGTTGCGTCGTCTTTTGAAAGAAAGGTCCATAGGAAAACTTACAGCGTACATTTCCAAATAATTAGTTTAATTTTTTATTCACAAGTTGCTTCCAAGTTCTTAAGAGACGTTTCATATTAGTCATATTCATTCCACGATGCATAAAATTATTAATTAATTTTTAACATATAAAACTCACTGGCCCACTGTTTACAACCCTAGGCCCAAGCCCATTCCACCTTGCCACTGATGGGCTCGTGTCATCCAATGGCTTTTTCCAACTGACGCAAAACAAAAGCTCACCCGCTGCTTTATCATAACTACATATTTAGTCCCTTATCTTTTTTTACACATATGACCATTATACTTTTTGTTTTGTATACATTTAGTCGCTTATGATTTTTTTATACACATATGATCATTAAACTTGTTTTTTCTGTACACATTTAGTCAATTATGTTAATGTTCATATATATATGCAAAAATAAAAGTTTACTGGTCATATGCGTACAGAAAAAAAAAAAAAAGATAAATGACTAAATGTGCACAAAACAAAATGTTTAATGGTCACATGTGTACAAAAAAGAAGATAAGAGACTAAATGTGGACCTACGATAAAATTCATTATCCTTATAAGTCATTTATCTATTGTATTTAAAACCACAAATTTACATGAAAAACCAGAAAGAAAGTGCAACTTACCACCTTCCGGAAGCTTCTATGAGTTCTCTGATAATAATCTTTTTCTAGAAGGTCCACTTCATACTTCAATCAACTCTCCACAACATCTCATATAATTGCAGCGTTTCACAAGTATAAATATATGTGAAAATATTCAAACAATATATAATTACAAAAGATTAAGACACATGAAATGGATTCTTATTCAAAAACCAAAAGAAGCACAAAACAAAAGCTCCACAAGACAAAAGCCAAAAGGAACCTCCGCACTACGTGCGGTACAGACACCAACTTTCTAAATCCGTAAAAACCAACGGCCTGGAGCTTTCAAAAAAAAAAAAAAAAAAAAAAAAAAAAAAAACCAATAAAATCCCTACATGAATACCCGAACCCATATCGACACAACTTTTAATACCAAAATAAAATTTAAAAAAAAAAAAAACTCGCCATGCGAGCAAAAACCGAATAATAACGATGACCATCACTACCTTAAATTAACAAGAAAAACGACTGGGTTACAAGTTGGGTATAATTACGAATTTACCCTTGAATTCTACTTGGCTTTTTTCATGAGTAGTGTGGTTGTATGTTCACTGTCATCATGAATAAAACTCCACCAGATGTATGATACTGGAATTGCAATGGCGTGTGAAAGTGCATGAGCATCTAAAAAACCCTTATAGGGTGGGAAGTCATAAATTTGAAAGAAAATTATGAAACCTTCTCCAATTGCCACTACCCAAATCTTCCATTTAGATGGATGATTTGAAATTCCAGCCCACACCCCCCAAATTAGTACTTGTGCTATTGCCATGGTCACACAAACCTTCAAATTTAAACCTGTAAATATGAAGATAATGAGTTTGGAACTTTGATTAGTTGTTTTTAGGGAAATGTACGAAAAAAGCACTAGATTTTGAATCTTTTTCCGATTTTTAACCACTTTTATTTTATTTTTTTCTATTAAAAGTTAAAACTACCTAATTTTGAAAAACATTTCCATTGCGACCACTGTAACCTTCTATTGCCGGTTAACAGGTTACCATGATAATGTGACATTATTTTTTTTCCACTAAAGCCATTAAATTTAAATAATAATAAAAATTCTAATCTGACCACAATAACAGATTTTTTGTATTTTATTCATTTTTTTGTTAGAAAATGTTGTTAAAGGAGGTATTTTTTGTAACTTTTTAGAAATGTTTCTTTTGTTATTACAATAACATCGTTTTGTAATTTGACCGTTTTTACGTATAATAATACGTTTCTAGGTTTTTTCTGTTTATATAAAAAAATACAATTACGGTCAATTTAGAAAAGTACATGTTTATAGGTCAAGAAAGGTCAAATTATAAGAATATATTATTGTGATAAAAAAAGAAACATTTCCAACAAATTACAAAGAATACCAAAAAAAAAAAAAAAAAAAAAAAAAAAGTCCAAGAAGATACCATCTTTATAAACATTTTACTAACAAAAATGTTTCGAAATTAGGTGATTTTAATAGAAAAAGTAAAATATAAGTGGTTAAAACGGAAAAAGAGTCAAAATATAGTGCTTTTTTCGTATATTTCCCGTCATTTTTATATTGATTTTATGTAGGAAATTGGGTTCTTACCATAGTCAAATTGGTAACAGTTTAAATAGAGAATATGAGTTGTCACAAAAGCAATTAATGGAGCTGCAACCATTACACGAGTAGCCTCACTTCTTATATTGAAAGCTCTCAGTAAGGCTACTATAAGAGAAAATCCAAGTATTGCTGCACAAGATGAATAATCTAGCCTCTCTGTCATTTCCACATCCCTGTAAAATTACCAAGTTATTGACTTATTTCAACAAGAAATCCTATGTTGTTTTGTTTTTGATTTAATGGATACAGGGCTTGATATGGACAGATATAAAGGACTGTTTCTTTTTTGAGTTAATGGTAAAAGAAGAGTGTTAGTATGCTAAGGGGGAAAATGGTGCTTTATCGTTTCTGAATAGAAGGGTAAAATGGTAATTTGCTCAGATTCAGACAGTTTATTCGGTCCAGAATAGAAATGTTCCTATCCAGAACTTGAGGGATGTTTCTTTTTTATTTAATGAGCCTAATGAGTTAAGCACTTAATGTTGACAGCTATCAATGGCTGTTTTTTTTACTTAATTTGGACATAATGACTTAATGGATTAAGCCAAAGAGTTTGCTGATGACTGCTTCTTATTTACATTAATAAAGCAAGATTTATAAGACAAAACAATTGGTAACTTATATGTATGCGGAAAAGGGTATTCTTTAAAGATCATTGAAAAACAGGGAATTTGAATGTTTGAAAGGAAACTACTTACCTACTGTGATAAACAGCACTCCAAAATAAGAAGTTCATTGATAATGTCCCATAGATATGCCAAAGGCCCGTGTATTCATAGTATGTTTGTCTGTTTGGCCTTAAAGGAAGCTTGTAATTCACAAGGATGAAGAAGGATACCCATCCATGAAATTGGACAGCAAGATTAAGAGCAGAAAGTGCCACAGACACAGGTTCCTGAAATCAAGATTAAAGAATGAAACTTTTTTTAAAAGGAATGTATAAGAATCAAATAGTGGTGATGATAAAGTAGAAGGATTTGTGGTACCTCAATTCCAAAGGCACGCCGGAGTGGCCATTTCCCGTGATACTTGACAGGTGTATCGCCAGCTGTCTCTCTTTCTTCCTCTCTAACAAGCATACATTGGTATCTGCAGCCACTAAGACAGTCCCATTTCTTCCATTTTATGTATAGTGGCTCTTGTAGGTACCATGGATCACTGACAGACTTCCCATTGGATGTTAAATTGCAGTGTTGGAAGCATACATCCCCCACACATCCTGTCTTCTCGCATTGTTCAACACAATCTCTATTCAACCATAAATTGAAAGAAAAACACATTAGTGCTGTAAAAACCCTAAAAGGTAAAGTTACCTCTAAAGCTTATCCATGAGGTAACTTATAGCTATGACTACATAGGTCTTGAAATCCATATGCTATTAACTACTGTTCATTTGATTCTAATATTATGATACTTGAAAATCCAAAGCTTAACAGAGAGTCGATTTCTATGCTATGTGAATCAGACAATTTGCACATGCAATCTGGATTCTAGCTATCATGTGTAGGTATTGTCCTGCCTCTGACATAGGGTTTATTATCCCCATGTGGCCCTAGCATATCCTTGAAAACATCGACCACTCCTGGACCCTTCTTTAGCATCTCAACGACCACAATGTTTCTCTACGTTGATTAACAATACCTAACAATTACAACCGATTAACTTCAGCGGTTTCACCTGAAACTTCATATTTTCACCTCAATAGACTTAAACTCTGCAATAAACTGAGATCGGGAGAAGTTCATATGCTAGGGTTTGAAACATGAAAAAACCTAACCTACGTTGCAATTCAACTAATAACTACAAATTACAAAACGAATTTAACTCAGATTCCAGACAAAAGCTACATAGATCACCATAGAGAAGAATAAACTTTTTCAAACAGAAAAATCAGATGTGAAAGGCACTTAAAAATCTTACATGTAAATCGGATCAGCGTCGCCGTCACTCGCGCTAACACCGCCAGCAAAACACATAAATGCGACGAGGAGCAGCACCGGTAAGCGAGAACATATTTCCATCGGAGTCAAACACAAAGATATAGAGACAGAGAGATAGAAAAAAACGCGAGAAGATGAAACTCGTAGTTAGCAAATGATGGTGAAAATGAAAACTATAGATTGTTGAAGTGAAATATGCGTATCTGGTGATGCAGAGAGGATCATGAGGAACGAAAAACGAAGATGATTTTGATTGATTTGCGGATTTGATTGGTATGCGTTTATGAGTAGTTGGTTGTGATACAGTGATGATTGATAAAAATGAAGGACGTGGCTGGGACGAAGATAGAGAAGGGAGTGGGGGAGGAAAAGAGAATCTCGTGAAGAGCGTTCGAGAGGGTGGACACGTGGCGCTCTCTTATCTGTCAGCGCGTGATGAATTCGTTCGGCCTCAATTTCATGTGTCCCAGGTTGAATAAATAATTAATTCTTGGAGATTGAAAATCTTTATATAATATTTTAAGAATGAGTAATTTGTAAATTCAGTCCCTGAAGTATTGAGCAACCGTTACCTTTAGGTTTCGTTTGTGAGACTTCTAGATAGGGATATTTTGCTTACGACAATTTTGTCCGGACACGTTACATGTGTTGAAAAGGAAAACAAAGTTTTTCCGTTTTTATATATGTGCCATCTAGTTTCTTTTTGAAAATTTTGTTTTTTAATTGAGAATACATAAAATCCTATGATAACGTATTTGATGAAATTTAATGAATTAGTAAATTAAAATTGGGAAGTATTTGAATCATGTACGTCAAATCATTTTATGGGTAAATGCAGGGTTTCATGGTAAAAAAACAGTATAGTTAAGGAAACGTGTATATGTGAAGGAATAAGAATCCCATGTGAAACAACTTTGAGACAAGCTTTGGAAGCTAAAGTTATATTTGTTGCACTAAACCTAGCTGATAAATAAACTTATTTTTTGAGTTCTTTTAGGTTTTCATGTTTGGCAAAACCGAAAGTAGCACATAAACTAGTTTAAAAAATATATATTTAGACTAGCGTTTCAACAAACTTATGAGGACTTTTTAGAATTCTCTCAAATATATCATTAATTAACTATAACAAAATCAATTTTCTACATATCATTTTAATTTCACAGCTAGTTTTTAGCAAACGTTTTTTTTTTTATCATCTAGTTTATCAACTTTCAACTAGCTTTTTAGCTAGTAGCTAGTTTATCAACTAACAACTATCTTTTCACCCAACAGCTAGGATCAAGTTAGGATTAATTCAAAAATATGCTAAGTTTTCAGTTAGTCTACCAAACATAGTTTAACACTTATGCACACATCTCAGTTGTACCAATTGACACCAAAGGAGGGATAAAAGAGTTTAAAAACTTCTTTGTTTGCCAGCTTTAAAGACTCGAGACAGAGAACTATCATAAGTACAAGTAACATGATGAACATTAAAAATGTTAGGTATTTCATCCACTTGATCTCCATTACATCTAAAACCATGACATCCTCAACTATCCATTCAACCATATCGCCCATTTTGTCTCAAAAGAAACGAATTAAGCACTTTCACCATGATCAAACTCTATATCGTCTTCTGCTTCCACCTTGTTTAGAATCTTATAGAGGTTGCTTGAATTTTTAATGAGGTATATCCTTGGAAATTGGTCAAGTTTTCCATCCGTATAAACTTGTTTATATTGCATTAGGCAGTTGAATAAGTCTATATTATTGATTAGTATAACTATTGGAGTCGACATGAGTTTTCCCTTTCTCTTTCCTCTCTATTAAGGCTTTCAATTTATCTTCTTGAGATCTCCTTTGTTGTAGCTTGGAAAGTTTAGATTTTGACTTTTCATTTATTGCATGTTTGTTTGCGGGAAGGAAGATAAAGAAGATTATTTGTTGGGATTTTTCATACTTCAATCTTATATGACTTAAAGGTTTTTGTTCTTTAGGTTTTAATTTGGTTAAGTTTTTTATTTAAAATTAGGTTATTTTTTATTCATATATAACAAAATACGTACACAATCATAAGTTGAAGACATAATAAAGAGAAAATTAAAAAAACCGTTATAAGAAGTCATGTACAAAACACATTAGGATTTAACATAAAAAGACTGACAATCTTTAAAATAGGGACTAAATCATTACAATTAAACAGCTTTGGACTAAAATTGTGAGAAGTTAAACTTTGAACTAAACGTATAGTTTAAGCAATAGTGTAGGGATTATTTTTGTAATTCACTATTTAAAAACAAAGGAAATATGCTTGTCTTTATGCATATTATATTATAAAGATAAAGATTAAGGTTTTCGTTCTTATAAACCAATCATAATTTCCTAATCTGAAAAGAGTATAGCATGAAAACTGTTAACGATAATAATTTTATGTTTAATTAAAGTTAACTGATTGCATGATGTTGAAATTATATTTTCCGTTATTTAAATAAACTCTTTTAATTATTCCTTAAAAAATATAATGCATCTATATTGTAAAGTATGGATTAGACATAGAAAAGTTAGCGTCTTAACTTGTTATCGAGTCAACCATGATTAGAAGTTGCACATAACTATATAAAAATAAAATTTTATATCATTATTAGTAATAAAATATCCCGTTAAATATTCAAGAAACATTACGAAAATGAAAATGTTTTAATATTTTGGAGAAAAACACATCACAGTTTTCAAAATTCAACATAAAAAAACATTTAAGTAGTTCCAATTTAGAAAACGTTGAAGACATGCAAGCATTTGAATCAGAAAAAAAAAATATTGAATCAAATTGAAAAAAACAAATTTACGCGATCATATATAGCATTTACATGATGAATACTTGAATTGTTTTTTCATTTATAAGAGTAAAATGGATAGAAAGTTGAGTTACTTAGTTTTAAACAATTTTTAAGTCACGTATTTAGGTTATAGGGTCCGGTTCCGGTGAGTACTCTTTTTTCGGTGAGGACTCGCGAGGACACCTTAAAAAAATTGAAAAAAAATATAAAAAAATACAAATCATAAAATTGAGAATATTACTATATCATTAGCAAAAAAAAAATTTGAAATTTTTTTTTGCATCATTGTAAAACGTAATGATGCAATTTTTCTGTTTTTATTTTTGATCATTATTTCATTATAAAAAAAATAATGATCGAAAAGTTTTTTTTTTTGAATCTTTTTTTCTCCGATATAGTACTATGATCCATTTTATTTTTTTATATTTTTATTCAATTTTTTTAAGGTGTCCTCGCAAGTCCACACTTTAAGAAGAGTCCTCACCCGATCCTGATTCTTAGGTTATATATATATATATATATATATATATATATATATATATATATATATATATATATATATATATATATATATGTATATATATATGTGTGTGTATATATATATATATATATATATATATATATATATATATATATATAAGCGATCGGGTGAGGACTCTTCTTAAAGTGAGGACTCGTGAGGACACCTTAAAAAATTTGAAAAAAAATAAAAAAAATATAAATAATAAAATGGATCATAGTACTATATTGGAAGGAAAAAATTCGAAAAAAAAACTTTTGGAGCATTACTTTTTTTATAATGAAACAATGATCCACAAAATAAAATTTTTTGTGGATTATTACTGTTTCTCTATGATCCAAATTTTTTTTTCCAATTTTTTTTGGATCATGATATAGTACTTTTCTCGATTTTATGATTTGTATTTTTTTTATATTTTTTTTCAATTTTTTTAAGGTGTCCTTACGAGTCCTCACCGAAAAAAGAGTCCTCACCGGAACGGGACCCTATATATATATATATATATATATATATATATATATATATATATATATATATATATATATATATATATATATATATATATATATATATATATATAAGAAAGAGAAGGTTTTGGCCAGCCAATATAATATTTAAAACATTAATTATAAATTTTTAGAATCCAAAAAAGTACACCTAAATTATTAATATATGTATTAAAAAATTAGCAATTACATGTCATGATTGTCGATAGTTGCAACTTTAAACTAAAATATTCATCAAGAACAAAAGCATGAATATTCTATCGTATGATCATATCTCACAATGATTATAAAAAATATCAATTAGAAAATGTTGAAAAGAAACACTACAGAAAGTAACATATTCATGATGGAAATTGTTGCATTAGACATCATTTTGCAAGTTTGTTCTAAGTTTTAAAAAATTAATGCAAATGGGAGTTGTGGTTTCAAAAATTAATATTCTATCTTATGATCATATCTCACAATGATTATAAAAGATCAATTAGAAAATATTGAAAATAAACACTATAGAAAGTAACAAATTCATGATGGAAATTATTGCATTAGTGTAGAAAACTAGAAAATAAATTATTATTTTGATTAATAAGTCTATTGATTAAATTATGGTTTTGGTCTCTATGTGTGATATCATTTTGTAAGGCGTTGTTGGGTAGCTTTTTAATTGAAAATTTAAGAGACAGACTCTTAATTTATAAGATTCAGTGTGTTTGGTAGCATCTTTATTTATCAAAAACCTCTTAAAAATTAAGAGGTGGAACCATGTCTGAGAAAAGTTAAGAACCACCCACACCTATCGCACCACATCACACCCAACCCATCCTACCCCACCCCCACCCCTACCCCTACCCCACCCTCACCCTATACCTACCACCCCCACCTTATCCACCCACTGTTACCCCATCCCTACCCTCACCATATCACACCCAACCCATTAAACCAACAGTTTGATATAAATAAGTTTAATCATTAAAAATACATATAATAACAAGTAGGACAAGGAAACTAAATTAAAAGTTGTATCATGTATGAGATTGAGAAGACGTAAGGCGGCAATGTTACATACGATATATTTTATTTTTATAGTGGACTGGTTTTAATTAATGTAGTTAAGACTTGAGAGTTTTTAACCTAAACCAAACATAGAAGCTCAAGAAAATATCGGTCCATTCCGGTTCACTACAACTGGTTTAACCAGTTTTTTACGAAAATCGGCCCGATTCACTCGTTTTTTTTTACCAAAACCTGGCGGTTCATTCCGGTCAACAAAATCATTATAAAACCGGCTCTAATCAAATCGTCCTCATCTTCGATTCCCGATTCGACTGGCCGGTTCGAACCGGTTTTTAAAACATTGATCCCCATAAGCCCTTTTTGACTATTACCATCTCTCTCTCCCTCTCTCTCTCCCTATAGAAACTACAACCAACTGTCAGTGAAAGATCACCTCCCTTAATTTATTAATGCAATTGCAGTTATAATTAAAACCTGAAGCTTTGTCTTTTTCCCCCAAACTTGGGGAGTTTTGGGATTTGGGCAGTTACGTATGGTGAAGTGAACATACAACTCGACCTAAACCTATTGTGGTGAGTGAAATGGAAGCACATAAGTCTTTTAAGAAGTTTGACCAATTCTCATTGTCTCGTTTTTTGTAATGGAATCTGATAAATCATATGATGTACACGATGTGATACTATCGAATTCCATTGGACTGCATATTTATAACTTCGGTTTTAGAAATATTGAATTATGAAGTCAATTTTCTTTCTTAGTTTGTAGTAGGTTAGTTTCACCATTGTTACATGCTTACAGCAATTGAGAGAATGAGAAAATCGGGGTGAGGGGTAGTGGTCTATTTATTCATTAATAATCGTAAATAATAATATGAAAAAATGAGAAAAAAGATAAAAGAGGGTATATTCATCATTTTATAAGCATTTAACGGAAAGGAGCAAACGGTAACTTGGAAAACTAAAAGCATCGGATGTGATAGATTTTAAAATTATAAGGACCATTCGTATCAAAGGTACCGATGGTACCGCCTAAGCCCGAGGCCACACATCATCACGAAGCCACACAACACCGGCTACCTTCCATCTATCACGAAGCCGCTGAAGGTGAGGCAGTGGTACCAGAGGTACCGGTGGTACCGCCTAAGCTCGAGACTGAACCCACTCGATCCCACTTATTACTCTGTTACCCTTACAAAAAGATATCAACCACAAGACGAAAACTGTAATTCACTCTTAGGGTGGGGGAGTAATACCCACTGAACCCACTCGCTACGTCAACTTTTCTCTCTCATCTCACATACATCTTTCCTCATCTTTCACCAATCTTTCACCCATGAAACCAGTAGCCACTGAACCCACAATGCCACATCAGATTTTCAATTTTTAAATTCATTTATTAATTTAATAAATGAATTTTAACATTTAATTTAATTTTATAAATAATAATAAAATGCAGTTAATAAAATAAAAATCACAAATAACATTAAATGAAAAAGTCAAATAACATTTAATTAAAAAACACACCATTAAAAAAATTAAAAAAAACTAAATACGAGAAAGTAAATCCTAAATACGGAAAATTTTATATATATATATATATATATATATATATATATATATATATATATATATATATATATATATATATATATATATATATATATATGTGTGTGTGTGTGTGTGTGTGTGTGTGTGTGGGAAAAGTGAATATGTGGCTGTTATATACCTAAGCTTAGGTGTAGAACCATCAAAATCAATTAGGTTTTTTATGAAAAACATGTATTTTCATTTTCCTTAATATAAGTAATCCATATGATTGATTACACAAAGATGAAAATGGATTGTATGAGTCATATAATAGAGTGATTAAAAGTATCACCCCCTACATGTATCAGTGATATAGAAGTTGGTGGTCAGAAGAAACATCACTAAAATAGAAGTAAATAGTTAAATTGAGTGGAACAACAAATTGTGTACAACTATGGAGAACAAATTATGTACATTGGTCTTTTATTTTTGTTAAAAACGGGGATGTTTTAGAGATTCTACACCTAAGCTTATGTATATAACAGCCACATATTCACTATCCCCATATATATATATATATATATATATATATATATATATATATATATATATATATATATATATATATATATATATATATATATATATATATATATATATATATATATATATATATATATATATATATATATATATATATATATATATATATATATATATATAAATGCGTGGGTTCAGCACCATCACCAAGCCACACCAACCCGTTGCCACTCGAACCCGAGCAACACGATGCAATGACCATTTTGTTACCACTGCGGTACCGTTGGTACCATTGGTACCAACCCTCTATTTTGTTGAACCCGTTTGAGCCCGTGAACTACTTCATGCACCCTTATAAAAAAATAATTATAGTTTAGTACAACAATACAAAAAAATAAAAATCATAAATAACATTAAATTAAAAAGTCAAATAACATTTAATTAAAAAACACACCATTAAAAAAATAAAAAAACCTAAATACGGGAAATTAAATCCTAAATACGGAAAATTATATATATATATATATATATATATATATATATATATATATATATATATATATATATATATATATATATATATATATATATATATATATGTGGGTTCAGCACCATCACCAAGCCACACCAACCCGTTGCCACTCGAACCCGAGCAACACGATGCAATGACCATTTTGGTACCACTGCGGTACCGTATGGTACCATTGGTATCAACCTTCTATTTTGTTGAACCCGTTCGAGCCCGTGAAATACTCCGTACACCCTTTATAAAAAAATAACTAGTGGGAGCCCGTGCTCCGCACGGGTTTCTTTTCTTCTTGCGTCTAATTGACCAGGATTTTAGGGTGAAAAGTTTTGGCCGTTTTGTTTGTCCCGTGCTCCGCACGGGTCCGGTGGGGATCTACTAAAATGTAAGTATGTTGCTATTATAGGTAAAAAAAATAAAAATAAAATATCTTGCCCATATAGATAGATATGGTTACCTATGTTGCTATTATATACAATTTGAGCAAATTAGAAACATACCAGATTTGCAAAGAAGTCATCATTAGGTTGGGGGAGTGGTCGGCGAGCCATCCCCCTCGCTAAACAGCCACGTTGGTTTGGTTTGGCGAGTTCGTCGAAATATTGGCGAGGAATCCATTGGCGAAGGCGAAAGGCGAGGGTGGCGGTGTGGTTTGGCGAGGTTGGCGAGGCTTCAGCGAGGGCTTCAGCAAGGGCTTCAGCGAGGGTTTGGCGAGGCCACTCCCTCCAGCCTTAGTAGCTAATAGTTTAGAAGACATGCTTGTCTTTGCACAGTTCACAAGAGAATCCTTTCTGAGTTTGTCAACCTTAAAAAAATGAAAGAACATAAGGATTAGTATCATCAAACCATTCTCATTGAAAGAATTTAATAAAATTCAGAAGTGACATTGATGGTGGCTTTTATACACATTATATTGCACGCAAATCTAACAAACAACTTAAATGTACAACTTGCATCCACATAAATTGTTGCAACAGCAACCAAATATTCATTTTTTTTTCATTAGCCATTCGTCTAAAATCAAAAAAATAAATAAATATAAAAAGTTACACTTCAATGACATGCTTGTCTAAAAATGACTCGGCAAGATTGCTGAAGCTAACATCAACAGCACTTGCATATCTTTTAATAGTATCCACCACTTTTGTTTTCAATATATCTTCCTTTGTAGTTGCATTACACATATAATATAAAACCCCAAGAGCATAATTCACCTACCAAACACATAAACATTAGGGTTAAATGTGATAAATAGCAATGTACTTTCAGGGATTTGTTTATTATAGCATCCTACTTTCATGATTCGACCAATTTATATCCATCACCCATATTTTCTGGGTAAAATAAAGGCAAATTCACACTTATATAAAATGGAGTTGCAATTAAGACTTGTTAAGGGCAAATTTGTCAAAATCTACACTTTTTAGCCAAAAATTAAGTTCTGACAGAAAAATGTTGGGTAAATTAACAATTATAACACTAAACCCAAAAATATATTGTCCTCGAGGGTATAGGGCAACAGATACCTTTTCCACCATTTCTCTATCAACATTATATAAAACTAAAAAAACGATACCGTATTTTTAACTGGACTTGATAAACATTTATAAGAAGAGGTACTCCATCACATTTAATTATTACTGCAGCATTTGCAGGATCTGTAGACATAAAAAAAAGTAGGTTAGCATACGATATTTTTATCTGTGGGAGAAATCCAAATCGAACTGAGCTCGTCAGCTGTGGGAATCGGGAATTGGTGTGGACTGTTATACGGCCGGATGGCATGAGAAGTCGGCACAGCTACGGGAATCGCCGACAATGTCCAGGCTTATTTGCTTAACCTATTGAAGAATTAGGGCACCGGTGACTGACCCATTTTTTGGTTCTGGATCAAAATAGAGACTTCCTTGGTTTTGAAGATTGGGTTGTTGTAATTACAAGCTTCCCTAAACTCGGCAACTATTTTAACGAATGATGATGACAATGATCATTTTGGTTCTTAAGTGATATGTGACACTGGGGATGACAATGATGTAACACTGCTTCAAACCCTGCATCTTCTATTGCATTGTTACCATCGTCTTCCTGTATAAACCCCAATCAGGATCATTACGGTAAACATAGAAAATTCAGATCAATTTTGAAAATATCAAAAAAACAGTTAACGCAACCATCTTTTAGATTCGATATGCCCCATGTAAATCAATTAAAACAATTGTCTATGCTTATAACCCGTATGAGGTTTATAAGAGAACAAATTTTTCCTTAAAACCCTAGTTCAAACCCATTGGAGGACTAATCAAAGATTCAAGGTGATTCGCAACAGGAGCAATATACTGACTTTGACCAAATTGGGATAGAATAGTACATCGGTTTTGTGCTGCAACAAAGCCACCAAAGCACTTATCACGCCATTTAAACTCATAAGAGATAAATAAGCTTGAATACATGAAAATATAATAATATTATAAGAACCTCAAGAACTGTTGGTGGTTTGAATTCTACTCGGGCTTTTGCCTCTTGTGGTTTGTCTTGTTCATTGTTTAATTCAACCTCAGGTATCTTTTCTGAATGTTCAAATTCACCATTGGTGCTTCCATTAACCTTGACTGGTGTTTCTGATTTAGAAGCATGATTTTGTGAAACTTTTGGTGATTTCTTTGTTCTTTTAGATAATTGTGCTTCATGTTCTTCTTTGTGTCTTGAAATGAATGCCCTTAGAACACCAACTGACATATCTTTGTTGTTAACTTGGTATTCACAAAATTTTGAATCTTAAGATTCTTAAATGGAACTTCATACAACCTTTGAAGAATAAATCCTCATTTAACACGTTTTTTAATAAACCTTTCCTGATTCATATAGATAGATTTATTGTTCCAATTAGAGTAATGAAATTAAGACATTAAGAACATAAATCTTCATGCCCAGACCAAATATTCAGTAATTGATGCACATAACAGCATAAATAGGTGTAGAACTAATAAGTAATAGATTGACATGCGTTTTATTGTAGAAGACTTCATATTTTTCGTGCATTAAAATCTCGGCTTCTCCTTCTTTGATAATGGCGTAATCGTTATGATCAAACGGCGGCGGCGTCTGGTTACTCTGCTACCTCTCTTCTTCCCCTGCTTTAGTCTCCTCGACGCTCCCCATTATCGTGTTCTTGTTGCAGTCCTCCTGGTTTAGTCGATGAGCGTGGTGGGGGCGGTAATGGGTTTACGCAATCCAAATTCAATCGGTGCAGAAAATACCGAAATCGAATCCACATGAATTTGAACGGATTTCTTGTAGAGAACCAAAACCTCAAAGCGAACAGTCATGTCGGCGTTGTCAACGAGGAAGGAAACGGTGGCGGATGATCGCAATTGGAAAGACAGTGGTGTAGAAGACGGAAATTCCAGGAAAGTCTGAATGCAAAGGCGGTGGTGTGGAGGAGCTGCAAAATCGACGGAGGTGGATTTGCACTCGGTGGGTAAGGGGTTGACGGTGGGAAAGGGAGGAAGCGGTAGACAGGATATATCCAGAAATCAACCCGGAAAGAAATCCGACCCGACGAAAAACCCGCGCGTCACAACTAGGCAAAAAAACGTTACACCAAATGCGTAATATTACGGAAATTAATTAATAGAGTAATTATAGTTTAGTACAACAATACAAATTTTTTTTTCTATAATATGTATTAGGTGTGATTTATGGACATCACATATATGGTCGTTAAACGTCACTTGGACATGTGGTATTGGCGGTGAAATCATTGAAAAAGAGAAGATTTTCTCCCATGATTCCAGGGTAGCCATGATACTTTAATTTCATTCTTTTAGATTTGACTTGATGATTTGTTTTGTTTATGGCTATGTCTGTTTTCAACTGTCCCTTCGAGCTTTTCTTGATTATTATTAGTTCATTATTCTTTTCATAGTTTAATATCTGTATGGATTCCATAATTTGATATGGACGAATCACATACAAGAGTAAGGCTTTTAGTTGTTATTTTATTTTAGGTGGCGACGTGGCGTATTATATTCGCATAGATAAATGAGTTGAGTTGAGCAAGTGAATCCTAGCCTAGCTGGGTGGATGCATCCGGGTTACATGGGTGGTCTGGAGTTCGACTCC
Source organism: Cichorium intybus (assembly GCA_023525715.1). Lineage (NCBI taxonomy): Eukaryota > Viridiplantae > Streptophyta > Magnoliopsida > Asterales > Asteraceae > Cichorium > Cichorium intybus. The sequence continues at coordinate 40,977,588 of CM042012.1, read as the reverse complement.
AACTAACCTCATGTGAGGGATTTTCCCTGGGCGGCGAATAAACAGGTGGAGGGGAAAGGCTTTGCACACCATAGGTAATCGCAAACCGCCCTGGGTGTAAGGCTGAGTACCCTCAAGGTGTTAAAATTGCCGTTTCCAAAAAAAAGATAAATGAGTTGAATTCAATTTTTTTTTTAAAGTAATTTCTACGTGTTACCAAGTCAATATGATAACATATAAGATGGTGTGCCGATAGATTTGAAAATGTTGGTCAATATGATAACATATAAGATGGACGGCCAATAGATTTGAAAATGTTAAATTACCTTATATATTAAAAACCGTAAGTTTCTAGAAGGTTTCATAGGAGGTGCCGGGGTGTTTGGGTTTTTAAGGGGGTGCTGTCATGTTGGCCTCTCTTTTTTTTCCACGTGCCGTATACGTGTTTCTTTTTCCTTATAGAAGGTTTTTTTTTGGTGGGCTGCATTTAATGCTTTCATTTTTTTTTTGGTTGTTTTTAGTCCTTGTATTTACCTTCCGTGTTTCTTCTTGGTTCGTTTCTTCCAGGGTTTGTGGAAGTTTTGTTTGGGGTTGGAGATTCTTTTCAATACTTTGCATTAAATGTTCTTTTTGTTTCTATGTTTTTTTTGGTCCCTCTGTTTCTGGCTTTGTTCTTTTCTTTTTTCTTCTACGGTTTTACTTTCATTCAATTTTCCATTGGACCTTATCGGCAACCAACCAATTACGTATCTTCTTTTGCGGTTTTATCTTTGTTTTTTCCAGGATTTGTGGAAGTTTTGTTTGGGGTTGAAGACAAAGGAGGACTATTGTTTTTTTTAATACTTTGCATTAAATGTGCTTTTTGTTTTTATGTTTTTTTTAGTCCCTCTGTTTGTGACTTTGTTGTTTCTTTTTTTCTTTTACGGTTTTACCTTCATTGAATCTTCCATTGGACCTTATCAGCAACCAATCAATTACGTATCTTCCTTTGTGGTTTTACCTTTGTAGTGAGTATTAAATTTTTCATTGGACCTTATGAAGAACCAATCAATTATGTATCTTTAAGGTAACATTTAGTCTTCTTTATCGACACGTTTCCACTATTTTTAGTTGTTTACTTTCTTCATTTCAACGTCTTTTTACAATTGTTTTGGGTAGCTTCTGTTTAAGGTTTTCTCTATCATTCGGTTTCTTGCTTTCGACTGTGTCTTTCAAGCCTTCTTTGTTTCAATTGCAGGTACTTACGCTTTTCTTATAAATTTGTTGTGGATTTTATCGTCTTTGTTGTTGCGTAAAAAATTTTCATGGCTGCTGATTTTGAAATTGGGGAGTCATCTTTTCGAGATGTTGCTTTTGTTGGTAGAACAACTGATACTGCTCGATCTTCTGTTGTTGCTGCTTCCGTCGTTGAAGAATCTTTACCAGTTTATCACGATCATGGGGATTGTGTATTCGTTTGCTTTTACTGTAGTGCGGAATTCTGGTGGAACGAAAGAACTATCCGAGCTTCCAATGTTAACAACCCTGTTTATACTCATTGTTGTGTTGCCTGTAGTATGTCTAGGTAAACTAGACATACTAGATATAACTATTCTGTTGTTCTTTACAGAACCTTGACGACAACAATGAGTATAAACAATGAGTACAACCGATTACTTATATGAGGAGATTTTCAAAAGTAATTAAAAAAATGGATTCTTTTCGATGTCTAGGTAAACTAGATATAACTATTCTGTTGTTCTTTACATTTATTAAAAAAATTAAATATATTCACTTTAAATCCTTCGGTTTCTACAGTTCCCTTATCCATCTCTATTTCCCAACTGAAAAAATGCTACGATATCCAAACCTTAAAATATAATTTTTTTTTTACCAAATCTTACAAAATTGAAATTTCCATTTTATCTACAATCTTCGAAAACTTATTCACCAAAGATGCCAATAAACATCGACTAGATGCTTAAAAAGCAAATCTATTACAAATTTAATAAAATGCTTCACAAAAAACAACATTAAAAAAATCATTTTTCAAAACACTTAAACATATTAATTTTAAATCGTTCATTTTCTTTATTTCCCATATTCATCCCTATTTCTGAAATAAAAAAAATCCTACAGCATACAAAGCTTAAAATATACAAATTTTTTTTTAACAAATCTTACAAAAATCACATTTCCATTTTCTCTACAACCTCCAACAACTTATTCATCAAAGATGCCAATAAATATTGACGACATAATTAAAAAGCAAATTTGTTATATCTATTAACAATTACTCACAGTTTCATACTAATATCGCATTAATATCATACACAATAATTAAAAATATGCACACATATCTTCACCTACAACCTCAAAAAACTAAACCATTCAATACGGCAACAAACACCTATCACACGCTTAACAACTATTATTATACCTATCAAAAATTATCCACAACTTTACACAATACTATTAATATTTCATCAATTTATTCGCATAACATTTTACGATACAATAACAAACAACATACATACATATTTTTATACATATGCTATTTAATTAACATTTACTGAAAAAAATTATGTTAAAATATCTAACAATATGTAGACAAAATGCCACGTTATTTGACATAAAAATTTTAATTTAAATTTTATTGCAATTATAACAACTAAAAATTCCTTTTTTCAATATTAAAAAAATAATTTTACCAAATACAAATTCAGTTACGAAATTGTCTATATACAACGACGCTAATAAATTCTTAATATTTTTAAAAAGTAAATTCATACCGAAACAATAAACAACATACAAATATATATATATATATATATATATATATATATATATATATATATATATATATATATATATATATATATATATATATATATATATATATATATATCAATCAACATGTATGCTATCAAAAATTTAATCAAAATTCCATAAATATTAAAAAAATCTGAGATCTTTCATAGTTTCTTCAGTTGCAAAGTTAATTAAAAATTTTATTTTAATTTAAAAAACAATAGTGTTCGAATTTAAAAAAATAAAACAAATAACAAACTAACAATCATCCCACAAAAGCCAAACAAAAACAACAACACAACCATTAAAATCCCAACGAATTACAAATATAATGTAAGAAAACATCTCTCACCACTTACCTTCGCGTTTCTAGGATAAACCAAAACAAACAATAACTAATTTCTTATCATTAACCTTCGTTATTAAATCACAACACTGTTCACCACAAATGAATAAACACAATCGACAGCTTTTATATAAAAAAAACTTAACCGATTACAAAAGTTTTTCTTAAAACATTAAAAAAAAATATATCACAAACTTAAAACAACTACTTATATCTACGCTGAAATGACCAGAACTTTCAATAAAATACAAAACATTATCACTAAACATAACCCATCACATGAACGATTAAAAACGTAGAAAACCAACCTAACCTAAACAACAAAAAAACTTAAAACCTTCGATACGTCCACACACGAACGAAATCGATCTTATCAGCAAAATGAAATTCTTGGTGTAAACGAACATCTGACTGCCGATAACTCTCGTGCCTCAAAAAACACACGGCAATGCCTACCATCTTCACAATCATCATCAAACCTCTGGTACCTACCTCTCCACCAACCTTCGTTATGCCAAACATCTACCAAATCTCCAGGCGCAAAAACAACCGCCACAGTCGCCGGATAAGGACGGATACTATCGATTCTAACATTCTCTTCCAAAGGCTCACCACCATCGTTAACCAGCGTTTCATATCTAACCCTAACATGATGCCTAAAGCAACCAATAACTTCCGCACCGTAATACGAATTTTCAAAACCCTCAACAGAACCAATCACTTCTACAGGATCTCCAACACGATATCCGTTGCTCGCCATTCTACAAACAAAACTCAAGTACAATTATATAAACGAAAGTAGATCGGTATCGCCCTTACCGCTTCCTCATGTTTTCTCAAGGAAAGCAAAAAAGAATGAAAGTACCGAAAAAAACAAGTACACTTAAATACAAATAACTACACTCTTCCATACACATTAAATGAAAAACCCATTCAGCTTCCCTACAAGTCTACAACCGCTTCAAGACCCACAAAATAAAACAGTTACAGAAAAAAAAACCTGCCACGTTTAACCAAAACCCGTGCGGAGCACGGGAATAAACTAATGTTCTATTATATGGCGTTGTGGTATATAACAAAAAAAAAGAACCTAATTAGGTTCAGTTTATCTATATGAAGTCGATGGTGCCATAGCTTAGATTAGGGGTGTGCAAAAAAACCGAAAAATCAAATAAATGGCTTTCGGCCAATCCGAAACCGAAAAAAACCGGGTATCTACGGTTTGGATACTTAGATATTCATAGATATTCGAACCGAACCGCATATATTTTATTAATAATATTATATTATATATTATATATTACATATATACATAAAAGTCAACTTGTCATATTGTTCCAAGTGTTGATCCGTTAACGTCTAAGTAAGATTTTCTTGTGCTTATGTTGTGCAGTTTTTAGTGTTATTTTGTGTAGTTGTTTTCGTAGTTTTTATGTTGTTTTGTAGCTGATTTTTTTTTTGCAAGTTTGGTGCTAACTGGAGTTGATTTAGAGATGATTTGGTATTTGTTTTGTGTTGTCTTTTGAATTCAAGATGTTTTTTGTGTTGTCAAACTTTTGTTTAATATTTTTAAATTGTCTCTTGTCTCTTGTTTTTATTTTTGAATGACTTGTTTTGAATGGATGATTTGCAGTTTGGCTTACATATAGTTTAAAGTTTTATTGATTTTAATTTTTTTTATATTTAGCGGATATTCGTGAACCGAACTGTGGTTAACCGCCTTCTCACAGTCCGGTTCGGTTCGATTTTTTGCCAATTTGGTTCAATTTCGGTTTTAGCAAGTCAGGTATCCGTCCCGCAGTTACGGTTTACAAGTTTATCAAATCCAAACCGAACATCCCATAAACACCCCTAGCTTAGAGATAGATGATGGTTTTGCTGTTGAAGTTAATGGTGTCATGGTGTGTTGATATTTTTTGAATAACCAAAATTCATGATATATACGGACATTTATAGTGAAGGGTTATATTGTTTGAACCAAATAGTTAAAAGAGGAATGGGGGCAAAATGGATGACAATCAGTTGGGTCGATTATAACATGATGGAAGACTATATCAAGATGAAAAAGGATTTAAAATGAGAACAATATTTTAATTCTATTCGAAAAACATTGTTAAAGTTTTTTTACTTGTACTTAATTATTGTCGGTTGTAGGAAGTTTAGCCCGTTCTTTAGCCCAAAAGAAAAATAAATGCTTATGTGGTAGAGATTTTGTCTTAAGTGGGTAACAAAGTTTCATTTTGTTAAAAAAACATTACACTAAATAAAGTGTTCATAATATACTTTTACTTTGACCCTTAGACTTTTTTTGATGACTTAAAGAGCGCTCTCCCCCCTCCACCTGCCTTGATGGAAGCAATGCACAAATTGGGAGCAAGAACAAAGCAACTGTCTTGATAATCCATGCATCGCAAAAAAGTATTCAATCCTCCTAACCATATCTCAAATGTTGGTATTAACACCTCTAGAAATTATAACATGGGAACATGGTGAAAGGAAGAGGACAGGTGAAACCAACGTGCTTCGAAATACTTTTTGAGCTTCTAATTCCTCTTAATGACAGCTCCACCTGATGATATGTTGCTTTTGTAAAGAAATTGGTACTTGAGGGATGTTGATCATTTTTTCTTAGAGCTAGAAGAAGGTCATAATAGGAACTCCTGATTTATCCTTGTCGTATTCGGATTAAATATCAATCCAAGTGTAGTTCTGTGTGAAAATACGGGATCAAGAACTTGAGTAGAGGTAACACATCTACTTGAGAAATCATATTTAGAGTTGTATGAATTTGTTCAAACATTTCTTTCTATTATAAAAATATATATCTATAAACCCGTACTGATTACGTAATCAAGAAATATAAATCAAACATTAGTCAACTTTTGACATTCAAAATTCACTTTATAATCGACCAGAAATTACGACGACAATTGTTGATCTCTTGACAAGTAGAAAAAACCCATTGATAATCAGATTATACATGGATTAGAACAACACTAATGACAATTAGAAAAAAGCCAACAGTAGAACATGAACCACAAAGACCAGGAACATGAATCACATTCTTTTAACCACCAAGATGAACAATTATAAAAACACCTACTGGTTGCATGGAAAAACAAAATCGATAGGGTGCTATAACAAACAGAAAAACACACATTTCAATAAGAAAACACCATTGATAATCAAAAACGAAATCTTTATAAGCAACAATAAGGAGAAGAAGGGTAATCGTGGATGCAAGAAATCAAGAATACATGGGTTGTAACAACTTGAAATTTTGTACTAAGTTAAGACAGTGTTAAATATGACTTAATGAAAGTTCAAATATTAAGTTGTTTATTAAGTGCTTGATAAAATGGACTAAATGGCAAAGATGTGTGAATTGTGATAATATATGAATTAAGACATTACATTAAGTTCTTTATGATAATCATGTGTTGTAGAATTAAAATAAGTTGAAATAAGATTTGAAAATGAATTCTGATTGTTAATCAAAAATTTCAGTTGTGAGGTACTTTGATGAATGATTATCTTTAAATAAGAGGAACCAGCAAATTCTATCATTATCAAAATTTTAGTCTTTGAGAATTGGAAGACACAGGAAAAAGAATGGAAGCAATTTGAATTAGAATAAGGAAGTTATGAAGTTGGGCTAAAACTGCTAAAAATCAAGTTATGACCAAGTTCGTGAACAAATATCAAGGAATGTGGAATGAATCAAGAAAACTTCAGTATAGGTAAATTATAAATTATGTTTTTACCTTTCTATACATATTTGGTTTGTAGGAAATGGATTCCATATGAAAAAGTTATGGTTGTGACAAATTACAATAAAATTTGAGTTAGGCTGTGGGAATGTTCAAAAAATTTTCTAAGTGTTGAAAGGTAATTCAAGCGGGTCGCACGACATTTATGAAAGAATCAAACGAGCCGTGTATATTGCATTTTTTGAACAGACCTTCTGTTTAAGCCACGCGGGTCGCGTAGAAACAATGAAGACCTCGCACGGGTCGCGTGATTTGTATAAACAAATCAAACCTCCTGCTTATGTAACACCCTAATTTTTTTTTTTGAAAATACTAAACATAAACCTCTAAATAAATCTATCAAATTATTTCATTAAAATTAAATAAGAGTTTATTAGAGTACATGTGTTAAAACTTTTCACAAAAAAGTGTGGACTTAATTGATCTTAACTTAACAAAACATTTATATAAATAGTGTTGTACTTTTATAAAACATTTTTCAACTATATATATTTTAAATGAACTCAAAACACAAGTGGAAGACTTAATTTAATAATTTACTTATATTGGTCCCTTTATTTAACTTGATACGACCTCAGAGCGATTACGTCGTGTCCTTTCCCAAAAATACTCATTAACCTGAAATATTAGAATTCAACAGGTAAGCAGAAACGCTTACTGAGGAACACGGTACTCACGTATTATACCAAATACATGCATTCAGATATTCACATACGTCCAACATATTATAACTTAACAAATCTTGACATAACATGACTTAACATAAACATCATCACATTACACTAACACATATTGTTGGTACAACTCCTATGCGCTGGCCGGTTCCCCGAAGGGCTGTCCCCGGTACTTGCGCCACTGGCCTTTCTCCAAAAGGTCCTTCACGACCAGCCAAACTGAACCATTTCTCCCCCATGGTCCTTCATGGTCAGTCACATTACATACAACGTAATTTCACATAACACATATCACATTCTACCATTTAAAAGGCATAAACATACTCTTCTCTTCGCACACCAGTAGTATTGGTCACCGTCATAAGGTGTTATGATTTGGGTGACATACTGACTAGTGGTAAAACATTAAGTTGGTACGGATAAGCAATCCTACTACTTGGAAGCATTGGTGAGCCCGGTTGCTGCCAAATAATATAACCTAAGGGCGACACTCAATCTATGTGATAATTTGACTGATTTTACACTGGCCTAAAGAACTAGTGGGAGTAATTGAATCATCAAAAGAAGGCAACATAGATAGAAATATACCTACATTCTAAGCAAGAATAGTTAAGTTAGGCGAAACTCAGAGTCACATGATTGATTTTGAGAGAGACACTCTCAACAGAACTGAAATGAATCTGAAGGGATATTGTCTGCTATAACTGCACTTTGTGAGTCATAGCAAGATTGGATGATCTGAACCGCTTTCCTTAAATGGAAAACATAAGGGTTGTGTGTGAGACACAACTAAAGGGGTTTAAAACATGCCGATATATCCAAACAAAAAGGTACATGGCCCCCGAGATTCATCTTACGGGCACCTCGCAAGGAAGGATCTTTGGATTCTCAAAATATGCCAAAAGTTTGGATTTTGTGAATAGCCTGAAAGAGTCCTATGATTATGTCATAAGGTTTGGATTTTGGATTCTCAAAATATGCCAAAAGGTTTGGATTTTGTGATAATCTAAAAGAGTCTTATAATCATGTCAGAGCTAGTGGGAGTATCGTTGTGATCTGCCTATCAATGTATGTCTGTTACATACCATTTCTAGGAAATGTCTCTTATCATTACAAAGGGTAATGACTTGGCATTAAGAGATGATTCATTATGAAAGATCTAAAGGAGATACTGTTGGATTAGGTGTCCAAGCCATGACTTGTAATTGTACTTTTATCTTATGGTTAAAAGCAAAGTCCATTTGGGTTGCCCTCATTGGTGGAGGATAGATATATAGTTCAGTATAGAGAATAGTTGTTTTATTAATTGTATAATAAATCAATAGAAATTAAGTATATATGGTTTATTAATATATTTAAGTGGTAATATATTAATTAGAAACTATATTAATTAATTGAAATTTAATTTGGAGATTAAATTAATTAATTAAAAGGTGCAGGGACTGGTTTGGCATTTATTCAATAGTTGAATAACTGGCCAGGTAAAACTAGGGACCAAAAGTGGCGCCAACCTGGAGGCTCCTCCAGGGTTTGGCGAAACCCTAATTAGGGTTTTGGTAAGCCTAGTCCAAGTGGTCAAAAGCCTTGTCCAGTTGGAGGCTCCTTAGGGTTTCAGGTGTAACCCTAGGAGGCTATAAAAGGAACCCCCTGGCACCTCATATTCACGCCATCTTCTCTATGGATTCACTCTGCTGGACTGATTCTTCCATCTCTTGGGTGTGACTTGCATTTGAGGCAGGATACTTTTGCTGCTGCTTAAAAGGATCATAAGATCAAAGGTTGGTTTTCTTAATTCTTCTTTAGAATTGAATTGTATCCTTTAGGTTTTTAGTTCTAATCTTCATAGAAGAAAACATAGATCTATATTAGGGTTGCATGTGAACCTTAGGTATTTTTTGTGTTCATTGATTGCATAGAAACCCTTCAGTGGTATCAGAGCTAGCTTGTTTTTCTTGTGATTTGATTATGAACTGCTTGCATGATTCTTGGCCTTGGTGTTTTTTGCGAAAATTCACCCTTGGGGAGCCTTGAAGTCGACGGCTTGGCTAGGGTTTCCTAACCCTAGCCGCCATGCCCTATTGGTCCCCCTTGAATGCTTGATTTGCTTGCCTTAATTATGTGTTGTTATTTTTGGTAACTAAATCAACTAAAATAACTTGAACCCTAATTCCTTGGCTTGTAATTTTCGAAATTCATGGGACTAATACATATTAATTAATTTGATTAATTGGTAATCTGTAACCTAGATTTAATTAGTTTAATTAATTGATTAATTAAAAGACCAATTAAATCAGTTTAAAGAATTAATTAAAATTTTCAATAAAATTGTATAATTTGCGAAAATTAGAACTTAATTAATTCTAAAATATTTTAATGAGATTAAAATATGTCTTATATATATTTATGATTAAAAGTTAATTTAATATATATAAGAAAATTGGTTAGTCTACCGCTAGTAAGCCTCATTCACAAAATTGTCCTATAAAGAGGGTATAAGGCGACTGACTATAAAATGTTAGTCTAATGGGTATCTACTCTTACCCACCGCTCTCCTGGTCAGTCGAGTGTCATTAGCCGAACGGGTATGATAGAACCGCTAAGCCTCTTAAAAGTATAATGCTATAATTGAAAGTACTAGAACCTAAAACAAATCCCAATCTAGTTACTTTAGGTTAAAAAAATGTGAATTGGTGCTAATCCATGAAATTGCACATTGCACTTTGTGGAACGTTGGTGGAGCGTGTGTGGTTTACCGGCACGCCAACTGGGGTCCGCAAAGAGTCGCAATGGGTTTCTTGATTTTGTCATTATTAACGGAGCGTGTGTGGTTTACCGGCACGTTAATTAGAGATGACAATTGACTTCAAGAGTACCAAGCAATTTGCATGGTTATTCACACCCGGTTTGTGATCCTTGGTATCCCAGTCACAAACAGCGGGGCATTCCCGAGATTAAAACATGCTATCGAACAGTTCAATAAATCTCAAAGAAACTAGGAATTCCATTATAATATGATTATGTTTCTGCGGTGGAATTGGCTGAATCGTCATTCGCCTACCTTGTAAAATTTGCAATATTGATTACGGCATCCCTTTTCGGTATTGTAGATTGTTATCGTAGGATCCTAGCCTCGTATTTATTCTTGGGTGAATACGAGGATTATTATGATTACTCTATCTAATTAAAACTACCTTCTTCTTGTTCAGATGTCTTTTGACCAATCCGTTCCCCACTCAAATCCCGGTAGTGTCACCTCGATTCTGTCATTATGCTCAAAGGTGACGTTAGACGGCACCAACTACAATGACTGGATTCGCAACATCAAAATGGCTCTAAGGTTTGAACATAAAGAGTATGTTCTAGAAACCGAGCTTGTTGATGTGGACACTGAAACCGCTACTCCCGAGGAAATCGCTGCGTACACTAAACACTCTGATGATGCAACCAAAGTGGCTTGCATCATGATCGCTACTATGAACCCTGAACTGCAGCGTATCTATGAGGACTATTGGCCATACGAGATGCACAAAGAGCTCGCGGAAAGGTTCCGCAAGCAAGAGCGCATCGAGAGGCGTGAGGTTGTAAAAGCTTTCACTAACAGCAAGCCCAAAGAGGGCGAGTCCATCTGTGCACATGTGCAGAGGATGCATGGTTACGTGGAAAGGCTTAGAAAGCTAGAAATGCCGGTTCATGAGGATTTAGCAGTTGACATAGTGCTGAACTCCTTACCCAGTTCTTATGACCAGTTCACATTGGCGTATCATTTGAACAACAACCAGGAAAATCTAGCTGAGTTACACCGCATGTTGCGTACGGCTGAGGACGGGATGAAGGGAAAAGTTGTGCTCCCTGTCAACCCGCCTGTCCTGGCTATTGGCTCCGGAAAGGGAAAGAAACGGAAAGGCCCTCCTAAGCAGAACTGGAGGGAAAAGACTCACGTCGGGTCATCTAGCGGTGCCCCGAAAGGTAAGTCTTCCGGAATTCCACATGTTCGGAACCCCAAAGAGGCCGACTGCTTTTACTGCAAGCAGAAGGGTCATTGGAAGAGGAGCTGCCCAACGTATCTGCAGGATGTCAAGGACGGTAAAGTGAAACCGTCACAGGCAGGTACATATTCTATATCTAATAACTCATCTTTTTCCCGTTCATGGGTCCTTGATACAGGATGTGGTTTTCACATCTGTTCTGATTTGCAGGGCCTAGAGGAAAGTAGGGAACTGGAGCATGGCAGACTGAACCTGGTCATGGGCAATAGGCGAACGTCACCTGTTACCAAGATTGGTGTTTATAGACTGATGCTGAGCAGTGGAGTTAGATTACATTTACATAATTGTTGCTATGCGCCGGATATGGCAAAGAACATAATTTCTTTTCATGCACTATTTAGACAAGGCTTTCATTATGAGTTCAATAAATTGAATGGTTCAATTTCGGTTTTTAAAAATGATGTTTTTATATTTAATGCTATGCCTTGTGATGGTGTTTATGAATCTATTATGTGTGTTGATAATTATGGTAAAAATGTGTTAGCTATTGATGCTTCAAGCGGTATAGAAAAGGCATGTCTATGGCATTGTCGCCTTGGCCATATAAACAAGAAACGCATCGCCTAACTACAAAAGGATGGAGTGTTGGAATCATTCGACCTCGGGTCGGATGATGTATGTAAATCTTGCTTACTTGGCAAGATGACGAAATCACCATTCAAAGGTTCTTTTGAAAGAGGTGAAGGTCTGTTGGATATCATACACACAGATGTGTGTGGTCCCTTCAGAACAACCACTAAAGATGGCACGCGGTTCTATGTGACCTTTACCGATGATTTTAGTAGATATGGGTATGTCTACTTAATCAAGAATAAGTCGGATACCTTTGAAAAGTTCAAAGAGTTTAAGAATGAAGCAGAAAATCAATTAGGCAGAAAGATAAAGATGCTTAGATCCGACAGAGGCGGTGAGTATCTTAGTATCGAGTTTCTCGATTACCTCAAGGAATGTGGAATTGTTTCACAGTTGTCGCCTCCAAGAACACCTCAGCTGAATGGTGTTGCAGAGAGACGCAACCGAACCTTGTTGGACATGGTTCGTTCCATGATGAGTCGAGCCTCACTTCCAATCCATTTCTGGGGGTATGCCTTAGAGACTGCCGCCCATATCCTAAATCTTGTCCCAACCAAGAAGGTTGCGAAAACACCGCACGAGATGTGGACGGGGAAAGTTCCCTCGTTGGCACACATCAAAGTCTGGGGCTGTGAAGCATTCGTGAGACGAGATACTTCAGATAAGCTCGCAGAAAGAAGTGAGAGGTGTTACTTCATCGGATACCCAAAGCAATCTTTTGGATACTTGTTCTACAGACCGAGCGATGACGTGGTCTTTGTAGCAAGACGGGGGTTCTTTCGAGAGAGAGAACTCATATCCAAAGAGGACAGTGGGAGTACGATCGATCTCGAAGAAATTCAGGAGACGCCCGATGAAACAACCTTGGAAGAAACTAGCAACCAACATGAGGAAGAAGTTCCTGTTGGACCCACCGACATTTCGTTGCCCCTTAGGCGTTCAGGTAGAGTTAGCATGCCGCCCGAGTTCTATGGTTTCCATATTACCTCGGACAGAGACACGTTAGTCAGTGATCGTACATTGACTAATTTGGATGAGCCAGCTAGCTACCGTAAAGCAGTGGCAGGCCCCGAGTCTGCAAAATGGAAAGAGGCAATGGACAGCGAGATAAAGTCCATGTATGACAATCAAGTTTGGAACTTGGTTGACAATGTACCGGGTCGAAAGACAGTCGGATGCAAGTGGATCTTCAAAAAGAAGACCGACATGGATGGAAAAGTGCATACTTATAAAGCTCGGCTGGTTGCGAAGGGATTCACTCAAACCCCGGGGGTTGACTATGATGAAACCTTCTCACCAGTAGCCAAGATTAAGTCAATCAGGATAATGCTTGCCATAGCTGCGTTTTATGATTATGAAATCTGGCAGATGGATGTCAAAACCGCTTTCCTTAACGGGAAACTGACTGAAGATGTTTACATGAGTCAGCCAGAAGGTTTTGTAGACACTAAGCACCCTGATAAAGTATGTAAGCTTGAAAGATCAATCTACGGGTTGAAGCAAGCATCTCGCAGTTGGAATCTTTGCTTCCATGAGAAAGTCAAAGAGTTTGGCTTCTTTAGGAGTGAAGATGAGTCCTGTGTATATGTCAAGGCTAGTGGGAGTATAGTCACTTTCCTGGTGTTGTATGTTGATGACATACTGCTCATGGGAAACGACATTCCGACCTTGTAGAATGTTAAGGCTTGGCTCGGGAAGTGTTTCGCCATGAAAGACCTAGGGGAAGCTGCTTATATTCTCGGGATAAGAATACTTAGAGATAGAAAGAGAAAATTGATAGGCCTAAGCCAGTGTACATATTTGGAAAGGGTGTTAAAGAGGTTTAACATGGAAAGTTCCAAAAAGGGAGAGTTACCAATCCTAAGTGGTGTTAAATTGAGTAAGACTCAAAGTCCGAGTACCGATCAGGAAATAGCTGAAATGAGTCGGGTACCTTATGCTTCGGCAGTAGGTTCGATCATGTATGCTATGACATGTACTCGTCCCGACGTATTCTATGCACTAAGCATGGTTAGTCGGTACCACGGTAATCTTGGAAAAACACATTGGATTGTAGTCAAGAACATACTCAAGTATCTGCGAAGGACAAAGAATATGGTATTAGTCCTTGGTGGTAGTGATGAGTTAAAAGTGAGTAGATATACAGATGCCAGTTTCCAGACAGATAGGGACAGTGGACGGTCCCAGTCGGGCTGGGTATTTCTTTTGAACGGTGGAGCGGTCACTTGGAAAAGTTCCAAGCAGGAAACGGTGAAGCGTGTGAATCAGAGTACATCGCAGCGAGTGAAGCGTCTAAGGAGGCGGCTTGGCTGAAGAATTTCATCGGGGATCTTGGAGTTGTCCCGAGCATTCAGGAGCCGGTGGAACTTTTCTGCGATAATGAAGGAGCGGTCGCCTTGGCAAAGGAACCGCGAGACCACGGAAAGTCCAGGCATATCAAAAGAAAGTACCACTACATTCGACATCAAATAGAAGAAGGGCACTTACTGGTTAAGCGAGTGTCATCCGAGGACAATCTTGCAGATCCTTAGACTAAGGTTCTGAATAGGATCAAGCACAATCAGCATGCTCAGAGCATTGGATTGAAGGATGACATTAGTTTTAGTAATTAGATAGATTAGAAACTTGTAACAGTATAAATGTAATTGACTCGGTGATTTTATAATAGAGATTTATAAATGAGTATTGTTACTGCCTTTGTCAATTGTTTATTTCTGTGTTTCCATTTTTGCATGTTTAACTTCCTTAATAATTAGATTATTTAAAACTCCACAGTCGATCATACTGTTAGGAAGTAAGTATGAACTAAGACTGTCATGAATTGGTTGCAGACTGTCTAAAGAGTTAGACATTGCAGTAAGACTGATGCAACGTTCATGAGTACTTAGAAATAGAGATTTGAGTATTGGATAAACCCGCGCTTAACAGATTGCTTCATGGATTATATCACGAGCAATGTTAAGACGATAATATCCGGTGATCTTTAAGTGGAGAGATATGATCTGTTATTTGTGATACAAGTACTTATTGACAATACGAAATCGCGCCAGTAACTCGGTGCTATAAAACGCATTGTTGTATGTATTTGGACCCGCAAAAGTTATGGACATATGAGTCGAAACTTATCCGTCCCATGACCCGATGGGAAACAGATATCTGTAGGCCTCTCGATGATTTAGAAGTTGACTGAAAGTGTTGGCCAACCGGGACTTAATTAATGTGTTTAATTAGTAGTCTCTAAAGCATATACAAATCAGAAATCGAGAAACAGAGTGTCAGACCAAGATTGATGTTAATCCATGTCTTGAGTCTGAAAATGTCCTGTTGGACGGAGGATCATCAGATCACTTATCTTTGGACAGAACTGACTGGGTCAGAGTTCAGACAATTAAAGTCATAGACTTATCCAAGTGGGAGACTGTTGGATTAGGTGTCTAAGCCATGACTTGTAATTGTACTTTTATCTTATGGTTAAAAGCAAAGTCCATTTGGGTTGCCCTCATTGGTGGAGGATAGATATATAGTTCAGTAGAGAGAATATTTGATTTATTAATTGTATAATAAATCAATAGAAATTAAGTATATGGTTTATTAATATATTTAAGTGGTAATATATTAATTAGAAACTATATTAATTAATTGAGATTTAATCTAGAATTAATTGGATTTAATTTGGAGATTAAATTAATTAATTAAAAGGTGCAGGGACTGGTTTGGCATTTATTCAATAGTTGAATAACTGGCCAGGTAAAACCAGGGACCAAAAGTGGCGCCAACCTGGAGGCTCCTCCAGGGTTTGGTGAAACCCTAATTAGGGTTTTGGTAAGCCTGGTCCAAGTGGTCAAAAGCCTTGTCCAGTTGGAGGCTCCTTAGGGTTTCAGGTGTAACCCTAGGAGGCTATAAAAGGAACCCCCTGGCACCTCATATTCACGCCATCTTCTCTCTGGATTCACTCTGCTGGACTGATTCTTCCATCCCTTGGGTGTGACTTGCATTTGAGGCAGGATACTTTTGTTGCTGCTTAAAAGGATCATAAGATCAAAGGTTGGTTTTCTTAATTCTTCTTTAGAATTGAATTGTATCCTTTAGGTTTTTAGTTCTAATCTTCATAGAAGAAAACATAGATCTATATTAGGGTTGCATGTGAACCTTAGGTATTTTTTGTGTTCATTGATTGCATAGAAACCCTTCAGATACAACATACTCACGTGGTTGTAAACATCTATCAGATAGATGAAGACTCTGCCAATATGAGTATGATCTTGATAAGATTCAAGATGCATAACTTTAGGAAAGGAGTTTCCCATCACTGCAAAGTATAATGACTTAGCATGAAAGATCTAAAGAAGATACAACATACTCACGTAGTTACAAACATCTATCAGATAGATGAAATCGTCAATAGAGACCCTGCCAATATAAGCATGATCTTGATAAGATTTAAGATGCATGACTCTAAAAGAAAGAGTCATGACACATGGATAATGAGTAATCCTCAGATTCTGAAAATGTTTGAAATGGAATAAAATCGGATCCCATGAGCTTCTGCTAATTGGATCGATCATAAGTGTCATGGACTTATCCTGACAACTTAATGCTTAGAGCATAGTAAGTTAGATTCAGGACATAGCCTGGCTGAGGATACTGGACGGATTTTTTAAGCACACGTGAGAAATCATTGAGAAATGATTGGGGTGAATGTAATAATAATTTGAAAAGAGTTTCAAATATGTAATTATTAACATCAGTGTATGTTGTTAAAGGACTTCATGGTTGAAGAGTTTCGTAGGTATATTGATGGTTGTCCTCAACATCATAACACCTTGAAATCTTCTTGGCACCAAAGGATGCAGTCATCTGGACTAAAGATCCCGATAACCATGAGAAGTCACAATACACAACACCATCTCCGGAGTGGAGTTAGGAGAGAAAACCGAGATGACATATTGAGATATCATCGGAAGAGTGTCCGATCGGATTATCTTCAATGATGTGTATCAATGTAGGACATTTTGGATACATGGACAGCGTGAAGGTCATTTTGGTATTAGACATATAAATTCGTAATTGAAAGTTTAAAAGAAACCAAGAAACACATAGCAGTATCATAACGGATCTGACTTGGTGATTACCTCGTGGAGACTTGGTAATAAGCAGGAGTAGCCACCAGTCAGACCATTCCAATTTTGTGTTTCATTAAATCTGATTTGGTGATTATCTCGTGGTGACTTGGTAATAAGCAGGAGTGGCTACCTGTTAGATCACTCCCACTTTGCGTTTCATTTTGCATGTTTTACTTCTCGAATAATATGATTATTCAAAGGTCGACAGTCGTTCATACTTTCGAAAGTAAGTAGTGAATTAAGACTGCCATGAATTGAATGTAGACTGTCTAAGGAGTTAGACATAGCTATTGGATTGCTGCAATATTCATAAGTACTTGGAAACGGAGATTTGAGTATTGGACAAACCCACGCTCAGAGAATTACTTCATGGATTATATCACGAGTAATTCTGAGATGATAATATCTTATGATCTTGAAACATAGACATATGAGTTGTGATTTACAAGTTGGTTGTACATTGATAATGCGTAAACGCATAGGTAACTCGATGTTATAAAACGTATTGTTGGGCGCGATTTGATAAGTAAAAGACACAAACATATGAGTTAAAGTTTATTCGTTCCTTTTGCCCTAACGTGAAAGGCGATATCTTTAGGCCCCTCAGTGATTTGGTGTTGACTTATAGTGTTGGGCCTAGCCAGGACTGAATTGATGTGTTCAATTAATAAGTCCTATATCATCACAAATCAGAAATCGGGAAACAAAGTGTTGGACAATGAGATTGATTACAATCCATGTCTCATGTCCAAATGATATCTTATAGAATGGAGGATCATATGATCACTTATCTTAGGACGGTTAACTCACTGGATCAGAGTTCGGCAGCGGCTTTTGGAAGCTACAATTTGCTGATCAATTTAGAAGCTATATTGAGTTATAGTAATAGACTTATTTAAGTGAGAGACTGTTGGATTAGGTGTCTAAGCCATAACTATAATTTAGGAATATACTTGAATTGATGGCAGCACAGTCCTTTTGGGTTGCCCTCAAACCTGGCAGAGCACAAGATAACTTATAGAGAGAGGAATTAATATATTATGAGAATAATATATTAATTAGAAATAGTAATATTTAATTAATGATTGATCAGAAATTAATTAGAATTAATTTTGGGATTAATTAGATTAATTAAAAGTGCAAGGGCTGAATTATAATTGTTCAATAGTTGAGCAATGGACAATTATGGAATGTATATGATGGTGGACGAATTCTAAGGCTTAAGCCTTAAGGAATTTGAAATCCATATATATGGATACTAGGACTATTTATGGTAATGATAAGGTATTTGAATTATATGATAAAAGGCTTATCATATCAGAATTCAAATAAGGTAGTGTATAAGCCTTATGACTTATCATTTTGGGGCTATAGATAGGGAGTCCTGGAACCCCATATTATGTGCCAACTCTCATAGAGTTTCTCTATTTTCTCTGGCTTTCTTGCTTGCTTGAGTTCTGGGTGTGAGCCATTAGAGGCACGACATTTGTGGTGCTTGCTTCCAAGAGATTAAAAGGTATGTAGTTTCTAAACCTTCTTTAGAAATTTGATTATATGCCTTTAGGTTCTTAGTTATAGATTCAATAGTGAAAACATAGATCCTTTAGGTTGCATGTGAACTTAAGAGTTTAAGTTTATTTGTTTGTCTATTCTCCATCAAATACAACCTTGCATTGGATGAAGAGGACCCAAAGTAGAATCCCTCTGATGATTCACACCCAGGAACTCCAGAAAACCAGACATACAGAACTTCCACTTGGGAAGGAGGAAAAAATCTCAAAACCCTATAGAGGGATTGAGATTTTGCCAAAGGGAGGAGGGGAGGAGTATTTGGCGGCTCAATGTGAGGCAAAGGATGCCTTAGGGTTTGACCCCAAGGCCTCTATTTATATTGCAAGGTTCCTATGGTTTCAAACTTAAGGAGCCTTTTGGCAAGCATAACACAAAACATGCAAAATGTCTTTATTACATAAAATAAATTTACTGGAAACTAAAGACTTCAACGATTGATTCCCACGGTGGCCAAGCCTTTTGTGCCACATGGATGGGCTGGAGGACACAAACACCTTGGGTGAGCGGATGACATCATAAAATGGATCGTCGCCGTCACATCGGATAAAAGGATGGTGTGTCTTGTAATCTATAACAGTGAAACCAAACTCGTTAACCTCAATACTACATTTATTGTGATGTGTGAATTTACGAACAAAAGTAAGGTTACGAATAATATTTGGAGATATGAGAATGTTATTTATGTGGAGTATGCGAAAACTATTTGAAACGGGAAAATATGTATGACCGATCATAGAAACAGACATTTTAGAACCATTACCGACATAAATAAAACACGGATTACGTTTGACCGGAACAGTTTAAAGTATACATTCGTTCGAGTGAATGTGATTCGTGGCCCCGGTATCCATAATCCCACACGTTATGGTTCGGATCTTGCAACGAGAGGGTGCAACACATTTGGGGTAGGCCGGTGAGCTGATCCAAATAAGTGGGTCAAGCTCATGGTTGGTTCAATAGTCTAAAAAGTCCAGCGATGCGGGTCTGAGGATGCGTGCATGTTGGCTGCTGAGCGAAGCATGGAGGAGAACTTACCAATCCATCACTGTTGATGTTGGCTGCTAAGTGAAGCGTGAAGGAGGGCCTAGTCCAAACATCTATTGTCGATGCATCTTGTTTGAGAACCATTTGAAGGAAAGCTTGTGAAATCATACCATATATATCCAGAGTTTAACTATAAAATCTATATTGCACCATTCGGGCTCGATGTGTTTCGTAGCTGGGCCGGCCTAAGTGTCATCAACGTGGTTGATGACATTAAAGCCAATGCAATGCATGGTAAATAGCTCGCACCATGCATCATAATTGAGACAATCAATGTCAAGAAGGAGAAGGATATGAGATTTTACGTATGTGATACCAAAGACTTTGTTGATCGAAATGAGTGGAGCAGCGACATCCATGGCAAAATGGAGCTGTTTTGAGCTGTGAGGGCGGTGGGAGGCGGCAGAAAGAAACCGTGAATGAAGTCGAAAGAATTGGAAAGGAAGAAAAGGTTCAAATAAACTCTAATACCATGTTAGTTGGGATAAAACTTTGATATCTCATTAATTGAATACGAGTACAAGATATATACACGTTTACTTATAGGACAACATGACCGGTGGGCTATCTACAAACGTAATATACAAAGGGCCCAATATACAAACCCAATAATAGTCTAACAAAAACAAGTTGCAAGTGTTCCGATGCATACACTCAACTAGTTTTTAACCACCTTAAAAGCCGTACACTCAACTATTTTTGTTACACCTTTTTAAAAAACATTAATGTTTAGCGAACTTTAAGATATTTCTAAACTTACGAAAATTAAACTCGCAATGTAACCAAAACTTCACAAACTTGAGTATTTTCAGCGAATTCACAATTCTTAAGTCAGAAATAATCTTTTCACGACAGAAATAATAATCTCCAAATGTTGTATATTTTTTTTTTGTAAAAAAAACAATTAGTTTATAATAAATACTAAAAATACAGCTATCAAATAATAATCTCCTAAGACTGAGAGTTATAGGAACCCCTCACACCAAGAGGTTCTGGTGCCACATAGGCGCCACCTCACATTCCCCTCATCTTCCCATCACCTCTTCAAATCTAGGAAATGGTAACCCCTCACCAACCCCTCACTTTTTTGTTTTAAATTAAAATAAATTAAACATATCTAAAACAATTCAATTTTTTAACTAAAACATTTCATTAATTTAAAAATTACAACCGGAAATTAAAACGACAAATGCTAAAACGATAAAACGATAAAATGACAACTAAAAAAAGACAACTAAAACGATAAAACGACAAACTAAAAAAATTAAACGACAACCTAGAAACCATATTTCGCCATAATATCCGCTTTCATTTTTAAAACCAACTCTCGTTGCGGCCCCTCGAGACCCTCTTCCGGATTGGACGTCAAAAACTTAATGTCTTTTAAACATTGTTTTTCTTCACGAAGTTGTTGTTTTTTCTCACGGGCTCGTTCACGTGCTTGTTGGGTTCGTTCACGTGCTTCTCGGGCTAGTGTTCTCTCTTCCAACGCCTTTCGATCCAACTTCATCCGCTCGGCGTAACTTAAATTGTAACGTTCGAATTCCAAACGCATAAGTGCAATGTCTTCGCTATTTTCCGAGCCACCTCCCGCACTCGACAAAGTCGCTTTTCCTTTCCTTTTTGCGGCATCTCGTCTCGTTGGCCGGCAGAAATCGGACAATTCGAGGTCATCGTCTTCGAGGTCATCATTTAAATTGATGTTGATACGAGCGTCGGAGGAGGTAGTGTTGCGGCTTGACTCGGAAGTTTTCGAACGTTTTCTTGCCGGGGCCGGGATGTCGTCTTTGGCATTTGAATCGTGCCATTTTTTGCATTTTTAAACAATACGCCAAAACTCAACGAATCCGAATGGTGTTCCTTTGTTGTCCTATTTGTAAATTTTTAGTGCTTCCTCGAAAACATGTTGCTCTATTTGACCGCTTCTACGATGCGTTCGTAGATTGTGTATCAATCCGTTAAATTTCATTGTGGCACGATTGATGTCGCGGTATTTTGTTGTCAAACTGTCTTTCGTACGGTAACTCGCCCGACCTAATTCTTGGTGAAAGCGGTCCGTGACCCGCATCCAAAAGTGTTCCACCGCTTGGGCGTTTCCGGTCGTCGCATCCTCAAAAACGTCAATCCACGAATGGGCTAACGCGATTTCTTCTTGGGTTGTCCATGGTTGTCGTGACGTTTTTCCTCTCCTTTGTGCCGCGGGATGAACTTCGGGTTGCGTTTCCGGCACTAATTCCGGTGAACCTTGTGTTTCGGGAACGGAATCGGGTAATGGGTTTTGGAATTGTTTGGTGTGTTGGGAAACGCTTGAAAAGAATTGAATAAATTTTGCGGTTGCATTTGGGGGTATCCCGACATTTGATATGGGAAAACGTTGGGTGAGAAAATCGGTTGGTCCATTTGTGGACGATAAACGTTCGTGTTGTAGAATTGTTCGAAACCAGGAACGTTTGGTCGGTTTCGATTCGTTGGTGGCGTTTGGTTGTTTGGTGCATCTTGGTTAGACATGATTTTTAGAGAGGAATGAATGTGAAATATATGTGTGTTTTTATAGTTGGTAAATGTTTAAAAAAATTATTAATTTTTTTTAGCCGTTAGTATTTTCTAGCCGTTGGGGGGGGGGGGTTGCAACTTGTTCCATAGTTCAGGGGCCAAAGGGTAAAATGGGAGAGAGTTCATCGCGTGGGGTTGGAACCCCGGTGCCAAGCCTTCCCCGCACCTAAAACCCCAACAGAGGCGGTGTTACCGGGCGAGGTCGGGATCCAGCTTGGACAACGTGGCCCTTCCAACCTCCCATACCCTTTGGTCTAATGTTGTATATCTTTTTTGTAAAAAAAAACAATTAGTTTATAATAAATACTAAAAATACAGCTATCAATCTATCATGATCTTCCAAACGAGTAACTTGCAATGTGTGATTTCTTTTTGACATGTTATGTCAAAATCACTTGTAAAGGAAAACAATAGAAGCAATAGAGGTCTTACTTTCTACGCACCACACAACAATGGCAACTCTCCCACTCTTCCTCCCTCTCCAGCCCTCACTCAACAACCACCGTCGGCAACTTCTTACCCAACGTGGACACCGCCGACGTACCTCTTCATCGCCGCCACTCCGTCAGCAACAATTTCGTCTAACTCTACCTCGCAGTAAACCCAGCCTCATCACCGCAGCTTACATAACAGGTCCGGCCTCGGATGCAATCATCGCCGCCGATGATCCGAAGATAGATGAGTCCGATTCCAGTCCCGAACCGGTGCAACGGTTTAATGCCATAAGTTGGGCGCTGTTGTTTAGGCTTCTGTCTCGCCATAAGTTGAGAGTTGCTGCTTCGATCGCTAGCCTCGTATGCTGTACCACTTGCACTCTTTCAATGCCAATATTATCCGGTATACAACTTCTGCTACTTAATTTCTTAATTTCAGCTGTCATATTCTTCTCGTTCAGTGTTCCATCACTAGAGATGAAATTAGTCTGTCAATTGTAAATCAAATCCACTGGCACTGTAATATTCGCTCTTTTCCACAAATACGATTCAGTTTCCAGAACTAATGGAGCTTCAATTTACATTACGATTAAAGCTGATTTCGCTCCAATTTTGGGATCAATTTTGAAGAGTGAAATCGGATTTCTGAAGCATACCTATAAGTGCTTTGGGTGATTTAAAATAGTAACACTGGGTACTCTTTTGAGCTACTTGTAGGGAGGTTTTTTGAGGTACTAATAGGCGCCAGAGCGGAGCCTTTATGGCAGCTTCTCAGCAAGGTCGGAGTTCTATACACATTGGAACCAATCTTCACAGTTATATTTGTTGTAAATATGAACACGATATGGGAGAAGGTTATGTCTAGCTTAAGAGCTCAAATATTTGGCAGCATTTTGATTCACAAGGTAATATCATTTCTTTACATCTTGCTGTAACTCTGTAAGTGTTATACTTGATCTTCTGTTCATATCTTGCCAAGCTTTAATACTTTCTATCTCATTTCTGCAGGTGGAATTCTTTGACAAATACAAGGTACGAATGCAAACACATTGTTTACACAGTGACTACTATCATCATGAAAAACAATTAGATGTATTTATTTGCCCCTATACCTGTTCTTTGTTCCTGATAGGTTGGAGAACTCACTGCTTTATTGACAACTGATTTGGGTTCTTTTAAGAACATTGTGAGTGAAAACATTTCAAGGGACCGTGGTTTCAGGGCACTAACTGAGGCAAGGTACTCTACACTAAACAAAAGTTAGCTTATCTGCTTATGCTTGTTTCTATCTTTTTTTCTCAATGAAGAAAAGTGAGACTTCTTATAGAAAAAAAAAAAGAAAAGGAAAACAAGCTTTTATATATGAGTAACAGTTAATAATCCATAACACGTGGTGAAAATTGCAAACATTATGGTGCAAAAAGGTAAAGCAATTCACATTAACTTTGTACATTGATTGTACATGTTATGTCATATTGTCATGTATGCTATATTTATAATAGATTCTTGATAAGATTTTCTCCTTACTTTGTATGTCTATTGCCCTTTTTACAGGTTGTTGGGACAATGTGCTTGCTGTTTGTTCTTGCCCCTCAACTTGCACCAATTTTAGGTGTACTTATGCTTGCAGTATCTACTTTAGTTGGTAAGTTATTGTTAATAATTACTACTCACTTCTTTCATTAATAACAATAGAAAAAGTTAATTCATTTAGTAAAACAACTTAACATGTCTTTAAAAATCTCGAATTTCTTACCCTTTTTACCCCAAACCCCTAATTTACAAACCCTAATTAGGGTGTTACATTACACCAACATATTTGGAATTGTGAAATTCAACCGAATCATTCATCATGACATCATGTATTGAGTTCTTAAGTTTATTTTTATGTTCTATCATGCACACTTATGTGTGTGTGTGTGTGTGTGTGTCCAGCTGTATACAAGAGATCAACTGTGAAAGTATTTAAAGCCTATGGGTTGACCCAAGCTTCAATAGCCGATTGTGTAACCGAAACTTTTTCTGCTATCCGTACTGTGAGTTCTTAAGTTTTTTCACAAATTTGATTTTAACAAAGTTTGCTAGTTGTTAATTGTAATATAAGTAACTAAGAGTAAAAAAAGAAAAGGTAAACTTCACTCTCCAATTAATAATATGATTTGCTTCATGTAGGTAAGGTCATTTGGAGGAGAAAAACGTCAAATGTTAATGTTTGGCAACCAGGTTAGATACGTGGGCCCCATTTATTACACAAAACATGACAAGACAAGTTGTACTGTGTTTGACATGCATTAGACCGGTCTGTCTCTTGTCAATGTAAAAGACGAGAATGCCCCTCTTATCCTCATTATCTTAAATAGCTTAAATTTATTATTGTTTTGAGTAGGTTCTTGATTATCAAAGTAGTGGCATCAAACTTGGAGTTTTTAAATCCATCAATGAATCAATAACGAGAGTTGCAGTGTATGTATCTTTAATGGCTTTGTATATTCTTGGAGGAAACAAAGTGAAGGCGGTAAACACTTTATCTCATTTCTATATCTTAATTAATTAGCTTCGGTTGTTTTTTTATTATTAAATCATTTCTTTCTTTTCAGGGTGAGCTCTCAGTGGGAACTGTTGCTTCTTTTATCGGATACACTTTCACTTTAACATTTGCTGTGAGTATAAGTCCTAGAATCTTTGATATATGATTGTGCTTTTCATATAGTATTTACATGCTTACTCTTTCCTTTTCTTTTTTTTTTCTTTCTTTTTTGCTTTATTGCTTGTATCACTTTTGCATCTACCTTCTACTTACTTTTTCCCCCTTTTTCCTTTGTGCTTTATTGTTTTTATTTACTTTCTACTTTATTATCAACTCTCTACTTACTTTTCCCTTTTTTTTTTCTTAGGGCCTTATTGCTTGTATCAACTTTCTGCTTACCCTTTCTCCCTTTTTTCTTTGTGTTTTACTGCTTTTATCTGCTTTCTGTTTTATTGCTTGTATCTGCTTACTGCTTAAACTTTCCTCTTCTTTATTGCTTGTATAAGTTTTTTGTTTATTTTTCCCATTTTTATCCTTTTTCTTTGTGCTTTATTGCTTGTATCTGCTTTTAGCTTTCCCTTTTCTCATTTTCTTTGTCCTTTATTGTTTTTATCTGCTTTCTGTTTACTTTTTCCCTTTTCTCCTTTTCTCTGTCCTTTACTGCTATTATATGCTTTCTACTTAATTTTTCCCCCTTTTAACTTTTTTCTTTGTGCTTTATTGTTTGTATCTGCTTTTCTACTTTATTGCTTGTATCTGCTTACACTTTCCCCCTTTTTCATTATTGCTTGTATCTGCTTACTTTTCCTCCCAAATTCCAAAGGTCATCTATGGAAACAGTCTTTCTATCCCATGGTGGATGTCCGACTGTCTTACATCTAACCTCCCCTTTCCCGGTTCGTATGGGACTTAAGTATTATTGTCAGCTGCCAGCTGTTAACTGTCAACTAAAAGTATATTGCTATTATTAGGTTCAAGGACTAGTCAACACAATTGGGGATCTAAGGGGAGCTTTTGCAGCTACAGAAAGAATCAACTCAATCTTATCCAGCTCAGAAATCGACCAAGCCCTAGCTTATGGTTTACAAAAAGACATCAAACAAGAAGTACCAATTAATAATAACCTAAAAATGTTTTTTAACAATGACACAAATGATAAAACACGCTCTCAAAACACAAGGTACATGTCATCTTTAACTGCGGGAAACAGTGTCCGTCTTCTCGCACAGTCCGGTGATATATATCTTGAAGGTACACAAATATAATTCTTAATATATAATTAAAAAATTTTCTTGGTATAAATTGTGTATTTGTTTTTTTGTTCAGATGTGCACTTTTCGTATCCTTTGAGGCCTGATGTGGAAGTACTTAATGGTCTTGATTTGACTTTAAAATGTGGGACTGTTACTGCTTTAGTGGGGTCAAGTGGAGCTGGAAAGAGTACTATTGTACAGCTTTTGGCACGGTTTTATGAGGTAAGGCCATGTTTGGTAGCCTCTTAATTGAAAAATTAAGAGGCAGTCTCTTGATTTTTCAGATTCAGTGTGTTTGGTAGCATCTGAATAAATGCCTCTTAGTTTATCAGAAGCCTTTTAAAAATTAAGAGGTGGAATCATGTCTGAAAAAAGGCACCCACGCACACTGCACCGCGCCCCACCCTACCCCACCCCACCCTACCCTCCCATCTTAACCCCACCTAGAGGTGCACAAAATCCGGTTTTAAACCGGTTTCGGTTTTTTAATAACCGGTTATTTAAAAAACCGGTTTTTGTCCGACCGGTTTCGGTTAAAACCTAACCGGTTTTGGCTGGTTTTTTTTGAAATGGAATTGACTTCTAAACCGGTTTTTTTCGGTTTTTAAACCGGTTCGGTTCGGTTAACCTATTAAAAAACCGGGGTAAAAAACCGGTTCCGCTTTGAATGAAAAACCGGGTACAAAACCGGTTCGGTTATCAAAAAACCGGTTATGGAAAAAACCGGTTCGGTTTTTTTTTTTTCGGTTTTTTAAAATAACCGGTTTGAATGTGCACCTCCACCCATCCACCCACACTACCCACACCCTATCCCACCCCCACCTACTAACCCCCACCCCCATCCATACCCCGTACCCACCCCACCCACCTTACCCCACCCCCACCCCCACACCACCCTACCCACCCCTGCCTACCTATGACCACCCCCACCCCACTCACCCACTCACCCACCCACACTACCCATTATTCTTTTTGTTTTTTGCTTTTTTAAGTATGTTGTGCTTTTATAACCATACTAATGAAACTTAACAAAAACAAGTAATTT
Source organism: Cichorium intybus (assembly GCA_023525715.1). Classification (NCBI taxonomy): domain Eukaryota; kingdom Viridiplantae; phylum Streptophyta; class Magnoliopsida; order Asterales; family Asteraceae; genus Cichorium; species Cichorium intybus. The sequence continues at coordinate 40,949,859 of CM042012.1, read as the reverse complement.
ACTAGAAAATAATACAAGACAACATAAACGTTTGTTGGTTTTTTGGTTTGTTACATTATAGAAAACCAAATCAAACCTAAAAAATCTGTTTTTTATTAAAACCATGAACAACCATCGGTTTGGTTTTGGTTCCTTTTTTGCACACCCTTTTTTAACATTTTATTGATCTAGCCACTAAACTATTATTTTTCTATGATTTTTGTAATTATAGCTAAGTGGCTAAATCGATAAAAATGGTTAGAAAGTGTTATTCCATATTTTTCCCTTACATTAACCACCGTGATATTTCGTAAACTTTTATAAACCAATCACCAAAATTCTCCTATTTCTGCAGCCAACTCAAGGTAGGATAACAATTGCAGGCGAAGATTTAAGAACATTTGATAAAAGTGAATGGGCCCCGCGTTGTCTCCATAGTCAATCAAGTAAACTCTTCAACCATATACATTAACATTTACTAAATGTTATCCATTGTTCTTAAGGGCACATCAAGCTACGGTTCTCTAATGCAAGAATTACAGAAATAGTCCCTGTGTTATTAATTTGCAGAATTACAGAAATGGTTCTTGTGTATTAGTAAAATTACAGAAATGGTCCCCATGTCCTACAGTTTGCATGAAATAGACAAAATTACAGAAATGGTCTATGTGTAATAGCAGGAAAAGTAAAAATCACAGAAATGGTCCTTGGATAATAGTAAAATTACAGAAATGGTCCCGGTGTCCTTACGTTTTGCCAGAAATAACCTTCTGTACATATAGGATTAAGGCTTAAAACCCTCGTTTCTAACAATTTACACTCTTTTAACCAAATTTATATTTTTAATCTTCTAATTTATTATTTATAAAAAATTCCAATAGGAACCCGTTCTTTTCTCGGTTTCTGTTGGAGAAAACATCGCGTATGGCCTTCCGGATGAAAACGTGTCAAGAGATGATGTCATCAAAGCCGCCAAAGCCGCCAATGCTCATGATTTCATAATCTCACTCCCCGAGGTTTGTCCCCCCCTTAAATTTGTCCCATAATTTTTTTTTTCTAATTTTTTAATAAATTTGTTTAATCCAAGGGTTACGATACTCTTGTTGGTGAAAGAGGCGGTTTGCTAAGTGGAGGTCAAAGACAGGTAAAATTTTAATTCTAAATACACAACTATGACAAATGACAAATATACCCTTGCTGAATCTTTATAATTACATCCAGAGAGTTGCCATTGCAAGGGCATTGCTGAAAAATGCTCCTATTTTGATACTTGATGAGGTATGCTATTTAAACATTAAAAGTTTTTTATTTTTGTTTAAAGAAAGTACATTGTTATAACGTTTTTAATTTTTATTTTTTTTAGGCTACAAGTGCTTTGGATACGGTGAGTGAGCGATTAGTCCAAGATGCCCTTAATCATTTAATGAAAGGAAGGACAACATTGGTGATTGCTCATAGATTAAGCACGGTTCAAAATGCGGACCAAATTGCCCTTTGCTCTGAAGGGAAAATAGCGGAGTTAGGTACTCACTCAGAGTTGTTGGCTAAAAAGGGCGACTACGCTTCTCTTGTGTGCACACAAAGGCTCGCATTTGAATGAGAACACAATAAATTACTAAAAGAAAAATCTTAATTGTTAAAGTGTAAGTACTCATCTTTGTGATATTGTACATTATATGACACTATAAAAAAGTTATAGTCATGTTGTTACAATACGAGAATCATCCGAGAAAACGTAGAAAGTAATGCATATTACCCAAATCAAGTAAATTTCTCAAATTCTTCAAACATGTCATCAAGATTTGTGGTCAACATGATCATATAAGGCTTAAAAAAACCATGTTTTGAATAATTGTGCCTTTGTGAAGTTTTAGGTTATGTTTTGGCAGAATAACTGAAAAGCTAGCTGATAGCTGATAAAAAAATGACGTCTGGTAAAAACTAGCTGACGTAAATATGATTCCATATTTGTAAGCTCATATAGATGCACAAATGAACAAAAGAAAACTTTATATAATTAACCAAGATGGTTATTGTTCTTCAATCATCATGTTGTAAAACTATTAACAAAAACTATAATCAAATCGTGTATTCCTTTATAGTGTTGTTGAATTCTTAGTTCTTGGAGAAGGTGATCGTGGCATTTAAGATAGCAAGGCATTCGGTTGGAAGATCAAGGAAAGAATTCATTAAAAAATCATCAATTTGTTCAACGGTTGCTACTCCAACTAACTTGCACTTTCCTTGTTCGTTTAGTCTCTCTCCATTTCCACTCCTTAAATTTCCTTTCGATTCTTCCGAGGTTAAGAGTGTCTCCACCAACAATGGTGGAGCTTTGTAGATACTCCCCACTGAAAACCAAAATTTAGCCTTGAACTTGAGATCAACCTACATTAAAACCATAAGTTGAGTTCTAGTGATGGTAATAATTAAAAAAATGACAATAGTTCAATTTTCGAAAAAAGAATCAGAACTTTTTTTTTTTCTTTTGAAATGACAGTGGTTTTCATGCAAAAAAGGGGATATTCACATATATGATCACTTTATTATGTAGCATTTGAAAAACTTGACCTTATTTTTCATCTACAAAAAAAAAAAAAAAAATGACAACATTTTTGACAGCTGTTTAGTTGCGATGTAATTAAAAAAGAAGTCAAAAATTGTTCCTGTCTATAAAAAACCTAAAAGTTAATAAAAAGAATTCTATTTCAAAATTGTGAAATTGCTTTTACAATTCCAAAATTATTATCATGAATTGCAAAATTGTTCTTACTTGTCACAATAAGATATTTTTAAAGAAATTTAAGGCTTTATTATGGTGGGACCAACTTTGCAGTGCAAAATTGGAGATCAATAAGCCAAAAAATTAATCAATAATTAAATATCAAATAAATAATGGTATTTTTTTTGTAAAAATCCCAATATAAAAAGCAGAAAATCCAACATATTATAAATCAATAACAGGATAAACCTATATTAGTTTTGGCCTACAAAAAACTATATTAGTAAGTTTTTTTTTTCAACAATATTTCTTTAACTGGCCGTTTTTTCTGATATTAATAACATTTAGTATATGCGTTTTTTCTCGTATGAATTGAAATAGTGGAAGATTTTAAATAGTAACAAATTTAATATAAATGTTTCTCAATAAATGAGTGGGTATCTTCGTATCATCGTATGTATTAAAATTATGAGAAGGTTTTTATAGACCAAAAATCAATATAGTAGTTGTTTGTTATTGTCCTATGACATTCTGTGTTTTTCTGAAAGTTACCATTAAAAAATCAAAAAAATTACTTTTCAGGTAAATAACCCAAAAATCAATGTTTTTCTAAACAAGCCAAAACAAAACAACAAAAAATCAAATAAAAATCAAATCACCTTGCCAGATTCTAGGTTGATGATACCTCTAAAGATCTCAGGAACGATTTCAATTTTCAAGAAAGGTGGCAATGGCAAGCCAAGAAACTTGGTAGTTAAACTTGTTAACGGTGGGATGTAAAGCGTTTTAACATCAAAGTCAACCGATGTTTCGCCATTAAAGTCAACTCCCTCCATCTTTTTTCCTACCCCACCACCCTTTCCTCCTTGGGCATTGTATTCGAAATCAGGGTATCTTGATATACCAAGCTTGCAAGCTTCTAAAGTCTTGAATTTGACACTGTATACATCTGGTTTTGGGGTTTGTTCGGGGATTAGAGTTGATATAGAGATGGATGACATAGTTGTAGTTTGGAACTTTGCTGGAATGTGAGAAAATGGTGAGATTTTGAATAGGATTTGAGGATTTGAAGAGTGAATTTGGAAACCCATTTGGATTTTGGAGAGTGGTTTTGGGACTTGAATTTGGAAAGTAGTTTTAAATGTTTTTAGAAGTTGGTTTGTGGTTGTGAATGGTCCTTCGTTTCCTTGAGGTGGGCATGGCCTTATCTTTTTATGCTTGGCAAAAGAACATTATCACAAATATTTCGAATATACTTCGGGGAACTTGCACTTACCTCCCTTAGATTCAAATTTAATGTCCATATGTAGTTGATACATGACATAAATTTTTCTAATTTTAGTGATGAAAAGTAATTGAAAAAAATATGCTAAACATTTTTTAACACATTCAAATACTTCTAAACACCAGAAAATACTTGTAAAAGAAAAACAAAATTCCTTGACAACCTTACAATACAAATAATGCCAAAATTTAAAGACACAGAGGAATTCAAACGTGATTAGCTAAACGGAACAAGTATTCTTCATCTTAACAACGAAAAACTAAAATCCCTAATACAAACACTTTTCTTTAAAAGTTTTATCATAGCAAATACGGAAACATAGAGTATCTTTGGTTAGATGTAATGGAGTAACAAAAAAATCATATGGACTAGGTAATAAACTCATAAGGAAATGGTTCATTATTATTCTGTTGTCATGTTTGGTTACTCTGATGGAATGGAATGAATCATTCATTCATGTTGTTTGATATGTATAAAAAAGATAAGAGAATGGAATTAGAATACTTAACAATGACCAAAATATCCATCAACACAAAATTCAATATTTTCAACGTTATCTTAAGGAAATTATAAACCTAGATGACTGACTACCATATTTTCACATTCAACTAGCAAATTCAAGAACCGAATATAAATAAGGGTTATTGTGAGAGTAGCACAATAAACTTATGGTTTTTATTCAAGTTAGTCCTTCAAAATTTTTTTTTGTGCAATTAGTCATTAAACTCAAATTAGACGTGTCAATTACACCACAAATTACGAATGTTCTTGGATGAGCCAGCCAACCTGTATATATGGCATGATGATGTGGACGATGAGGCCACTTAGAGTCCACCTCATGTTCGTGTCCATTAAGCGTCATGTCGGTAATATAAAAAAGAAGGTTCCAATCGAAACACTCCAAAAGTTCTTTTCCCTTTTTAGAAAACCAAGAAACCCTAAAAGTGAGCTCGTTTAATCTTCTGCAAGATATATCGTTGTCTTCATTTGTGAACCAAGGAGGTAGAATTCTAGGAAATGCGGTTACTGACCTTTGTTTCTGCAAAAATCCAATGCCGGTGATTGAAAGAACATCCTGGAGCCCACAGAACCCTGGTAGTCAGAACTCACTGGTAAGCATCGATGAGTTGGAAGTTAAGTGTGAGCTCGTTTACTCCACAGATGTTGAGCATCGAAGGGTTTCAAATGTTGTTCGATCTGTTTGGTGTTAGTTAAATTAAATATTTTTCATCAAAATGTTTAGTCCGGTCACTGTAAAGATTGATGTTCCATTCGTGAGTTTTGTTATCTTGGATATGTATACACACACACATCTTGCACAGGGTCAAACAAGAATGGTGGATTCAGTTATTTTCAACTTTATAATTCATTATTGGTTTGAAATAACGAAATCCAAAAATTGATTGGTGTAATTTACCTCAGACAAGCAGGCCAAACTGCAAATATTTTGAATGGAAAGACAATGAGCAGGAATATGGGTATTATAAGGACCTTCTATTTGACACCAAACAAAAAGCGGATGGCAGATTTAATCGAATGAAAATTGGGAGGTATAGGAAGAATGTTACAGAACTAGAGGATGTTATTATTGAGCTGAAGGATGAAATTGTCACCCTTATGACGAAACATGAAGAGCATATTGCCCAACAAAACAATGACCATGAGAACGAAGTAATTCGGCTGAAGCGTAGGTTGGGGCGATCGAAGATGGTGCTTGTTAGTTTGGCTCTGATAACTGTGGTTTATTTCATAAGTGATGGTGGTAGGGTAGGCAAAGTGGGCTGGTTTTTGTGGCTTTTTGGTGGTTCAGGTGTAAGTTTTTGAATAGGGATGATGGTTGATGAAATATAATTCCAACCATATTATTTTCATCCCGGGAATAGGGATGACTGTAATTCCTTTCGGATAAAACTTATTATCAACTTGGGCTCACATATATTACAATATATTATCATCTGAATTGGGTCATGTTTATTGTGGTGGGCAGATTTATTAAAGTTTGACCAATATGTTCGAAACTTTTAAATAATATTAGGCTGGTATTGTTAAATTGGACTAAGAATTGTGACTTGGGCTTGTCATTTATTATAATTTGGGCCAAATGGAATTAACCGATTCTCACAAAAATATGGACTACTTTTTGGATTTTGAAGCATTTGTCAAGAAGGAGTTTTGGATTAATTTTTTGGATTGAGCGCGTTCTTATGACCATACGGTTTTATGATCTCTTTGATCATAAAAATAGGGAGATTGTTAGATATTTTATTGGTCATTCGAGAAGTTGATTACCGAATATTATTTACGCGTTGTTTGATTCGTTTCCTATGCCATTGTAACGCCCCAAATTTTTATTTTTATTTAAAAAAAAAAACATAATAACGCTAAAAGCACATTAGCGCCAAAAGCACAAAAACGTTAAAAGCACAATAGTGCTAAAAGCACATTAACGTTAAAAACACAATAGTGTTAAAAGCACATTAACGCTAAAAACACAATAGTGCTAAAAGCACATTAACGCTAAAAGCACAATAGTGCTAAAAGCACAATAACGTTATTCCGTGTCAAATAATTTTCATATTTGATACACTTTGAGAAGTGTAATATTTTATAAAAAACATTCTGTTGAAAAATCTCGTATTTCAAAAACCGTGTTTCTTTATAAAACAAAATGTCAAGTTTTAAAAACTTCTCTCATGACCTCGTGTCATGTCTTAAAGATTTGGTCCCAACAAAACCATTTAGTTGTAAAAATGTTTATACAACTTCGGGGGTTACAACTTCATATCCTATAAGACCATAGAAAGCAAGTTAGGATTACAAACCATTTCATCGGTCAAGGTTCACTCCATCTAAGATTCCAATTCCTTCGGGTCATCTACTTCCTTTTATCCGTCCTGTCTAAAACCTGGAATACATGGCATAAAATAAAATACGTAAGACGAAAACGTCTCGTGAGCTACATGAGTTTTAGACCCAAAACATCGTTGAAAATGTTTTATAATCAATATCGTATATTTGATACATTTCTTTTCAAAATCCTTTGCAAAATAAGTCATATGACTGACCTTTACTTTCCAAAAACTTCTTTACAATCTAAGTCATATAAATGACATTTACTTCCAAAATTCTTTGCGAAAACAACTCACAGAAGTTTTGAAACTTAAACAATATATTTAGTTCAACACGATTAATACAAAAATAGATGCATATGAAATGCATGATTCGCACACCAATGCAAGGCTTGCGGGTTCCGTACCTGCGTCTTAGGTCTAAAAGACCAGGTCACATTTGTGACAAAAGCTCGCTGTTATATACCGCGTCTAGAGGTCTATAAAGACCAAAGCTTACCACAATAGGAGAACAAATATTCCTATAATGGCATCTAAAAGACTACTACTTCGTGATGGGAGGTACCATCCCAGTAGAGTCTGTTGTCTCGTTACGGGGACGTGTCCGGACCTCGCTGACTCATGCAATCACACTCTATGCATGCATAAAACACTACTTTTCCTTTGTACAAGAAATCACATAATGCAATGGGACGCATGTACAATAACATAAACATTAATAATTTAAATATTCCTTAACTTAGTAGGCTTGAAGCCAAAACAATCTTTCAATAACAGAGGAGGCTAAAACATACTTTCGTAATCATTTTAGGCTTGATACCAAAACATACTTTTCAAACATAGTAGGCTTAATGCCAAAAACATAATTTCATAACATTTATTTCATAAAGAATAATAACGTTATTTCGTAAAGCATAATAACGCTTGCTACTTCATATTTTCAAAACATAGTATACGACTTCCATAATCATGCCATAGGTAAATAAATTTGCATTTCATTTCATATTGGAAAGTCACGTAAAGATTTATTAATTTACCATGTACCCCATAGTGGGAAAATGCCACATGTACTCACCTTAGTAGCTAGGTACGTCTAGCTACACTATTCCACCCATCTCAAGTCTTTCGTTGCCTCCAAACATCTTTCATTCTCTATTAATCTAATAGAATATTAGAAGGTATTAGACAACTAAACATATAGTAATTGTCTAAATCTTCTTGAACTACTTCTAGTCATCATCTAGTTCCATTTGAATGTCCAAGTGTGATTCTTAAAGTATAATACCAAATTTAGGACAGTTTTACCCTTTTGTCCCATTTTGACCAAAAATGGTATTTTTCGGGTTTCTACAAAGTTGCTTTAGCAACATTCACTTTTACATCTCTCCAAGTTCATTACAATAGTTAGATGTCAAAACATCATTCATTTTACTTATTTATGCCGTTTTGACAATTCTAAATCAATAAAGTTTTCATAAATGGAAACAGTTGAAAAACATGTTATTTTCCATTCATATCTTTCAATTGCAATATCAACACTTCACCAACATTATTCTATTGATTAAACATGCTTTACATAGGCTTAATATCCAAATTTGCCAAATTCCTCTTTTATACCATCTTAGCAAATTCCAACCATTAAAGTCTCCATAAGTATAAGTTCTAGTAAAACATGTTATTTCTTCTTTTGCTTGACTCTCATGTATTACCAATATATTTCATAAATGTCATTATAATTCATTTCTATGAACTATTTGAGTCATGCTTTATAAAATACCAAATATTGTCCCAAAAGTGCCCAATTCCATTCCAACCAACATATGAAATAAGCTTCTAAATTACATTTATAAACCCCAAGAACTTGTATAATAGCCATATTACGTTCAAATGGTGAATTTGATATAATTCATTTTTACAAATATTTGGAATCCAATCATACCTAGACACACAAGGTGGCATAAGGATGTTCCAAATGATAACTTGAAAGTTCTTTCATGTGTATACATGCTAACATATTCCAATGACACAAATAATCAAGTTATAATTCCATTTTTATTGTCTAATTTGACCAAATCAGAAAAAGAACCATGGTTACTATTCATCATCTTCTTCACCAAAAAGGCTAGTGAAATAGCATCCTTAAATTCTCAATTAAAATTCATACCAATAAAGTTTCTTTGGTGTTTTTGAACCATAATCTGAAATACATCAAGGATTCAGGTTCCAAATCTCACATGCAACCATAGTCCAGGAAATCTCAAAGCTTCTGAGAAATCAATTCAATTAAAGCTTGTAAATTACCTTGTAAATCTGTCCAGGAGCAAGCAAAATTAAAATTAAAGGAGCATTGGACTTGAAATCCGACTAAAATACTTTTTTCTGTCCCATTCAGCATCGTCGCTAACCATCTCCGGCCGGCCACCATGATTCCGGCAACTTGCTGTCGTGGTCTCGCTTCTCCACAGCAGCAACCGCTGCTGTTGCTTCCATTCGCGTTTAACTCTTTCTTTTCCTCTGAACAATCGTGCCCTAAAAGACCCAAGCGGGAAATCTCCTCCCGTTTCTGATTTCATGAAGATGTGTGTGTATATCTTGTCTCTTTCCCGATTTGCCTTTCTCTCCTCGCATCTGAACCCTGCAATCTTACCCTCGATCCCCCCTTTTCCACCTCACACGATATCCGACTCTCGCACATGATTTCTGAATTCGTTTAGCGTGGGTGTGTGTGTGGGTAATCGAGAGGTGAAATTGTGTGTGCGTGAGTTTTGTTGCTGCCCTCGAAATGCCCACAGGAAAGGTATACGCGACGACCCTGGTTTTGGCAAAAGACCAAAATGCCCCTGGAGCTGTGCCTTGGGAACATTTTCAAGTATCAGCATCATAGTTTTCCCTGAACTTTACGTGGTCATAACTCTCACATGCGATATCCAAATTTTGCAAACTTTATACCTTTAGAAAGGTATGAATAAGCTTAACAATTTATCATTACTGACTTAAGTCTGAATCGTAATGAATTTTCTGCTATTAACCCTTGAAAATGACCCTTTGGTCGTTTTTCACTTTTGGGCCATTTTAATTCCATCATAACTCTTTCGTTATAACTCTAAATGACCTGAATCGTTTTCCTATATTTTTGTTATCTCAAATATTACAAAAGTCATCTTTATGACTTTTTCCCAAATCTTTCTAAATTTTGAGATAATAATTTCCAAAGTTTGTACAATAAACTTTTCACTTTTAGTCTTTTATTTCAATTTTGCACTTATGTCTGTAAGATTAAATTCTAATTGAATAATCATAATATCATGACTTAAATAAAGGTCTAACAAATAAATTCTCCATAATTTCACCTTCTTGGACCAATTTGCCCTTACACGACATGTTAAGTTTATTTAAGTATCAACTTTTTTATATTGAATACTTGCGTAAATCCTTATCTTATATATGACAAAAATTTTGATTGTCACAGCCACGTCATCCATTTCGATATTTGAGAAGGAGATTGTTGGATGCAAAGTTCTTCATTTATGATGACTTGGTGGCATAAGGAATGCCCACTTATGCTTATGGGCTTGTGCATCTTACTCTTAATTATGTCTAGACTATAAATAATGTTTAGTTATTATTTGTAGTCTAATGATTCAAGTGAGAGTGAGCCATATTGTAAAGAGAGAAACACACCAAATGGAAAACCCATTGACTAATCTAATCATTCGACTCATTGGATCCTAATTGGTGTTCGTTCTTATTCCGCAGTTTTTCAAATCTTGTTCTAACAAATATGCTTTCAATATAAATGCAAGGGTTTTTTAGGCAATTTGGGAGAAGTATTATAGTCGTTATTTAGCCGTGTTTTAGTTAGTTTATCATTCATAATTGACTAATATCACTTACTTTTGTGCCAAAGTGCTTGGATATGCTTTTAGTGTAAATGTAGGGGGTTTTATACAATTTGGGAGAAGTCACGGAGCAAAACGAACAAAAGAAAAGGAGCAGGGACTATTAGCGATGCTAATCCTTATGATTAGCGCCGGTAATGTGTCAAAAGCGGGAAATCTCAGTTTTCGAATTCCAGAATGCACAAAGAAGTTTCTAGATTCGAGATTAGCGCCGCTAACTTTCATGTTAACGACACTATGTCCAAATAAGTCAACGTCATCATTGTTGAATTTCAAACTCCGAAAAAATGGGATCTGGATGAGCCCACGCCGCAGGAAGAGCTCGTCCGCTCCTCGGACACCCATTTTTCACCACTATAAATATCGGACCCCCGTACGACTTTAGAGGCATCCCGGGGCATCAAAAAGGGATCCGAAAGTCTGATTTCATGATATTTCTCAGTTACATTCAATAGTTTGGTTAGTTCTTGGTTTTTTGATTATTTTATCCACTCGGTATCGAGGTATTCCGCAATTGAAATTTCCGTCGATTACTCGATGTTTGTTTGGATTCGTTGGATGGTTTTCTGAATAGTTGGTAGTTTAGATTTGGTTATTTTATTGTTTGAATATTGGTTTGAGATTGGTTTTAATTTATAAAGTAAGCATTCAGTTTCTATTGTTTTCTCGCTCTGCAATCAGATCTGAGTTTTGTTTTGGTTTTTGTTTAAGTTTGGTTTGTTCCCACGTGTTATTGATCCACCGTCTATAGAGTGACACTATAGATTGGTCAAGTTTTGACACAAAATGCCAACCACGAACTCCTTGGTCCGACCCTTACTTACCGCTATTAGTCGAATGTAAGGTTATATTTTGTATTTTTGACCGTATCAACGACTGCGTAGCATGTCAAATTTTGGCGTTGTTGCCGGGGAGTTGTGTGCTTGACACTCTGTGTCAATTTTCGATTTCTCTTTCAATGTTTGATTTTTAGTTTTAATTTCTTGTATGTGTAAGTCCTCACAATGGGCGATTAGATGTACACAGGCCAATACACGTGTTATGGTGGCCCGGTCTATAACCATTACGAGAATGATGGCTAGAATGGATCATTCAACGACAATGGGTTGCGGATCGAGGAGCCGCCTCAATCTGGAAATTACGTTGAGTCGTGTTTTGTGAACAACCAAAAATGGGACCCTTTTTTAAGTGCGAAGGTGGATCGGATTATGGATCTGCGCCCTGAATGGGCCCAAGCAACGAAAGATTGTACCAACGCCCTTTCAGCGACGGGAAATTCATTTGATCAGCTACGGGATGGTTGGGGCTCCAGCCATACTCGCCAGAAACCGAGGCGAGTGATTTTAATACTAATGATGTTGTGTGTGAACCTGCATCACCTGAACATGTGGTGGAAGGTCATACACTTTGGGAAATTCAGGAGACCACCAAGATGGTCAAAATGGTTGTTGAGGAGGAGGTTGTAGATGAAAATACTACCTCCGATCCAACAACCTTTGAAGTTTTCGATAATGTTGATAATCAAGCTCTGGTGATGAGTGGATCTATACCGTTATCTGACAATTTGGTCGAAGTGATCGTTGAGGGAGGGGCTATAATTGACAATACTAACCCTTACCCAACAACTCCTGAAATCGTTGATATTGTTGATACTTTTGAAAATCAAGATCTGGTGATGAGTGGATCTATACCATCACCAGACAATGTCAGTCGCCCACTCTTGGCGCCGATCCACTTGTTGGACGATGACCAAGAAGATGACGACGATGTGGCTTTTGAAAACGAGAAGCATAATTTTCTCGTCACTCATGATTCATTCATAAGTGCGAAATTAGATGTGATTAATACCATCTATGAGGACATTCGGGAGCATACCAATATCACGCCCTCCGATCTTATCAGATTGAAAAGGTTTTGTTTAGACTGCAAGCTGAGTTCGCAATCTGCAGACAACACGCAACGTGCGAGCAAAAGACGCTTTGCAAAACAATTACTGGGAGTGGCACTGGACACGCTGCATGTCAAGCCGGTGGTCCTAAAGAGACACCGAGGAAAAGATCGAGCTTGGAGGTTTAAAGCAATCTCCAAGCATTCACGAGAATTAATCAAAAACCGGCGACCGGGCAGCAGCAGAAGAACCGGCAAACCATTTGACCCAGGGAAACTGGAGTATTGGGTCAAAGAAGGAACGGTGGAGGCTGAAATCCAGCGGGGACAAATAGCGTACGACCCACCGTAGCCATTGAAAGATGGTCCAGCTAAAAGACCGAGCAAAAGAAGCGCTTCTCGGGAGGCAACCTGATTTTTCGATAAGTAATTTAATTTTTAATTTTTAATTTTTTCTGTTGAAATATCACTTGGAAAAATTTTAAAAAACGACACGACATAGCCCGAGAGTGGGGTGGTTCAAGGGAATTTTAAAATAATTGAAAAAATGAGGAAAGTAGGAAAAAGAACATTAGTGCTGCTAACTTCAACGTTAGCGACGCTAATGGTCAGTCAGACGCAGGTCAAGGGTTTAAACCTTATCATCGCTAATCTTGAACCCCATTTACCCCTCCCGCGACTCTGACGAATCGAACACGCACACAACACCGGTTTCTTCGAGCTAGATCTGTTGAATTAGGTGTCTAAGCCATGACTTATAAATTGTATTTATCATATTAATTGAAGCAAAGTCCATTTGGGTTGCCCTCATAGCTGGAGGTTTGGTACAGAGTTCAGTAGAGAGAGAGAGGATTGATTTATTAAATGTTTAATAAATCAATAGAAATAAAATAAATAGTTTATTAATATATTAAAGTGATAATATATTAATTAGAAACTATATTAATTAATTAGAAATTAATCTAGAATTAATTGGATTTAATTTAGTGATTAATTTAATTAATTAAAGGTACAGGGACTAATTTTGTAATTACTCAATAGTTGAGTGATTAATGGCCAAGTGGTGGTGAAGTTGGCAAAATTAAGGGTGGTCAAACCCTTGATTTCGAAACCCTAGTTAGGGTTTTAGAGGCTTGTCCAAACGGGTAACAGGCTTGTCCATTAAGGGGCTCCTCTAGGGTTTCCACTGTCACCACCTGGAGGCTATAAATAGAAGCCCTTGGAGGCTCCTTTTCTGCGCCACCTTCTACCCTGTCTCTCTGGAATTCTGTGTTCTCCTCCTATGCTTGGGTGTGACACCATTTGAGGCATGACACTTGTGCTGCTGGCTTCTGGATTAAAATCAAAGGTTGGTTTTTCTCATTTAATTCTTTAGAAAATTATTATTGGCCTTCTAGGTTTTGTTATATGTTCATTGATAGAAAAACATAGATCCTTATTCTAGGTTGCATGTGAACTTAGGATTTTAGTTCATAGATTGCTAGAAAACCTTTCAGTGGTATCAGAGCCTTGGCTGTTTTTCTTGTGAATTGTTATAACTGCTTTGTGCCTTAGGGTTTATTTTTTTGCGAAAATTTTGACCCTTGGGAGGCCATTCACGAATTGGTGGCTACGGTTTTTGAAAACCGTAGCCTCCACCCCTTATTTTTGGCGATTAACATGATAGTGGAAAGTAGGTTGTTATTTTTGGTAACTGTTATCTATTAAATAACTTGAACCCTTTATCCCATTATATGTTTTTCGAAAATTAGGGGATAAGGATAGGATTAATTAATTTGATTAATTTGTGATGCCTATCCAGATTTAATTAATTGTTTAATTAAAAGACAAATTAAATTATTTAAAGGTTTAAATTTAATTTTAAATTAAAACGTTTAATTTGCGAAAATTAAAAGAATAAACCTAAAATATTTTAAAAGTTTAAAATACATCTTATACATAGTATAATTAAAAGTTAATATTATTTGTATAAGATAAATTTGTTAGTCTTACCATTAGTAGGCCTCATTCACAAAACTGTCCTATAAAGAGGGTATAAGGAGACTGCCTATAAAATAGTAGTCTAATGGGTGTCCACTCTCACCCACCGCTCTCCTGGTCAGTCGAGTGTCGTTAGCCGAATGGGTTTGATAGGACCGCTAATTCTCATTAAAAGTATAATGCTGTAATTGAAAGTACTAGAACCAATAATAAAAATCCCAATCTAGTTACTTTAGGAAAAATGTGAATTGATGCTAATCCATGAAGTTGCACATTGCACTTTATGAAACGTTGGTGGAGCGTGTGTGGGTTACCGGCACACCAATTGGGGTTCATAAAGAATGGCAATGGGTTTCTCGATCTTATCATTGTTGACGGAGCGTGTGTGGTTAACCGACACGTCAATTAGAGATGGTAATTGACTTCGAGAGTACCAAGCTAACTTGCATGGTTATTCACCCCCGGTTTGTGATCCTCGGCATCCCAGTCACAAATAGTGGGGCATATCCGAGATTAAACATGCCATTGAACAGTTCAATGAATCTCACAGATCTAGGAATTTCATAAGACTGAAATTGATAAATGTTACCAACCTTAATGACCACTGTGTTGTAATTACGACATCCCTCTTCACACCATAGTTGGGGTATTTTGGGTCCTAGCCTAATTAAATAATAAATTGGGTAATTATTTAGGATTAATTAAACTACTAAATTCAAATTTTATAAGATGTCTAAGAAAGTCTCTATTTTCCTCCCTCTCCTCCCTCACCCATTTCTGAGAGCTTCAGAAAGTACCTGTTATAAATAGAAACTCTGTAGGAAGGCTGACTGGCCTGATCTATGTGGTATGGCTCAGTAAATAGAGAATAGTTCTTAGTTTTGCTGGCATACCTGATTGAGTGTCCGCTCCGTGAAGCATTGCATCACACTGTAGTTTGTGATGAGCATGACCTTTTGAACCCGAGAAAGTTCGTTACTTCATACTGTTGACCATTGACCCCGAGTTCCGCAGGGATTTAGAATTCATGGTGTCGAATGAGTTAGCACAGCAGGTTGAGGAAATGTTCCTTGAACCAGGTGAATAGAACAAACTGGGATCTTCAAAGAGCTTGAAGGGTACAAGCTAAAAGAAGGAAGTAGCGTCAGTTTGCATGTTCTCGAGATTAAGGGATACATATGCGAATTGCATAAAATTGTTCACCCCTTTCAGCTAGAAGTTGAGCGATGATGAACAAGAAAGGGAACCAGCATAAGACTGTCATGGAAATGTATTCAATATTGACCCTATATGAGTCATACATAGTGAAACATGGTTCCATGATAAGGCAATCGTGGAAATGCATTCGATGTTGACTCTATAGGAGTCGTTCACAGAGAAGCATAGTTCCATTGATCCGAATACTTTCGGATTGAGCCCAGTAATATGAAACAGATCAAGAAACGATCCGGATCGTCTGGACCGGTTCTTTGATGTCTCAAGCTGGGAATCCACTGGGTGGGACACAGTTACAAAAAGATTGGAATAATGCTCCAAAGCCAAACAGTTTGGCGACTCAGGCATATCTTAAAACTTAGAATCCCTAATCCTTAATTCCTTGATACAGGATGTGTTCCTCACATTGCTCTGTATGCATGGACTCAGTAGGATGCAGGACCTTGTTGCACAGGAGCACACTCAGATTAGATTTGGAGCTCGTGCAAGTCTGGAGTTTAGTTAGATATTATAATCTTGTTATTAGCCTATTAGATGCATATGACATTGGTTATCATATGGTACATTGTTCGAGGATATTTTGATTTTACAAAATGTTGTTTTTCTTTTAATACATGGTTGTTTAATTATCATCGAAATGTTGTATGAGCATGTCAATAGCATGAATGGTAATAACTTGAATATTGATACATCCAATGGGATTGGACTTATAAATTGTGTTCCTTATGATTGTTAAAGTAAATTTTATAAGAATCATTACAACCAAAGGTCCAGTTGGACAGGACTTTGGAATCGTTTGACTTGGAGTCACATGATGAATTGAATTCTTAATAAAATTAATTATTTCATTTCCTGAGCAGATTAACAAAGTCATAAATTTACATAGAGATGTAAAGGATATTGAGATTTTAAGCAACGGACACATCAGTTATTGTGTATTGCTCGAATCTTCAATGAAAACACAATTAGTTATACTTGTTGGATTAGGTGTCTAAGCCATGACTTTATATTTATATTTCTCTTGTTAATTGAAGCAAAGTCTATTTAGGTTGCCCTCATAGCTGGAGGTTAGGATAGAGTTCAGTAGAGTAAAAGGTTGATTTATTAATTATTTAATAAATCAATAGAATTAATTAAATGGTTTATTAATATATTTAAGTGTTAATATATTAATTAGAAACTATAATAATTAATTAAGATTTAATCTAGAATTAATTGGATTTAATTCAGTGATTAAATAAATTAATTAAAGGTGTCGGGACTGGTTTGTATTTATTCAATAGTTGAATTACTGACAAACCAGAAGCCATGGGCTAGATTTGGCGCCACCTTAGAGGCTTCTTCCAAGGGTGGCGAAAACCCTAATTAGGGTTTAGAAAGTCTGGTCCAAGTGGTTAACAGGCTTGCCTACTAAGGAGGCTCCTTAGGGTTTCAGCTGTAACCCTAGAGGCTATAAAAGGAGACTCCTGGCACTCTTTTTTCTACGCCAACTTCAACCAGAATTACTCTGTTGGACTGTCTTTTCCATTGCTATTGGGTGTGACTTCATTTGAGGCAGGATTCTTTTGCTGCTAGCTTCAAGAACAAGATCAAAAGGTTGGTTAATTTCTTATTTGATCTTTAGAAATAATTGTTGGCTTTAGGATTCTAGTTTATTATCTTCATAGAAGAAAACATAGATCTTTCTAGGGTTGCATGTAAACCATAAGATTTATTTGTTCATTGTTTGCTAAAAAACCCTTCAGTGGTATCAGAGCATAGGCTGTTTTCTTGTGAAATTGATATAAACTGCTTGAATGATTCTTGCCTTGAGTGTTTTTGCAAAAAACCCTCTTGGAATGGCCTAAATTTCATGGCCTAGGCTAGGGTTTCCTAACCCTAGCCGCCACGCCTTGGATTCCCCTTTATTTGCTTGCCTTTTAAGTTGGTTGTTATTTTTGGTAACTGTATCTAATAAATAACTGGAACCCTTATTTGTTGGCTTGCTATTTTCGAACCATAGGGGCCTTAAATAGATAAAATTAATTTGATTAATTTATAATATCTATCTTAGATTTAGTGATTTTAATTAATTGTTAATTAAAAGATCAATTAAATCAGCTTAAAGATTTAATTAAAATTTTCGAAAATTCTTTTTAATTTAGCGAAAATTCCAGAAAAATTAAATCTAAAATATTTTAATAAGATTAAAATATAGCTTATATATTTATGATTAAAAGTTAACATTTATATATAAGATCAAATGGCTAGTCTTACCGTTAGTAGGCCTCATTCACAAAACTGTCCTATAAAGAGGGTATAAGGCGACTGCCTATAAAATGGCAGTCTAATGGGTATCCACTCTTACCCACCGCTCTCTTGGCCAGTCTAGTGTCGTTAGCCGAACGGGTTTGATAGAACCGCTAAGCCTCTTAAAAGTATAATGTTGTAATTGAAAGTACCAGAACCTCAAACAGATCCCAATCTAGTTACTTTAGGTTTAAAAATGTGAATTGGTGCTAATCCATGAAATTGCACATTACAATTTGTGAAACATTGGTGGAGCGTGTGTGGTTAACCGGCACACCAATAGGGGTTCACAAAGACTTGCAATGGGTTTCTCGATTTTGTCATTATTAACGGAGCATGTGTGGTTAACCGGCACGTTAATTAGAGATGGCAATTGACTTCGAGAGTACCAAGCTAATTTGCATGGTTATTCACACCCGGTTTGTGATCCTCGGCATCCCAGTCACAAATAATGGGGCACATCCGAGACTAAACATGTCATTGAATAGTTCAATGTGTCTCAACAGATCTAGGAATTTCATAAGATGAAATTGATAAGTGCATTATCTACCTTAATGACCGTTATGTTGTGATTACGGCATCCCTCTTCACACCATAGTTGGGGCATTTCGGGTCCTAGCCTTAATAAATAATATATTGGGTAATTATTTAAAAGGATTAATTGAACTAATAAATTCTGTTTATTGTAGATGTCTGAATCAAGTGTCTATTCTCCTCCCTCTCCTCCTTCACCCATTTCTGAGAGCATCAGAAAGCACCTGCTAAATATGGAAAGGCTGACTGGCCTCAACTGTAAGGAATGGCTTCGCAATTGGAGACTGGCTCTCGGCATTGCTGGCAAGCTACATCTCACCGAGTATCCGATCCCGGTTCCACCGAAACAAGTCATCATAAAGGGCCTGTATGATAAGCATGACTTATTAGTTGATGAATCCGAAAAGATTCGTGACCTCATGCTACTGACCATTGACCCCGAGTTCCGCAAGGATTTTGAATCCTTGGGGCCATATGAGTTAATGCAATCGGTTGAGGAAAAGTTCCAAAAACCGGTTGAAGAGGAACGAGCTAGGATCTTCAAAAGACTTGCAGAGTGTAAGTTAAAAGAAGGAAGTTTAGTTAGATACTAAAAGATTGTTATTAGCTTTTAGATGCATTTGACATTGTCTGTCATATAATACATTGTTCAAGGATTTGTTTTAATAAAATTGTCTTTTCTTTTTAACACCTGTTGTTTGAAATTATCCTTGAAATGTTGTATGATTGTGTTGAATGCATGATTGGTGATAACTTGAATGTTGACTGCATCCAAAGTGTTTGGATTTTAGGAATTGTGTCCCCTTATGATTGTTAAGATAAATGTTATAAGAATCAATTCAACCAAAGGTCCAGTTGGACAGGACTTTGGAATCACTTGACTTAGAGTCACCTGATGAGTTGAGTCCTTAATGTGTTAAGAAATGAATCAACCAAAGATCCAGTTGGACATGACTTTGGAATCATTCGACTTAGAGTCAGATGATGATTAAGTTCTTTATAAAGCACAAATGGCAAGAAATGAATCACCCAAAGATCCAGAGGAGAGGATTTTGGAATCAGTTGACTTAGAGTCAACTGAAGATTGCAAGTCTTGAACAGAATTAACAAAGTCATAAGTTTACATAGAGATGTAAAAGAGATTGAGATTAGAAGCAACGAACACATCAGTTACTGTGTATTGCTCGAATCTTCAAAAAGAACACAATTGTTTGTACTTCACAATATTTGTCATTCGGTATGACGAATATGACTTCGCTTATCAGAATAAGCGATTGGATTGAAATCTTGAACAGTTCAAGGACTTCAAAGGGAGTACAAGATCCACAAAACCTGAGTGACAACATAAACTGGGAAAAATGTTTCACAGTTATTTTCTTCCGAGAACATTAATAGTTATAATGTGTCTTAGGGAAGATGATGGAGCATTGGTCGAAACAGTTCGATCCTCGATGTATGTGATACGTTGACAATTAGTTTCCAATAAATTGAATACTATACCAGTCAGACCATATAAACCATATTCTAACCACATCCTTCGACTAAGTAGGTTTTGCAGACACTGTCTGAAATGTAAAGCTGGGATTTTCCCACTTGTACATTAAAAGTCCAGGGTCTTGTAGTGTTCGTCCGAACCTCATGACCAGCCTGAACCCAATCAGAAATGTCGTTTCACTGGCTATCCCGATGTACCTGGAAAGGAAATAGCTCTTTTAGAAAGAACTCATGTTCTAAGGAAACAGTGGGAGTTGGGACAGTCCTGAATGAGTTCAGGATTAGCCAAGTGATATAACCTTAGTCATCACTAGGCTTAGAGCAGAAATCAGATTTTTGTTTTAAATTCTGACATTATCTTCTCTTGACCAGTAGTACTGATCATCATCATAAGTAGTTATGATCAGGGTGATATACCAATTAGTGGCAAAACACTATAGTTGGTACGGATTTTCAATCCGACTACTTGGAAGCATTGGTGAGCCCGATTGCTGCCAATTAAGAGAACCTTAGGACGAGACACAGTCTATGTGACAGTTTGATTGATTTTACAACTGCTCTAAAAACCAGTGGGAGTAATTGAATCATCAAAAGAAATCAACATGGACAGGATCGTACCTTCAGAACATCTGGTTGAGTGAGACGACACTCAGAGTCAAGTAATTGACTCCGAGAGAAGCACTCTCAATATAAGATGAAATCCGAAAGGATACTGCATAATGTAAGTCGTTAGTGGAGCGCGTGTGGATCATCGGCACACTAATGAGGACTCACAAAGAGTATGCCAGTATAAAGGTACGTGGGCCCGGGATTACACCATGGGCATCTCGCAAGAAAGGATATTCAGATTCTCAAAATATGCCAAAGGATTGGATTTTGAGAAAGGGCTGAAAGATATCCATTAAGATGTCAGAAAGATTTGAATTCTCAAAATGTGCCATAAGCTCTGGATTTTGTGAATAGTCCATAACCGTGTCAAAGCCAGTGGGAGTATTGCTGTCATCTATCTCAATATGTGTGTTACATACTGTTTCTAGGAAACGTCTCTTTTCATTACAAAGTGTAATGACTTGGTGTTAAGAAACAGATCGCTATGAAAGACTTAATAAAGATACGGCATGCTCGGGTGGTTATAAACGTCTATGAGATAGATCGAAACTCTGCCAAAATGATCTTGATGAGACTCAAGATGCATTGCCCTAGGAAATAGTTTTCTATCATTGCAAAGTGTTTTAATTTGCATGAGAGATATAAAGAAGGTGCAACATACTCACACAATCCATTGACATATATCAGATTGATGTTATCATCAGTATAGACCTAGCCATAGTAAGCATGATCTTGATAAGATTCAAGATGCATGAGAAAAAGCCTCCGAAAGGATATAGTTATTAAAGGTCATGACACAAGGATTATAAGTAATCCTAAGATTCCAAAAGGGTTTGGAATAGGACTAGATCGAATCCAACAAGTTTCTTGGATCGATCAGAAGTGTCATGAACATGTCTTGATGACTTAATGCTTAGAGCATACTGAGTCAGATTCAGGATATGACCTGGCTGGGAATACTTAATGGATTTTGTACATACGTGAGAAATCATTGGAAAATGACTGGGGTGAATGTTGATAACAATTTGAAAAGAGTTTTCAAATAAGGACTTAATGGTTAAAGAATTTCGTTGGCATTCCGATGGAGCGCGTGTGGCTCACCGGCACATCGTAACACATCGAAATAGTCTTAGGGTGCAGTCATGTGAACTAAAGATCCCGAGAACCATGGAAAGTCACAGTACATAAAATGGAGTTGTTAGTGAGAATGACAGTATGACTAAAATTGAAAGGATATCCAATCGGATGAAGTGTATAAATGTATAACATTTGAATACATGGAAAGAGTGAAAGGTCAAGTAGACATAGATACATAACACGAATTAAAAAGTTTAATAGGAATCTAGAAACCGATAATAGTTTTATGTAAAATCTGACTTGGTGATTACCTCGTGGAGACTTGGAAATTAGCAAGAGTAGCTACCAGTCAGATTTTAAGTTTCATCTTTACATGTTTCACTTCATGAATAATTTGATTTTTCAAAAGTCCACAGTCGCTCATACTTTTCGGGAGTAAGTATGAACGAAGACTGTCGTGAATTGGTTTGTAGATTGTCTAAGGAGTTAGACATTGCAGTAAGACTGCTACAACGTTCATGAGTGCTTAGAAATAGAGATTTGAGTATTGGATAAACCCACGCTCAATAGATTGCTTCATGGATTATATCACGAGCAATGTTGAGACGATAATATCGTATGATCTTGAAGCAGAGACATATGAGTTGAAATTTACGAGTCGGTTGTGCATTGATAATACGTAAACGCATCGGTAACTCGATGTTATAAAACGCATTGTTGTGTACGATTTTGATAAGTAAAAGACACAAGCATATGAGTTGAAGCTTATTCGTTCCTTGACCCTAATAAGAAACAGATATCTGTAGGCCGCTCGATGATTTTGAAGTTAACTAAAGTGCTGGCCAGCCTGGACTAAATTGATGTGTTCAATTAGAAGTCCGAAAGTCATAAGCAGAATCGGAAATCGGGAAACAGTGTATCGGACAGAGATTGATCTCAATCCATGTCTCGTATCTGAAAATATCCTGTTGGACGAAGGATCATATGATCACTTATCTATGGACAGAACTGACTGGGTCAGAGTTCGGCAGCAGTTTCTTGGAAGCTGCAGGTTGTTTATTAATTAGAAGATAAATTAAAGTCATAGACTTATCCAAGTGGGAGACTGTTGGATTAGGTGTCTAAGCCATGACTTTATATTTATATTTATCTTGTTAATTGAAGCAAAGTCTATTTGGGTTGCCCTCATAGCTGGAGGTTAGGATAGAGTTGAGTAAAGTAAAAGGTTGATTTATTAATTGTTTAATAAATCAATAGAATTAATTAAATGGTTTATTAATATATTTAAGTGTTAATATATTAATTAGAAACTATAACAATTAATTAAGATTTAATCTAGAATTAATTAGATTTAATTCAGTGATTAAATAAATTAATTAAAGGTGCGGGGACTGGTTTGTATTTATTCAATAGTTGAATTACTGACAAACCAGAAGCCAAGGGCTAGATTTGGCGCCACCTTGGAGGCTTCTTCCAAGGGTGGCGAAAAACCTAATTAGGGTTTAGAAAGTCTGGTCCAAGTGGTCAACAGGCTTGCCCACTAAGGAGGCTCCTTAGGGTTTCAGCTGTAACCCTAGAGGCTATAAAAGGAGACTCCTGGCACTCTTTTTTCTGCGCCAACTTCAACCAGAATTACTCTACTGGACTGTCTTCTCCATTGCTATTGGGTGTGACTTCATTTGAGGCAGGATTCTTTTGCTGCTAGCTTCAAGAACAAGATCAAAAGGTTGGTTAATTTCTTATTTGATCTTTCGAAATAATTGTTGGCTTTAGGATTCTAGTTTATTATCTTCATAGAAGAAAACATAGATCTTTCTAGGGTTGCATGTGAACCATCAGATTTATTTGTTCATTGTTTGCTAAAAAACCCTTCAATACTTCATAGTATTTGCCAACTAGTATGACAAATATGACTTCACTTATCAGAATAAGCGATTGATTGAAACCTTGAACGGTTCAAGGATTTCAAAGGAAGTATAATATCAACAGAACCTGAGTGATAACATAAACTGAGAAAGGGTTTCACAGTTCATCCTTTTCTAAGAACATTAATAGTTATAATGTGTCTTAGGGAAGATGATGGGGCATTGGTCGAAATGGTTCGATTCTCGATGTATGAGATACACCTCCATTCAGTTTTCGATAATCTTAAATTTTAAACCAGTCAGACCATAAAAGAATATGCAGACCACATCCTAGACTAAATAGGTTGCACAGACACCGTCTGATATGTAAAGCGGGGTTTGACCCTACTTGTACATGGAAAATCCAGGGTTATGTAGTGTTTGTCTGAACCTCATAACATGTTAATCAGCAGTGTCGTTTCCTTGGCCATCCCGGTTGTCCTTTGAAAGAAGAGTCCTTTTAGAAAGAGCTCATGTTCTAAGGAAACAGTGGGAGTAAGAATAATCCTGAAGGAGTTCAGGTTTTAGCCAAGTGAAAGAAACCTTTAGTCATCACTGGGCCTTGACCAGGAATCGGATTCCTGTTAAACCTGACATATCTTTCTCTTCGCTTGACCAAGTTGGTCACCATCATAAGATGTTATGATCTGGGTGACACACCAGTTAGTGGTAAAACACGAAAGACTGGTACGGATAAGCAACCCGACTACTTGGAAGCATTGGTGAGCCCAGTTGCTGCCAAATAAGAAAACCTTAGCGCGAGACACAGTCTATGTGACAGTTTGATTGATTTTACACCTGGTCTAGGAACCAATGGGAGTAATTGAATCATCAAAAGAAGGCAACATAGAAATTGTACTTACAAAACATCTGGTTGAGTGAATCGATACTCGGAGTCAAGCAATTGATTCTGACAGAAGCATTCTCAATAGAAGATGAAATCCGAAGGGATACTGTGTGGCACAGTGTGAGTCGTTAGTGTAGCGTGTGTGGTTTACCGGCACACTAATAGGGACTCACAAAGAGCATGCCAATACAGAAGGTACAAGGGCCCGGGATTCATCCCATGGGCATCTCGCAAGATAGGATATTCGGATTCACAAAATATACCAAAGTTTGGATTTTGGGAATAGCCTGAAAGATTCCTAGGATTATGTCAGAAGGTTTAGATTTCGAAATTCTCGAAATATGCCAAAAGGGTTTAGATTTTGAGAATAGTCTGAAAGAGTCCCATGGTTTTGGAGTTCTAGATTCTCAAATATGCCAAAACGTTTGGATTTGTGAATAGTCTAAAACAGTCCTACAACCATGTCAAAGCCAGTGGGAGCATCGTTGATATCTGCCTATCACTGTATGTCGGTTACATATTGTTTCTAGGAAACGTCTCTTATCATTGCAAGGTGTAATGACTTGGGATTAAGAGATGATTCGCTATGAAAGACTCAATAGGGATATAGCGTACTCAAGTGGTTGCAAACATCTATTAAATAGATGAAACCTCTGCCAATATGATCTTGATGAGATTCAAGATGCATAAACTCAGGAAAGGAGTTTCCTATCATTGCAAGTGTAATGACTCGGCATGAGAGATATCTAGAAGTTACATACACTCACGTAGTTCACAGACATCTATCGGATAGATGAAATCGTCAGTATAGCCCTAGCCAGTGTAAGCATGATCTTGATGAGATTCAAGATGCATGAGAAAGAGTCTCTGAAAGGAAATCATTTCCGAAAGTCATGACACGAGGGTTATAAATAACCCTTAGGTTCTGAAAAGATTCAGAAAGGAATAGATCTGATCCCGCAAGCTTCTTGGATCGATCAGAAATGTCATGGACTTGTCCTGATGACTTAATGCTTGGAGCATAGTAAGTTAGATTCAGGATACAACATGGCTTGGAGTACTGAAAGGATTAGCTGAGCACGCGTGAGAAATCATTGAGAAATGATTGGGGTGAATATAATAATATTTTGGAAAAAGGTTTCTGAAATTGTTATTATCAGTACGTGGTGATCAAGGACTTCATGGTTAAAAGAGTTATGTTAGTGTCCTAATGGAGCGCGTGTGGTTTACCGGCACATCATAACCTCTCGAAATGGTCTTAGGGTGCAGTCATCTGGACTAAAGATCCCGGGAACCATGAGAAGTCACAAGTACACACCACAGGTTCCGTAACGAAGTTAGGAGTGAGAATGAAAAAAATAAATAAATGATATATTGAGATATCATTGGAAAAGTGTCTGATCGGGTTATCTGCAATAGTGTGTATCGATGTATGACATTTTGGATACATGGAAAGAGTGAAGGTCATTTGATATAAACATAGATATAAAATTGAATTGAAAGTTTAAACTAAGAAACCGATAATAGTTTATGATAAATCTGAGTTGGTAATTACCTCGTGGAGACTTGGTAATTAGCAGGAGTAGCTGCCAATCAGATTTTATGTTTCGCTTTTGCATGTTTTACTTCCCGAATAATTTGATTATTCAAAAGATCCACAGTCGCTCATACTTTGGGAAGTAAGTATTGAATCAAGACTGTCATGAATTGGTTTGTAGATTGTCTAAGGAGTTAGACATTGCAATAAGATTGCTACAACGTTCATGAGTACTTAGAAATGGAGATTTGAGTATTGGATAAACCCGCGCTCAATAGATTGTTTCATGGATTACATCACGAGCAATGTTGAGACGATAATATCTTATGATCTTAAAGTGGAGAGATATGAGTTATAATTTGCAAGGCGGTTGTTCATTGATAGTACGAAACCGCATCGTTAACTCGATGTTATAAAACGTGCTGTTGTGAGCGATTTGTCTGGTAAAAGATATAAGCATATCAGTCGAAGCCTATTCGTCCCTTGACCCTAACGGGAAACAGATATTTGTTGGCCTCTCGATGATTTTGAAGTTGACTAAAGTGATGGCCAGCCAGGACTGAGTTGATGTGTTCAACTAAGTCTTATGTCATATGCAAAATCGGAAATCGGGAAACAGAGTATCGGACAGAGATTGATCTCAATCCATGTCTCATGTCTGAAAATATCTTGTTGCACGAAGGATCATATGATCACTTATGTATGGACAGAACTGACTGGGTCAGAGTTCGGTAGCAGTTTCTAGGAAGCTGTGGTTTGTTAATTAATCTGATGATAAATGGACAATTAAAGTCATAGACTTATCCAAGTGGGAGACTGTTGGATTAGGTGTCTAAGTCATGACTTATAAATTGTATTTATCATATTAATTGAAGCAAAGTCCATTTGGGTTTCCCTCATAGCTGGAGGTTTGGTAAAGAGTTCAGTAGAGAGAGAGGATTGATTTATTAAATGTTTAATAAATCAATAGAAATAAAATAAATAGTTTATTAATATATTAAAGTGATAATATATTAATTAGAAACTATATTAATTAATTAGACATTAATCTAGAATTAATTGGATTTAATTTAGTGATTAATTTAATTAATTAAAGGTGTAGGGACTAATTTTGTAATTACTCAATAGTTGAGTGATTAATGGCCAAGTGGTGGTGAAGTTGGCAAAATTAAGGGTGGTCAGACCCTTGATTTCGAAACCCTAGTTAGGGTTTTAGAGGCTTGTCCAAATGGGTAACAGGCTTGTCCATTAAGGGGTTCCTCTAGGGTTTCCACTGTCACCACCTGGAGGCTATAAATAGAAGCCCTTGGAGGCTCCTTTTCTACGCTACCTTCTACCCTGTCTCTCTGGAATTCTGTGTTCTCCTCCTATGCTTGGGTGTGACACCATTTGAGGCATGACACTTGTGCTGCTGGCTTCTGGATTAAAATCAAAGGTTGGTTTTTCTCATTTAAATCTTTAGAAAATTATTATTGGCCTTCTAGGTTTTGTTATATGTTCATTGATAGAAAAACATAGATCCTTATTCTAGGTTGCATGTGAACTTAGGATTTTAGTTCATAGATTGCTAGAAAACCTTTCAAGATCTTCAGGGAAATTGCAATTCAACACCTAAGGTACGTATTTCAACTGATATTTACCATTTTTCCATGCAAAATCAAGTTGAATCAGTGGGTTTTAGGGCCGATTTCAGGTTCGTGAAACCGGACCCTTTAATCCCCGATTCGAGATCTTTTGGTTATTTTCTTGTGAAATTGAGTCTTAGGGTTTGTTAATTGGACCTTAATCCCGGATATGAGCTTGGAGCGATCACCCTTTTTCAAAAATTACCCTTAAACCTGAAATGTTAGAATTCAACAGGTAAGCAGAAATGTATAGTGAGAAACACAGTACTCGCATATTATATCAATCATATGCATTCACGTAACACATTCATTCATTCACATACTAAGGCCATACAACATAACATAACTTAACAAATAATAACATAACTCCTATAACACATATAGTTGGTACCAACTACTATACACAGGTCGATTCCCCCGAAGGGCTTGTCTCGGACACTGTCTCTGCCTACTGGCCACTTAGCCCCGTGGGTCCTTCATGACCAACCGACTAAATCACTTTGCCCCGTGGGTCCTTAATGATCAGTCGAATTACATACAATATACATTCAAATAATTCATATCACATTTTTCATTAAAAGGACATACAGAAACACATACAACCAGAGCATGATTGTTGTTGTTGCTGCCTATACGTGTTATCCCCTCTTTAATGATACATTTTTATTTGTAGAAAAAAGGATTTACAAGAAAACTTACACAAACTAGTGCAGGAAAGCAGAAGAAGGTCGACGGTTGAGCAAACCAGGTGATGCGGGCATACGAATGCAGGAGACCGGCGGCGCACAACAGTGGTGGTTTTAGTTTAGCGGCAGAAGTTCTCCGAATAACACCAAAGATGGTGGTAGTCGGCTAGTTGAGAAGGTGCGAATGAACAAATTAAAATTAGGGTTTGTTATTACATACGTTAAGTAGAGAGAGAGAGAGAGAGAGAGATTACATCTACTGTAGCTGATTTGTAGGAGATCATTTATTTTAATTATTTGAAATTCCCAATTATGCCCTTATGTCTATTTAAAAGTTATATATTTATTACGTTCTCAACCCTTTAGTTTCATAAATTACATAAACGATACATTGATCTTAGTCGTAGATCTGAAAATTTAGACGGCTATGATTTATTCTCGCATTCTCAACCTTTTAGTTCTTCTCAATTTATCCTACCTCTATATATATATATATATATATATATATATATATATATATATATATATATATATATATATATATATATATATATATATATATATATATATATATATATATATATATATATATATATAGGGGGAGAGAAGGGTAAATTTAATTGAGAACTTTTAAAAGCGCGAGAACTATCTCAACCAATTTAATTATTAGATCAAGGATTTATATGTTTGTACCATTTATGTAAATATATTAGAATGCAAATATTAAAAGTTGGATGAGGTTATTACGAGTATGATACACTATATTTTTTAAATTATCCCTTAATGTTCGTATTTCAAATTAGGAAGTTATAATTAGTAATCAATGTTATCTTAACTCTCAATTTCAACATCCTTCCAAAATCTTGATCATCGTGGTATTCTTCAATCTTTTCATAATTTTGAAATCGCAAATTGCAATTACTATTAATCTTTTCCTAATTAGTTTGCTCTATTAAAAAGGAATCATGGATTACGAACAACACAAGCAAGAATTGAAAGAATCGACTTCGAAGAATCATAAAACCCACAATATCACACATAGCACAAACATGCACCGTCAACATAATAGGCGAGTTAGTGTAGCTCACATGATAGCTGCTAGCAACGATCCAAAAGCCAACCCTCAAACATAACACGTAATTTCCTACAATATTAACAATGACCAATACTTAGATTATAGTACAATTCGCCTTAATTCGTTACTTGTTGTCATTTATTTACAATATTTTATTGTTTCCCCTTTTAAGTCGTTTATTAAGCCTTTAATGAAAATTATTAAGTCATGGGTTTTAGATGTCATAAGGTCCAATTAAGACCCTCCTACAATGTACTTTAAGGGTTTGGTGCATAAAAGCTCCAAATTCTATTTTTATAAAGTTCGCACTTTAAATCCTCTTCACACCCATGTCCACTCTTCAGGCCATAACTTCTGAACTGTAAGTCCAAACAACACGTTCTATACATTTCTAAAACTAGACTCGATTTCGTACGACTCTTATGTCACGGGTTTTTCTCAGATTCTGCCCCGATTTTCTGTAAAATGATCTGCAAGTTCGGGGACAGAATCTGTTACGAACTTTATGCACCTTTTACAACTCTTAACATGTTTACCTTGCTTAAGAACTACATACCACTTCTATTAAGTTCTTAATAACATGATTTCTGATTAGTAACATTAAAACACATATTAAGACCTTTCTTAAGCAATTAGTTGAAGCTTGGACAATGGATTACAATACTAAAACTATCACATGAAGTTACAACCTTCACATGCAATCCTAGTTTATACATGTGTTTAGATTTGCAACGAAACCAATAAGTTCAATCCACCAATCCCCAAGGCTGTAAAATTCCGACCAACCACAGCCACCACACTTGTGGTGGTTCGGTGGCGGTTTCCGGTGGTGCTAGGTGGCGGTTTAGCTAGAAACACAACAAAATATTCAATTGCAAGCTTACCAGAAGGCCATAGGGATTTAACGCGCACCAAGTCCTTCCAACCTTCTGATTTTTAATCCCGACCCAAGCCTTCATCTCGTTGTCTCTCTTTCCGCTGCCCAACTCAAATCTCGCGACCCATTCTCGGAAATTCTCATGAGTTCTTGATAACCAAGAAATAACAATGAGGAAAAGGGTGGTGGTTTGCGATTAAAGAGAAGAGGGAAAACACATACATTTATCCATGTACACGAACCCAGAAGAACAGGCCTGTTGTGATTGCTTTCCCGGTAATTCCTTCATCTCGTATCGTTTTTCTTTTATCTCGGTTTCTCTTTGTCACGCTCTTGCTTCTGGTTCTTTTCCTGTCCGACCAACAGCCTGACAGCCGCCGCCACCATAGTGGCTGCTTCCTCCGATATTCCCCTCCCTTTCCCGTGTTTCTCTCTCTCTCTCTCTCTCTCTCGGTATTGCTCCGTTCCCGATCAATCTTAGCATAAAAGGGTTTAGGGTTTGCAAAACGTGGTCGTCGGCATAGACATATGGAGGGGTGAGATCGATATGTGGGCTTATACTACAGCCATAGGACTCGACGGTTTGATCGCAGAAGTCTGATGTGGAAAACGGATGTTTGGAAGCAAATCAAGTAACCCGTCCAAAATTCCAAATTATGGTCATATGCAATCTTTGCTAATTTGGCAAGAATACCCCTTATACTTTCCTACATTATTTATTTTAGAACAC
Organism: Cichorium intybus; assembly: GCA_023525715.1. Taxonomy (NCBI): domain Eukaryota; kingdom Viridiplantae; phylum Streptophyta; class Magnoliopsida; order Asterales; family Asteraceae; genus Cichorium; species Cichorium intybus. The sequence goes on along the minus strand of CM042012.1, from coordinate 40,918,759 downwards.
ATGCACTAAAATTCTACATTTCAAGTTTTGGATAATTGACAAATCCACCCTCCAATTATTTTTTACAATTCTAGATTAGTATTATTATTATTATTATTATTTATTTTCAAAATATATATCTAATTCATTAATCCTCTTTTTTTTCTAAAATAGAATTTTAATAAACCACTAATTTAGCAGACGTTAAAATAAAAATGGGACGTTAAATATATACACAATTAATAATTTTGAGTGAAATATATACATTGATCAATCTCTAAAAAGATGATTACTTGTGTGTAAGTAATCATGAACTTACGTGTTATACCTGTTGGATTAGGTGTCTAAGCCATGACTAATAATTTGTATTTACATAATTAATAGAAGCAAAGTCCATTTGGGTTGCCCTCATAGCTGGAGGTTTGGTAGAAAGTTCGGTAGAGAGAAAGGTTGGTTTATTATGGGATTAATAAATCAATAGAAATAAAAGATATGGTTTGTTAATATATTAAAGTGATAATATATTAATTAGAAACTATATTGATTGATTAATAATTAATCAAGAATTAATTAGATTAATTCGGTGGCATTAATTAGATTAATCAGGAAGTCAGGGATTAAAGTCGTACAAATTCAATAGTTGAATTGCGGCGCGCGGCGCGCAAATGTAAAGGCCGCGACGCGCGTACGTATAATCCGGAAAATGGCTGACGGCTAGGGTTTCTTGTTTCCCTATAAATAGGGACCCCTAGACCTCATTATAAGTGCTCATTATATAATTCTCTCTGGAATTTTCGTCCACCCTCTGGCTCCCTGGGTGTGATCTCATTTGAGGCAGGACACTTGTGCTGCTTAGCTTCAAGATTAAAACTAAAGGTTAGTTTTTCTGATTTATTCTTTTAGTTAATTTTTGTTTGGCCTTTAGGAATTAGTTACATGTTCAATGTAAGAAAACATAGATCTTTTCTAGGTTGCATGTGAACTTAGGTTATTTAGTTCATGGTTGCGGATAACCTTTCAGTGGTATCAGAGTATTTGGTTGTTTTCTTATTGAATGGCTGTAATAGTTTTCCTAATATTTAGGGTTTATTGTTTATAAATCTTTTGGGCCTGATTTCGATTTTGGGGTTTAGGGTTTTTGAAACCCTAGCCCCTTCCCCCTTCTTTTTCGATTTTCTGCTTAGGGTTTTAGGAGGTTTTCTATTTTTGGTAACTTTAATTGGTTAATTAAATGGATAACCTTAAACCCAGTTTGTTATGATTTCGATAATTAGGGGTTTAAGATAGGTTTAAATTGATTTGATTAATTTGGAAAAACCTATCTACATTTGAATTAATTTAATTAATTGTTTCATTAAAGGATAATTCAAGGGATTTAATTTAATTTTGATTTAATGGTTAAATTTCGAAAATTAAAGGATAAATCCTAAAATATTTTAAAAGGTTTAAAATATCTAGATTTAATTAATTTAATTAATAGTTTAATTAAAAGATAAATTAAATCAAATTAAAGGTTTAATTTAATTTGAAATTTAATAGTTAAATTTCAGGAAATTAAAAGATAAACCAGGAATATTTTAAAAGATTTAAAATACATCTTATATATATTATTAAAGGTTAATACTATATGTATAAGATAAATTGGTTAGTCAAATCATTAGTAGGCATCATTCACGAAGCTGGTCTATAAAGTGGGTATAAGGAGACTGCCTATAAAATGGCGGTCTAATGGGTGTTCACTCTCACCCACTGCTTGCCTGATCAGTGGAGGGTCGTTAGCCGAACAGTTTTGATAGGACTGCTTAATCATTAAAAGTATAATGATCAAAGTACTAGAACCCGTACAAGAATTCCCAATCTAGTTACTTTAGAAAAAATGTGAATTTGATGCTAACCCATGAAATTGCACATTGCACTTTATGAAACGTTGGTGGAGCGTGTGTGGGTTACCGGCACACCAATAGGGGTTCATAAAGAGTGGCAATGGGTTTCTCGGGTGTTATCATTGTTGATTGAGCGTGTGTGGTTAACCGGCACATCAATTTGAGATGATAATGGACCCCGAGAGTACCAAGCTAATTTGCATGGTTATTCACACCCGGTTTGTGATCCTCGGCATCCCAGTCACAAACGGTGGGGCATATCCGAGATTAAACATGCCATTGAACAGTTCAATGAATCTCACAGATCTAGGAATTTCATAAGACTGAAATTGATAAAAGTTATCTACCTTAATGACCACTGTGTTGTGACTACGGCATCCCTCTTCACAGCATAGTTGGGGTATTTTGGATCCTAACCTTGTTAAATAATGTATATTGGGTAATTATTTAAAAGGATGAATTAAACGAATAAATTCAAATTTTATATATGTCTGAAGAAAGTGTCATTCTCCTCCTTCCTCTCCTTCACCCATTTCTGAGAGCTTCAGAAAGCACCTGTTAAATATGGTAAGGCTGACTGGCCTTGACTAAATGATATGGTTTTGCAATTAGAGAATAGTTCTTAGTTTTGCTGGCGAACCATATCAAACTGAGTGTCCGCTCCCAAACATGGCATCACACAGCAGCTTGTGATGAGCATGACTCCTTGACTATTGAGTCCAAGGAAGTTCGTTGCCTTATGATATTGATCATTAACCTCGTGTTCCGCAGGGATTTAGAATTCCTGGGGTCTGATAAATTAGCACAGCTAGTTCAGGAAAGGTTCTGTGAACTGGTTGAATAAAGGGAACGAACTAGGATCTTCAAAGAGCTTGAAGTTGCACCAGTTTGCGTGTTCCCGAGATTGAGGGATGCATAGGCGAACAGCATAAAACTGGTTTCCCTTTGGGATCGGGAGTTAAGCATTAGCTCAACTCGCTGATCTGTTCATCCAGATGAACAGAAAGGGTAACCGGATAAGACAATCGTGGAAGTGCATTCAATGTCGACTCTGTATGAATCATTCATGGAGAAGCATAGTTCCATTAATTCAGCTGCTTCAGGATTAAGTCCAGTATTAAGGTGCATCAAGAAATGATCCAGATCGTCTGGACCGATTGTTCGATGTTTCAAACTGGGAATCCACAAGGTGGGACACAGTCACGGAAAGATTGGAAAAATGCTCTAAAGCCAAACCGTTTGGCAAACTCAGTAATATCTTAAAACTTAGAATACCTGATCCTCATTTCTTTGATAAAGGATGTGTTTCTCACATTTGCTCTGTATGTACGGACTCTGTAGGATGCGGGATGTTGTCGCACAGGAGCATATTCAGATTCCATATGGAGCTCGTGCATTTTTGGAGTTAAGCTAGATATTTGTTCTTGTTATTGGTTTATAGATACATTTAACATAGATTCGCATTGTACATTGTTCTGAGGATAATTATGGTTTAATGAAATATTTTTTTAAAACATGGTTGTTTTAATTGTCCTCGAAATATTGTGTGAATGTGTTGATGACGTAAATGGTAATAACTTGAATGTTGATACATCCAATGGGATTGGATTTGTAAATTGTGTTCTTTATGATTGTTAAAGTGAATTTTATGAGAATCACTTCAACCAAAGGTCCAGTTGGACAGGACTTTGGAATCATTTGACTTAGAGTCACTTGATGAATTGAGTGCTTAATAAAATTAATTGTGGCAAGAAAGGAATCGCCCAAAGATCCAATGGATAGGATTTTGGAATCAGTTGACTTGGAGTCAGGTGATGATTACGTGTCTTGAACAATATTAACAAAGTCATAAATTTACATGGAACTGTAAAGGTATTAAGATTTTGAGCAACAGACACATAAGTTACTGTGTATTGCTCGAATCTTCGAACAAAACACGATTAGTTATGCTTCATGATATTTGCCAAATGGTTTGACAAATATGGCTTCGTTTATCGGAATAAGCGATTGATTGGAACCTTGAAGTGTTCAAAGATTTCAAAGGAAGCATAAGATCAACAGAACCTGAGTAACAACATAGACTGAGAAAATGTTTCACAGTTTATCCTCTTCCGAGAACACTAATGGTTATAATGTGTCTTAGGGAAGATGATGGAGCATTGATCGAAATAGTTTTGATCCTCGGTGTATAAGATACACTGGATACATTTCCGACTAATATTTCAATGAATTGAATATTCAACCAGTCAGACCGCAGAAGCCATATTCCGACCACATCTTAGACTAAGTAGGTTATGTTGACACTGTCTGAAATGTAAAGCTGGGATCGTCCCACTAGTACATAGAAAGTCCAGGGTCATGTAGCATTCGTCTGAATCTCATGACAAGCCTGAAACTAATCAGCAATGTCGTTTCATTGGCCACTCCGGTTATCCTTTGAAAGAAGAGTACTTTTAGAAAGAACTCAAGTTCTAAGGAAATAGTGGGTGTAGGAATAATTCTGAATGAGTTCAGGGATTAGCCAAGTGAAAGAACCTTAAGTCACCACTGGGACTTGACCAATAATTAGATTCCTTTTAAACCTGACATACCCTCTCTTTGCTTGACCAGTAGTTATTGTCACTGTCATAAGGAGTTATGATTTGGGTGATATACCGGGTAGTGGTAAAACACTAAAGATGGTACGGATAATAATCCGACTGCTGGAAGCATTGGTGAGCCCAGTTGCTGCCAAATAAGAGAACCTTACCGCGAGACACAGTCTATGTGACAGTTTGATTGATCTTTACAACTGGTCTAGGAACCAGTGGGAGTAATTGAATCATCAAAAGAAGGGAACATAGAAATGTACTTACAGAACATCTGGTTGAATGAGTCATCACTTGGAGTCAAGCAATTGATTCTGAGAGAAGCACTCTCAATAGAAGATGTAATCTGAGAGGATTCTGCGTGGCATAGTGTGAGTCGTTAGTGGAGCGTGTGTGGTTTACCGGCACACTAATAGGGACTCACATAAAGCATGCCATTACAAAAGGTACACGGCCCCGGGATTCGTCCCATGGGCATCTCGCAAGAAAGGATAATCGGATTCTCAAAATAGGCCAAAAGGTTTGGATTTTGTGAATAGTCTGAAAGATTTCCTTTAATATGTGCCATAAGTTCTGCTATCATTGTATGTGGGTTACATACTGGTTCTAGGAAACGTCTCTTATCATTACAAAGTGTAATGACTTGGTGTTAAGAAACGGTTCGCTATGAAAGACTATAAGAGATACAACATACTCAGGTGGTTGTGAACATCTATTAGATAGATCAGAATTCTGCCAATATGATCTTGATGAGATTCAAGATGCATAACCCCAGGAATGGAGTTTCTTGTCATTGCAAAGTGTAATGAATTGGCATGAAAGAAACAAAGAAGGTGCAACATACTCACGTAGTTCACAGACATCTATCGAATAGATGAGACTGACAGTATAGACTTAGCCGTTGAGAATATGATCATGATGGGATTCAAGATGCATAAGAAAGAGTCTCCGAAAGGAAATGTTTCCGGAAATCATGACACAAGGATTATTGGTAATCTTAGGATTCCGAAAGGGTTTGGAATGAGATTACATCAGGTTCCACGAGCCTCTTGGACCAATCAGAAGTGTTATGAACATACCCTGATGACTTGATGCTTAGAGCATGGTAAGTTAGTTTCAGGATATGACCTGGCTGAGAGTACTGTTTGGATTTTGAACACACGTGAGAAATCATTGGGAAATGATTAGGGTGAACGATTTGAAAGGAGTTTCAAATCAGTAATTGGTTACACCAGGACGTGGTGCTATAGGACTTCATGGTTAAAGAATTTCGTTGGTTTCTGATGGAGCGCGTGTGGTTCACCGGCACATCATGACACCTCAAAATTGTCTTAGGGTATAGTCGTGTAGACTAAAGACCCGAGAACCATGGGCAGTCACGGTACACATCACCAGAATGGAGTTGTGAGAGAGAATGACAAAATGACAAATTGAGATATCATCGGAAGAATATCCGATAGGATCATCTGCAATAAAGTGTATAAGTGTTAGACACTTGGATACATAGAAATAGTGAAAAGGTCATAGACATAGATATAAAAGGCTTGAATTGAAAGTTTAAAAGAGAATAAGAAACTGATAATAGTTATGATAAATCCGACTTTGTGATTACCTCGTGGAGACTTGGTAATTAGCAGGAGTAGCTGCCAGTCAGATTTCATGTTTCGCTTTTGCATGTTTACTTCCTGAGTAATTGGATTACTCAAATATCCACAGTCGCTCATACTCTTAGGGAGTAAGTATGAAGAAAGACTGTCATGAATTGGTTTGTAGATTGTCTAAGGAGTTAGACATAGCAATAAGATTGCTGCAACGTTCATGAGTACTTGGAAATGGAGATTTGAGTATTGGATAAACCCACGCTCAATAGATTGCTTCATGAATTACATCACGAGCAATGTTGAGACGATAATATCTTATGGTCTTGAAGTGGAGATATATAAGTTATAATTTACGAGGCGGTTGTTCATTGATAGTACGAAAACGCATCGGTAACTCGGTGTTATAAAACGTGCTGTTGTGAATGATTTGTCTGGTAAAAGATATAAGCATATGAGTCGAAGCTTATTCGTCCCTTGACCCTGACGGGAAACATATATCTGTAGGCCTCTCGATGATTTTGAAGTTGACTAAAGTGCTGGCCAGCCAGGACTGAATTGATATATTCAATTAGAAGTCTTGTGTCATATGCAAAATCGGAAATCGGGAAACAGTGTGTCAGACAGAGATTGATCTCAATCCATGTCTCATGTCTGAAGATATCTTGTTGGACGGAGGATCATCTGATCACTTATCTATGGACAGAACTGACTAGGTCAGAGTTCGGCAGCAGTTTCTAGGAAGCTACAGTTTGCTGATTAATTAGAGGTTAAATTGGTAATTATAGTCATAGACTTATCCAAGTGGGAGACTGTTGGATTAGGTGTCTAAGCCATGACTAATAATTTGTATTTACATAATTAATAGAAGCAAAGTCCATTTGGGTTGCCCTCATAGCTGGAGGTTTGGTAGAAAGTTCGGTAGAGAGAAAGGTTGGTTTATTATGGGATTAATAAATCAATAGAAATAAAAGATATAGTTTGTTAATATATTAAAGTGATAATATATTAATTAGAAACTATATTGATTGATTAATAATTAATCAGGAATTAATTAGATTAATTTCGGTGGCATTAATTAGATTAATCAGGAAGTCAGGGATTAAAGTCGTACAAATTCAATAGTTGAATTGCGGCGCGCGACGTGCAAATGTAAAGGCCGCGACGCGCGTACGTATAATCCGGAAAATGGCTGACGGCTAGGGTTTCTTGTTTCCCTATAAATAGGGACCCCTAGACCTCATTATAAGTGCTCATTATATAATTCTCTCTGGAATTTTCGTCCACCCTCTGGCTCCCTGGGTGTGATCTCATTTGAGGCAGGACACTTGTGCTGCTTAGCTTCAAGATTAAAACTAAAGGTTAGTTTTTCTGATTTATTCTTTTAGTTAATTTTTGTTTGGCCTTTAGGAATTAGTTACATGTTCAATGTAAGAAAATACAGATCTTTTCTAGGTTGCATGTGAATTTAGGTTATTTAGTTCATGGTTACGGATAACCTTTCAATAAAAAACAATAAACAAGGAAACATAAGCATTCATAAAATCAACGATCAAGATATCTAAATTCATCGAATATAAGCAACAACTCATCTACAAGTGGTGTTAGTGTGTTTTCCTTTCTTACGTGTTCTTGGATGATATTGTGGGTCTAAAGGAACATCGCTCTATCGTAGTAACACCACAAATTAGCAATCCAAGCAACCTATCGATCTCACCAAGCACCAAGGTCGACCACACACGGGTTGCATGTCGATTTGCTTAAAATCACAAACTCTAATTAGGGTTTGTATGTGTGTGATATCGGTCGAAGAAGATGGGGATATGGAAGAGAGCTACAATTATCAGGTGCATTGAAATAAGTATCAATAGGTGCCTTTATACAGGCATGCAAACACATATCCTTTTACTTGCCAACAGTGGCGGAGCTAGTATGTAATTAGTGGGGTCGATGGCCCCCTCTTGACTATTTTTTTTCGAGCATATACATGTACATTAATCTTATTTTTAACACATGTTCCTCCTATTTTGCCTTGCTTGCTAGGTCTGGCACCCATAGCCCATTCCCCTTTTTTGAAATTTTCAGCAAAATGTAATGGCGCCATGTCTCTGTTCTCTAGCTATCTCTCTTCTTAAAGCTCCAAAAGACCAAAACTAACCTTCTTTTATAACTCCGTAATCAGTTTTAGTATTCAAAAATCACTTTTAGTAGTTAGGGTTTGCTGATAGAATTTTTAATTTTAGTGGGGACCCCAGTTGAGTCTCATCCTGGCTCCGCCACTGCTTGCCAACTAAGTGGATTTTAAATTAGGTTGCTAACTAAGAATATTTTTATTTTAGATAATTATAATTATCTTCCAATTTTTAATCTTCACTCAATTTCAAATTAAATCCCTTTCTTTATAGTTACTATAAACCACCAAATTTTGATGAATTACAAACTAATCACTCTATTATTATTATTTCTTTAAGATTTTGGATTGTATTTTGTGTATAGCCGAATAGGCATATACATTATTAGCAAATGTCTAACAACTTGTTGTTTTACTGAACAGATCTCCAACAATTTTGATTTGCTTTAGATATTTACTTGTGTTCCTAGTGGAACTTCCTTTGCCCATCACTAACTAATCATCATAAAAATATATTCTACTTTTATGAGAAAGACGAGATATTTTCCAAACAAGAAGTTTGATCAATAGACGTTGGCCTCGACATATTCTCCACAAGTGATGGTTTTACTTTTATGAGAAAGGCAGAAGTATTTTCCAAACAAGAGGTTCAACCAATAGACGTTGGCCTTCACATATTCTCCACAAGTGATGGGATTGTGGAAATGAGTCGCCCGACATTGATTGGCATACCAAACAACTTTACAATGGTTTACTATATTTTTTATTCATGGGTTACGTTTTGTGGCGATTAGATCTATATGTTACGGTTATCAACTTTTTTACTACATTCCATGAGATCATGCCGAATTTAATTGTTTAAGATAGTTTTGATAGAATTCCATTGTACATGTTTCAGGTTGTCGTTTAAAAGGAACACGTTTCGGGTAATTAAATAATAATATAAAGTTGTATATTTTTTCATTGTATTTCCCTTATTTCTTTTCTAAGGGAAAAGATAACTGATCGAAAAACAAAATGGTCGGGTTTTGAAAATGATAGGACTTGGAAAGCAATGTTGTCGATGGAGATGTCGAACCGTTCTTGTGAAAAAATCGAATAAGATGAAAATTGATAAAATACAATATACAAAGCCATATATATATATATATATATATATATATATATATATATATATATATATATATATATATATATATATATATATATATATATATATATATATATATATATATATATATATATGCAAAAGTTTAACAATGGACTAATATAAACCATGGTACTAAGGGACTAATCTCATCCACACGATTATACACTTTACGGTGGACATGCATCTACCGGATTATAAAAAAACCCACTTCGTTTTTTTAATTTTTAGGGCTTATTTTTTATCGAAAAAAAATCTGAATATATAGAAATTTATAACTTTTTATCCTGTACAAATAGAGATCCATATTGATATATAAAAAATGATTTTTTTTTCAAAATTTCCGGTAGTTGAGATTCACATGTGAATCTGAACTGTTATTCTGTTCACTGTTGACACACACAATTGCATATGATATTGTCATATGAATTTGAATAAACTTTTGTGTGAATGTGAATGGAATTAACTTATGAATCATAGTACATTTATTATAAATAATTAAAATGTTGAATTGTTAAAAATTTTCTAACTAAATTAATAATATTTATATTTCGGAGTATATTTAAAATATCATATGATATTGATATATGAATCTGAGTAAATTGTTGTGTGAATGTAAATAATTTATATTTTGAATGAGAGTAAAATCATTATAAATGGTTAAAATATTGAAGTAGTAAAAAAATTGTTAAGTAACTTCTCAATACTATATGATTTTGATATGTGAATATGAATAAGTTTTCGTATAAATATGAGTAAATCTATTTGTGAATCAAGTATATTACTTATAAATGGTTAGAATATTGAAATAGTAAAAGTTTTAAAAGTAAAATAATTACTCATATTCAAATTTTTACGGTTCAGATTCACATTTGAATCTGACATGTTATTATGTTATTCTCAGTTGGCATTCACAATGACATATGATATTTGTCAAGTGAATCTGAATAATCTTTTGTGTGAATGTGAATGATATTAACTTATGAATCATAGTAAATTCATTATAAATGATTAAAATGTTGAAGTGTTAAAAATTTCCTATGTAAATTACTCATATTTATATTACAAATTATATTTAAAATATCATATGATATTGATATATGCATCTGAGTAAATTGTTGTGTGAATGTAAGTAAATTCAATTGTGAATCAGAGTAAATTCATTATAAATGGTTAAAATATTGAAGTAGTAAAAAACATATAATTAAATTCTCAATAGTATATGATATTGATATGTGAATATAAGTAAATTTTCGTGTAAATATGAGTAAATTTACTTGTGAATCAATTACATTACTTATAAATGGTTATAATATTGAATTAGTAAAAGTTTAAAAAGTAAAATAATTAGTCATATTCAAATTTTTACAGTTCAGATTCACATGTGAATCTAGACGAGCTGTACTTATAAAAAATAATTTATTTTTTATATATCAATATGGATGTCTATTTGTAGAGAACAAAAAATTATGAATTTTGGTATATTCGGTTTTTATTTTTGAAAAAGAATAATGTCGAAAAATAAAAAAAACCAAAAAAAATTAAGTGGGTTTTTTAATTATAATCCTCTACATGTGCGTCGACGTAAGAAATTTACTACCTATATTTTGGCTGTTGATGATTTTGATTCCGGCGATCGAGATTAGTCCCTTAGTACTATGGATAATTTTAGTCCCTTATTGAACCCAACCCTATATATATATATATATATATATATATATATATATATATATATATATATATATATATATATATATATATATATATATATATATATATATATATATATATATATATATATATATATATATATATATATATATATATATATATATATATAAGGAACCAAAGAACCAATCCTACGGCCAAAATATCGACGGCCAGCGATAAGGATGTAAAATTCTTAATTGGACGCGCATGTAGCGGATCATAACAAAAAAGCCACTTCGTTTTTTATGTTTTTTTAATTTTTAAGATTTTTTTTTTCGAAAAAAAACTAATTATACCAAAATTCATAATTTTTCATTCTCTATAAATAGATATCAATATTGATATACAAAATTTTTTGTTTTTTTTACTTCAAGTTTGTCCAGATTCACCTTGTCAACCTGAACTAAACTGCATTGTTTTAAATATATTTATTCACATCTAAATGACAAATCTATCCAATTTTTTCAATAATTATTTACGAATCACATGTGAATTTTAAGTAAATCATTTATAAATCTCAGTTAATTCAATTGTATATGATAGGGGTGAGCAAAAACCGAACCGCATGGTAAAAAAACCGAAAAAACCGAAACCGATTAACCGCAACCGAAACAATAACCGACGGTAAGGTTTTCAATTTTGAAATAACCGCAAAATTGCGGTGCGGTGCGGTTATATGACATATGTCGTACCGAAATAACCGCAACCGCACCGCATTCAATAACCGCAAACATAACCGCACCGCTAACCGCATAATTGAATAATTATATAGTTTTTATATTAATTAATATGTAGTTATAACTTGTAAGTTTGAGAGATGTGGTTGTTTATTTTAATCTTTAATTGGTTTAATCGTAAAACAAGTACCAAATTCATATGGTTAAAGCGACCGCACATAATAACCGCACAAAATAATCGCACCAAATATATGCGGTTAATAACCGAAACCGCAACCACAAAAACCGCAACCACATAAAATAACCGCACCGCGCTATTAACCGCACCATTTGGTTATTAAAAATTTAATAACCGCATTTGCGGTTAGCGGTACGGTTTTGGCCAATAACCGCGCCTAACCGCACCACGCTCACCCCTAGTATATGATATTAAAACATTGAAATAGTAAAAACATAAGTGATTTTTCTTGAAATCACATCTGAATTTAAAAATATTTTTAAGTTTACATAAGTTGTTATTAAATGATTAACAATTATTGAAAAAATGAATTCATTGATCATTTACATATGAAATATCTTTCATACAAATTTAATACAGTTTATATTCACATTGCGAATTTTAACTGCTTCTTGTTTTATATATGTTAATTCACATATAAATGGTAATTGTACCTGACTTTTAAAAAAAAAAGTTTATTATCCACATGTGAATTTTAAGCAAATTAATTTGTGAATCTAAATTAATTCATTTGTGTATGATCGAAAGGTTAAAAATAGTATGCATCTAGTTTTAGATATATTAATTCACATATAAATGATAATTGTACCCCATTTTTTTTATAATTTTGTGTTCATTTGTGTATAAGTTTAAGTAAATTAATTTGTGAATCTTAGTTAATTCAATTGTATATTACAAAATGTTGAAATTATATAGAATATAAACGAATTTAATTAAATTCAATATGAAAATTTAGTGAGATTCACGACTGAATCTAAAAGTTTATTTAAATTCACATAAGTTGTTATTCAATATGAAAATTTATTTCATAAAAAACCTTATATTTTCAACTTTTTTCTGTTTAAACCTAAAACTTTATTTTTTTTCAAAAAAAACCTAAATTTTGGAGAAACTTTTTAATTTAGACCCTTAACCGGTTTTACAGGTTATACATATTTTTTTTTTCAGAAAAAACCCTAATTTCTTTTCTTTTTTCCGAAAAAAACCCTCAATTTCAGTGATTTTTTCAAAAAAAAATATTTTTCTTCGTTTTTGTAATTGACATAACTTTCATATACGATGTCCAAATTCTACGAACTTTATATCCCTGAAAAGGTCGTAAGTAATACTACAACTTTGCTTTACTGACTTTTGTTTGCATATGTTCAGATATTTCGCTACACTGACTTGTTTTATTATAATAGCTGTATCTTTTGCATACGAGCTCCGTTTTCGACATTCTATAAGTTGACGGATTCGTAAACACGAATACATCGTGTAATGAATATTACTTAAACCAAAACATTATCTGTATGATTTATTGAATTTTACGATACTATAGTCTATTATTCGAAATTATAGCGTTTACTCGATAATTGATTCGAAATAACGTATTGTAGTATTATAATTTCCAATAATACATTAGGAAAGTTTTGAAAATTACATTTCAACGTATTATCCTAATTTGCGCTCTGGTTGACCTTTGTTGACCAAATATGACGGATGTCACAGACGCGGTTGCAAGAAAGCGACGACGTGGCACTTTTGTGGTTGGAGTTTGAACGGTACAATTTAAACCTTCACAAGTGGATGGAATTTGAAATAAAAAGGCTTATGAAGACAAACAACGATCCCGCCATGATCGATAACGAGCCCGCGAAGAAAAACAACGACTAAAAGACAAAGTTTTTGTCGTCGACTAAAAGACCCTAAATTTTTTTCTTTTTTTTTACGAAAAAACCCTCAATTTTTTCTTTTTCATAAAACTTTTTAATTTAGGCTATTTACGAGTTTATTCACGGGCTCGTTGTTGATCATGGCGGGCTCATTGTTTGTCTTCGTAAGCTTTTATTTTTCAAATTCCATCCGCTCGTGAAGGTTTAAATTGTACCGTTCAAACTCCAACCACATAAATGCCACGTCGTCACTTTCTTACGACCCCGTCTGTGACATCCGTCAAATTTGGTCAACAAAGGTCAACCAGAGCGCAAATTAGAATAACACGTTGAAATGTAATTTTCAAAACTTTCCTAATGTATTATTGGAAATTATAATACTACAATACGTTATTTCGAATCAATTATCGAGTAAACGCTATAATTTCGAATAATAGACTACAGTATCGTAAAATTCGATAAATCATACAAATAATATTTTGGTTTAAATAATATTCATTACACGATGTATTCGTGTTTACGAATCCGTCGACTTATAGAACGTCGAAAACGGAGCTCGTATACAAAAGATACCGCTATTATAAGAAAACAAGTCAGTATAGCGAAATATCTGAACATATTCAAACAAAAGTCAGTAAAACAAAGTTGTAGTATTACTTACGACCTTTCCAGGGATATAAAGTTCGTAGAATTTGGACATCGTATATGAAAGTTATGTCAATTACAAAAACGAAGAAAAAATGTTGTTTGTGAAAAAATCACTGAAATTGAGGGTTTTTTAGAAAAAAATAAAAGAAATTAGGGTTTTTTCTGAAAAAAAAATATGTATAACCTGTAAAACCGGTTAAGGGTCTAAATTAAAAAGTTTCTCCAAAATTTAGGTCTTTTTTGATAAAAAATAAAGTTTTAGGTTTAAACAGAAAAAAGTTGAAAATGTAAGGTTTTTTATGAAATAAACCCTTGAATGATCAATGATTGTTGAAAAAATAATTTCAATGATCATTCACATGTGAATAATCTTCTGTAAAACTTGTTATAGTTCAGATTCACGTTGATTAAGTGTTGTGAATCTGAACAAGATTTTTGAATATTTTTTTTTCGTTTTTACTATATTGATATGGATGTCTATTGAAAGAGAATAAAAATTATGAATTTTGATATATTTGATTTTTTATTTCTATAAAAAATAAGCTCTAAAAATAAAAAACGAAGTGGGTTTTTTGGAATTATCCGCTACATGCGCGTTCAATTAAGAAATTTACAACATTATCCTCGGCCGTCGATCATTTGAATTCTGACGCTCAAGATTGGTTCTTTGGTTCCTTGTTTTATTTTGGTTCTCTATTGAACTTATATATATATATATATATATATATATATATATATATATATATATATATATATATATATATATATATATATATATATATATATATATATATATATATAGTATTAAATGAAATTCTTAAATATTGTGTTAATGTAGGACTCACTCTGGACCATTGGGTCAATAAAATCAATGGCTATTAAAATTTCCGTTTTTTAATTAAAAGCGTAACAATACGCGTGTTTTTAAAAGTAAAACCCCGGTTAAGGGTAAAAGAGTAAAAATCTCCAATTCCCTTCAACAACTAAATATACGATACACATGCTACAATCACGCACACGATATCATCGGTTTTCAAATTCTACAGAATCAAACATCAAAGCATAGTTTACAATTGCGATTCAACGAGCATAGTTTTCAAACCTAAATCAACGATGTCAGGGAGAAGAAGTGGTCACCGGTAAGTCTATTCTCAAAGAATGTCAACGAGCATAGTTTTCAAAGTCTATTCTTAGAGAATGGTTTGTAAAATTGTTGTTGACGTAAAAAAATAGTTACGTAAGAGTTTTCAAAGCCAATTCTCAGATAATGGTAAGCAATGTCAACGGTAAGTAAGTGTAATAACTTGTTCATGAAGAATTCTCAAAGAATGTTATATGTGTTTAATAACTGTAGTACACATACTAAAGATTCTTGTAGAATATTTATACCATTGTCGGAGAATGGAGTAATTATATATGTTTACAGAGGGCTGGTAACTGCTATATGGAAAGCTTCATTCTCTGTGAATGCCCCATTATTTGAGAATGAACGTGAACCATTCTCATGAACGTAAAGGAATGCTACTGTATTTTCATAGATATCCATCCACATTCTCTGAGAATGCCTTTCGAAACCCAGAAGAAAAAAAAAGGCAGAGATCGATTTTTTTTACGAACAGTTGTAGTTGAACGCAGATCCATCGCTACTATCAATTACGCAGATACGCCGCCTCCGCCTCCATCACCGACCACCGCCGATCTCCGCTGCCTCCGCCTCCATCACCGACCACCGCCGATTTCCGCTTCTTCCGCCTCCAATCCCTAAAAATACGGTAACAAATCTTCGAGCATGCCCTAACTCAAAATCACATCTCCGAAATCAAACATTAAAATCGCAACCGATAGAGGCGGAGGCAGCGTAGATCGGCGGTGGTCGGTGATGGAGGCGGAGGCAGCGGAGATCGGCGGTGGTCGGTGATGTAGGCGGAGGCGGCGAAGATCGGCAGTCACCGTTGTATCCCCTAAAAACAACGACAG
Organism: Cichorium intybus; assembly: GCA_023525715.1. Lineage (NCBI taxonomy): Eukaryota > Viridiplantae > Streptophyta > Magnoliopsida > Asterales > Asteraceae > Cichorium > Cichorium intybus. The sequence continues at coordinate 40,902,528 of CM042012.1, read as the reverse complement.
CCTTCGCTAGGAAGATCATTGAGAATGGACATTATCTGCGCCTTTTCTTCGCCGTGGTCAACCTTTCGTAAAGAAAAATTGATCTCCGCTCAAAGGCATTCTCAGAGAATAGACATGCGTATAACAGTTTACAAGGCATGCGTATCACAGTTTTCAAAGGGAAGGCATTCTGAGAGAGTGGCGTATGTGTATAACAGTTTTATTGAGAATGAGGCATTCTCAGAGAATGACCGTGTAAAATTCATTTTTGAAGAATGGTTTTCTGGGTTAGGAGTTTTGCCACATGTAAATTCATTCTTGAAGAATGAGATTCTAGTTTCTTAATGGATTTTCTGTAGATTATGGTTTTCTGCACTATTTTGGTTTTGACCATTCTCAGAGAATGGTTTTGACAATCCTACTACCCATTCTCTGATAATTGAATTTGAAAACTCTTACGTAACTACTTTTTTTTCGATAATGCATCTGTACTATCCTCCGATGTTGATTGTGTATATTTTGATTATTGATAGTGCCTTTTGATTTAATTCATTGATTTTATTGATCTAACTGTCCACATTAAGTCCTACAATCACACTATATTTAACAATTTCATTTAATACTATATATATATATATATATATATATATATATATATATATATATATATATATATATATATATATATATATATATATATATATATAAACTTCAAAACCCTGAAAACTTTTTTCTACAAAATATCTTTCAAAAAAACACCACAAAAACTCTCTAAATAGTGCATTTAGGGAATTTGGAGCAAAAAAAACGAGAAAAAAACAACATTTTTCCGTATATATGCATATGTATATAAAAATAGATTTTTTAGTTTTTTGAAAAAATGACTTTTTTCGTATATATACATATGCATATTAAAAAAGTTTTTTATCGAATGAATGCCTTAGATACTATCTATGTATTTGTTTGATGTTGTTTTTTGGGTGCATACATGCAAATGTTATATATATATATATATATATATATATATATATATATATATATATATATATATATATATATATATATATATATATATATATATATATATATATATATATATATATATATATATATATATATATATATATATATATATATGGGTGGGTTCAATGCAGAACCAAATTAAATCACCTAACTGCAGAACCATGTTCATCAATGAACAAATGTTCATCAATGAACATAAATCCCAAAAATATAGTGTCATCTCAGTTACGTATTTGAAATCCGATTTAGACCCAACATTCACAGTTTTCACATCCAAGAACTTCAACAAGTAATTAAACAGTTGTTCTCAGTTACAATTGTTCTTAGTTACGTATTTGAAACCATTGTTATAGAATATGTTCATTGATGAACATATGTTCATTGATGAACATATGTTCATGTATGAACATATGTTCATTAATGAACATATGTTCATTAATGAACAAACCTATAACCTTAACGCAACAAGTGAACTGAATTAGAGGCACCAAATTAATTTCACTATGACTAACCTAGATTTTAAATAACATAATATAAATGATGCTGATTAGAATTGCAGATCAGGAATCGATTAAAGCTAACCTTCGTTTGCTTGATCTTGATGAGAAGGTCCTTTTGAACAGAGAAAGCTTCACCAAGTACAGTAGTAATGTCCTGAACTTGTCCCCCGATCTTCGCCGCAATACTCGAAACCTTACCGACGTATTCCGTCAAAAGATCTTCAAATGCGATGATCGACGGATCCGTTGACGCGGCCATCTAATCAAGGTCGATACCTCGGGACTGCGAACCAACTGTAGTCAAAAGAGGACTTCCTCTGATTTCACCAAAAAAGGATGATGAAGGCATCAACGATGGAGGCTTTGGACGTTGACACAGGCGGAAGATGCATATGCCATTGTTCAATGGTGGCCGGCCAGAGAGAGATCGAGTGTGGTGGTGTGCATTCGGAAGAAGAGAAAAAAACATAATCGATAACCTAAATTTGAGATCGAGTAGAAATTGGGATCGAGTTTTAGGGAAAATCAGATTCCTAACAAAAATTGTAAATACCGTATAACAATTCGTAGAATGATGTCGGAGTCGATTAGCGATTGTGGTTTTTTGTGGTTTTTGGGATTTATGTTCATTGATGAACATGGTTCTGCAGTTAGGTGATTTAATTTGGTTCTGTATTGAACTCGTCTATATATATATATATATATATATATATATATATATATATATATATATATATATATATATATATATATATATATATATATATATATATATATATATATATATATATATATATATATATATATATATATATATATATATATATATATATATATATATATATATATATATATATATATATATATATAGGGAGAGGATCAACATAGAACCCCTTTTTATCTATAGAACCAACCTTTTAGCCATTGGATCTAGCAATCAATGGACAAAAATAAATGACTAATTTATCACTAAAAGAAATCAAATAAATAAATGGTTGGGGGCAATATAAGAATTTACCATTCCTAAAAATCACACACTCTCTCCTATCACGTTTCTCTCATCACGACCACTCCTCCCTCCAACCCTAACACCTCCACGGCTCCATAACCACCGAAACAACATCGAAATAGCGATTTCGCTCCACCGTCAAGCTAATTTCTACAAGAAATGTCTGTCATCGATTTCTACAATCTGCTGCTACAATTGATTTTCACAATCGGTTTCTTCATCGACGAACTCGTCGTCTCCTTCACTTCTGTTCGACTACTTCTCCTTCGACGACCTCGACGTCTCCTTCCACCAGCAAAGGTATTGAATGCTCGGATTCCTTGTCAGAACAAATGAATAAACGGAAGATTAAAAGTAAAATGTTCAATTTATCTTGACAGGTTTGAATTTTGAACTTTTTATCTTGAGTGTTCATTATTGAACATTTATGAACAGTTCTTAAATATTGAATCTAGAGGATATCGTTTAGCTTCATTTCATGATCTCATCGGCTTACTCTTTGACTTTATAATGAATTTTTATGCATTATATGATTATAGAATGAGGATTTTTTAAAATTAGGTTTATGATTGATAGGATCAGACGAATCCTCACTTGAAAACTCAATCTAGAACTTTTTTTCTGAATACTAGGATCTACAATCAGATATAATACAGTTTTAGGAAACTACAAATTAAATAAACAATGTCACATGGTCCAGGAGGTATTTTGATGTGCGATATCAAGCAATTATTCTGATTTCTGTATCTTAATTAATGAACAAGTTTTGTTTCTCCAATGAATGTTCAGTAATGAACATCCCATGTTCAGTAATGAACATTCATGAATATAACGTTAGTTGTTGCTATGAACACATGTTCATGAATGAACGTATTTGGCTCTGTTTCTAATTCTATATTTGCCAGAAAATGTAGCAAGGTAGAAGGAAGAGAAAAAATAATAAAATATGAAACAGACGAAGAGAGCTTGTTATAGATGGACAGAAAAAAATGAAAATGCATCAGGAGAGAACGAGAGAGAGATAGATAGAGAGATCGAGACAGATGATGGATCAAGGAAGAGAAATAGAGAGAGATCGAGACAGAGAGACAAAGAAATGTCGATGTTCATCTATGTTCAGTAATGAACACTTGAGTTTTTATGTGTATGTTCTTATATTTAGTCAATGTTTATGAATGTTCATTTCTGAACATGTTTTGAATGTTAATTTTTGAACAATATTTGTCAATGTTCATTACTGAACATATGTTCATTTCTGAACATGTATGTATGTTTATTACTGAACATATGTTCATTGATGAACATATGTTCATTGATGAACATCTGTATATGTTTGTATATTTCATTAATGTTCATTTCTGAACATGTTTGTATGTTCATATATTTCATCAATGTTATGGATGTTCATAGCTGAACAAATTCTGGGATTTTGAAAACAATGTTCATCAATGAACATATGTATATGTTCATCAATGAACATATAAGTGTAATTTACCCATCATACCCTTATCATCCTAATTTGATCTAACGGTCAAGAAGGTGGTTCTATAGTTCTATGCATAATAATGGTTCTATGTTGAACCCATCCATATATATATATATATATATATATATATATATATATATATATATATATATATATATATATATATATATATATATATATATATATATACACACACACACACACACATAAGAACAAAAAGGCTATTGTTATTTTTTGCCCCGATTCTCTTTTTGGTAGGTTTTATTAATATTGTTTAGAATAAAACTCTCAAGTTATCAGAATTTTTAAGTTATCATTTGATCTCAACTCTCACTCCCTCACTCACTCACACACACACACATACTCTCTCTCTCTCTCTCTCTCTATATATATATATATATATATATATATATATATATATATATATATATATATATATATATATATATATATATATATATATATATATATATATATATATATATATATATATATATATATATATATATATATATAAGTGTTGTAAAAGTCGACCTAGGCGTTAGGCAGACGGGTTCTGCCTACGATTAGTGGTAGGCGGTCAAGTTATGCGGATTTGGTCAACGACAGTCAAAATCGGGTATAGGCGTGTCTTGGCGGCGAAATTTTAAAAAAATTTCGAATTTCCAAAAACTTTCAAAAATTATCAAATTTAAAAAAAATCAAATTTTTCGATTTTTAAAATTTAAATTTAGAAAATTTCAAATTTTCAGAATAATAATATATATTATATATTTTATTATATTAATAATATTTATTTTATTTTATTAGTAATTTCAATTTTTTATTATATATATATATATAAATTTTGATAATCGATGGCTAAGTTTCGATTATTGATGATTAAAATTGTCAAAAATATAATTAATTAGTTAAAACATTCTGATGTTTGATAACTTACCTTTTTAAACACTTAAATTTGTCAAATTTTTATGCTTATTTATTAATTTTTAGGGATATAACTAATATCTAAATTTTAAAAAATAATTTTTTTTACAATTAATACTCTCCGGCTAGACGTCGACTAGTCCTTGCCTAGACCGACTAGTCCTAGGCCTCAGTCGACCGCCTGCCTAACGCCTAGCGACTTCTACAACCTTGATATATATATATATATATATATATATATATATATATATATATATATATATATATATATATATATATATATATATATATATATATATATATATATATATATATATATATATATATATATATATATATATATATATATATATATATATATATATATATATATATATATATATATATATATATAGGGTCCGGTTCCGGTGATGACTCTTTTTTCGATGAGGACTTGCGAGGACACCTTAAAAAATTGAAAAAAAATATAAAAAAAATACAAATCATAAAATCGAGAATAGTACTATATCATTATCAAAAAAAAATTGAAAAAAAAATTTGCATCATTTCAAAACGTAATGATGCAATTTTTCTGTTTTTATTTTGGATCATTATTTCATTATAAAAAAAATAATGATCGAAAAGTTTTTTTTGAATCTTTTTTTCTCCGATATAGTACTATGATCCATTTTATTATTTATATTTTTTTTATATTTTTTTTCAATTTTTTTAAGGTGTCCTCGCAAGTCCTCACTTTAAGAAGAGTCCTCACCCGATCCTGATTCTATATATATATATATATATATATATATATATATATATATATATATATATATATATATATATATATGTATATATATATATATATATATATATATATATATATGTATATATATATATATATGTATATATATATATATATATATATATATATATATATATATATATATATATATATATATATATATATATATATATATATATATATATATATATGTATATATATATATATATGTATATATATATATATATATATATATATATATATATATATATATATATATATATATATATATATATATATAGAGAGAGAGAGAGAGAGAGAGTTAGGTTCTTGTAGGAACTCAAAAATTCATGAGATATTGAGAACCCCATGTGGACCACAAGATCAAAAAAATCAAAGGCTATGATGCAAGATGGCAATTCCGTAATTAATATTATTTTCAATGGTATATTTGCCTTTTTAAAAAAAATCAAGGGTAATTTTGGTATAAAAAAATGAATGATATCCGGTTAAATAGGAAACAATCCAATTAAATAGGTAACGCCCCATTAAATCAGTCTCTTCCTCTCTCTCTCTCTTTCTCTCTCACGCATTGTCGTTTTCCCTCTACTATCTCCGACTTCAAATCGTACCAGCACACCACCGTCGGAACGCCGCTGCTTGCACCATGTTCGACCTCGCCGTTGCTGCTTGCGCCGCCGCTGGTATGCTCTCTATTCAACCCGGTTTTCTCTTTTCCTTTTCTAATTTGGTGATTGTGTGTTGATTGTTTGGTCTTCAGCCCTAAAATCAGATCGACGGATGCGTATACAGTTTTCTCTTTTCCTTTTCTGATGCGTATACGGTTGTGATTGTGTGTTGATTGTTTGGTTCCAAGTATCAGGCAGCCCAGGAAGACACCAGTGACTGCAATCTATGCCCGAGCCACAACCCTAAGATGAAGGATGTGCATCTTTCCTCAATTGAGACAAGGTTGTGATATCAAGCAAGTAAACTGGTTTCCTTACACTCCCTAGAACTCTGTTCAAAACACTTTGAGCTTCAGGTAATCCCGTGGGATACGTGGACCCTTGTATTGGTTGTAGTTCCCTATTACAATTCTTGGATGATGATCCCCATTCTTTTCCCCCGATTTTCAAAAAAACTATATATATTACAAATAAATAATCTTATTGCTCGATCAAAATTCAAAAACCCCCGTATATCATATGATTATAGATCCATTTTTGTTCTTTGGTATAGATAACACAGTTCATGTCTAGCCTTTTTTGATGTTGTGGGAAGTTGTGAAATTTTAGAAAACATTGTGGCTTGGAAGTAGTGGCAGAAAGAGGGTAATGGGGCTCATTATGTTTAGATGATAGTAGTCCCCTAGTTGCTTTGATCTCAACTCCAGTATCATGTTTTGAAAACCTTTGATCCATATTTTGGGGTCTGCTTGCTGTGATTTGGTTTCCTTGGAGGTATTTGCATATATGCATACACGTATGTACATATGTGCATATACGTATGTGCATATGTGCATATATATATATATATATATATATATGTGCATATATGGATACACGTATGTGCATATGTGCATATAGGTATGTGGATATGTTCATATACGTATTCATCTCTATGATATCTAATTTCTTAGCCCTTGCACACATATGTGTATATATACACATGCACGTAAGTGCATTGTACATATGTGCCCATTTGCATAAATTCATATGTGCATAAATGTGTGTGAACATGTAAATATTTGCATAGATGCATATGTGCATAAATTTATATGTGCATATGATGTACATATGTGTATCGATGTATGTATACATGTGCATAAATGCATACGTGCATATGTGTATATATGTCAACGTCTTTATATCTATGTTTGTGCATCTGTGTATTATTATCTCATCCAATATGCATGTATTTATTATTTATAATGTTTTTGAATATGTTCATGTGTATATTTGAATATATGTACATGTGTATATATGCACATGTATATATGTGCATATATTCATATGTTTATCTCCATGTTTCTGCATATATCTGTCATATGTTAATACACGTGCACAAAAGTATATGCATTTGTGCGTATATGCCTATGTGCATATGTGTATATGCATGTAAGTATTTGTTGGGGGGTTTTTTAATATGTAGTTTTATAAATGCATATGTGCATATGTGTTTATATGCATATAAATGCGTATGTACACATATGCATATAAATGTGTATAAGTGTGTGCATATTTGCATATATCCATATACACATATGTGCCCATGTGCATATGCGTATATGCATGTATGTATCTTTTTTTTAATATTTTTAATATGCATTTTTATTATTGTTCTTGCAGGTTTAAAAAATATATAAAATTGAAGAAGTGAAAATGATAAAACGAAGAAACAATATAGTCAAGGAATAAAGAATGAAGATATTAGTAGTTTTTGTTGTTTTTTTTGTATTTTTTATATATGTATCGTTCAAAACAATTGTAAATTATTGTTTTTAATAAATTGGTTTGTTTATTATTTGTATTCAACTATTTATACATAATAATATGTTTCTACGAATTTTGAAAATATGCATATATGCATCCGGTTGCAAATACATAACCATATATGTTTTTCTAAATCCAAATCTGGTTTTTTTTTGAATTTAAAATTTTTATGTTTTTTTTTTCAAATTTCAAAAATTGTCATATTAAAAAAAACGAAAATCATAAAGTTTTTTAAATTTGAAATTTGAATTTGATTGTGCTCATTTTTAGGATTTGATATTCTGTTTGCAAAAATAAAAAAAATCAAAATTAAATTATATTTATAAAATGACGATCAAGCCCTTTTTGATTTGGATAAGGATCTAATGGATGACATTGAGTTCTCAAGATCTCATGAATATTTGAGTTCTTAAAAGAACCTAACCTTATATATATATATATATATATATATATATATATATATATACATATATATATATATATATATATATATATATATATATATATATATATATATATATATATATATATATATATATATATATATATATATATATATAGACCTTGTTTTGGCGGCGAAGAAGACTATTGTGGTTCGTCGAAATTAAGTTCGCCAACAATGGTTCTCTTTTGGAGCTGCTGGCGGTATTCAGTTGGAGATGTCTTTGAAAGATTGAGGAACTGTCTAATTAAGGTTCTTATTTGATATTTTTCAACTAATTTTTAGAAATGGTCCCTCAATTTGATAAGATAACAAAGTAATGAAATATATAAAATTAGGGTACATTCAATACTTCACTTATAGTTAATGGAAGTGGCTTGAGAATAACAGCCACACAGACATACAAGTATCTCTTTTTCAAACCATGAGGATGGGCCATATCAATTTTTAAATACCTAGACTCAAACTTCATAAACCACAAGGGCCAAAACTATATCTTACTATTAAAATATATACAAAATTACCATTTTGGTCGCTATAGTATACAATTTCCACGGGTTTGATCTTACTTTTGAGAAATTGATGCCAAAGATCTTCATGGTTTCCAAATCCACAAGCATTGGTTAATAAGACACCATTGGTTAATAAGACAGTTACATTCGGTCATATTCCGTTAAATACATGTAAAATGAAAAGATTGTCATTGTTTTTATGAGTTTTTATTTCATATGTTCTTATTTAAATAATTTTTATATATAAACGAATAGGCCCCATCTTCACCCTAATCTTAAACCCACTAGTGACTCCATTAACCTCCAATATCGGTATCAACTCTGCCATTGACACCTCTACTGCTGTTACTAGCCCCACCACCACTGATCACTACCATTACCATCACCATCACCATCACCAATTACGAATTACGAATCACTAATCACCACCATCATCACCACTGCCACCAATCAACACCGCTAACTACTACCATATATCAAATTGAAACTCTTAACCTAAGATTAAAACCAAATTCAAATCCTAGTTTACAAATCAAATCAAAATCAGAAAATGGGATGGATAAACCTAATCAAAATCACAAATATAAAGGACAATATTTGGCGTCGGCTCCGACCATAGAGGAGAGGTGGAGTTGGAGATGCCGACCATCGACCATGGAGGAGAGGCGGTTCTAGCATTGGAGCTACTTGCTATTAAACATAAATGAGAGGCTGTAAGCGAGAAAGAAAGAGAATGGTTCTATCCAAATCCACAAGCATTGGTTAATAAGACACCATTGGTTAATAAGACAGTTACATTCGGTCATATTCCGTTAAATACATGTAAAATGAAAAGATTGTCATTGTTTTTATGATTTTTTATTTCATATGTTCTTATTTAAATAATTTTTATATATAAACGAATAGGCCCCATCTTCACCCTAATCTTAAACCCACTAGTGACTCCATTAACCTCCAATATCAGTATTAACTCTGCCATTGACACCTCTACTGCTGTTACTAGCCCCACCACCACTGATCACTACCATTACCATCACCATCACCATCACCATCACCAATTACGAATTACGAATCACTAATCACCACCATCATCACCACTGCCACCAATCAACACCGCTAACTACTACCATATATCAAATTGAAACTCTTAACCTAAGATTAAAACCAAATTCAAATCCTAGTTTACAAATCAAATCAAAATCAGAAAATGGGATGGATAAACCTAATCAAAATCACAAATATAAAGGACAATATTTGGCGTCGGCTCCGACCATAGAGGAGAGGTGGAGTTGGAGATGCCGACCATCGACCATGGAGGAGAGGCGGTTCTAGCATTGGAGCTACTTGCTATTAAACATAAATGAGAGGCTGTAAGCGAGAAAGAAAGAGAATGGTTCTATCCAAATCCACAAGCATTGGTTAATAAGACACCATTGGTTAATAAGACAGTTACATTCGGTCATATTCCGTTAAATACATGTAAAATGAAAAGATTGTCATTGTTTTTATGATTTTTTATTTCATATGTTCTTATTTAAATAATTTTTATATATAAACGAATAGGCCCCATCTTCACCCTAATCTTAAACCCACTAGTGACTCCATTAACCTCCAATATCAGTATTAACTCTGCCATTGACACCTCTACTGCTGTTACTAGCCCCACCACCACTGATCACTACCATTACCATCACCATCACCATCACCATCACCAATTACGAATTACGAATCACTAATCACCACCATCATCACCACTGCCACCAATCAACACCGCTAACTACTACCATATATCAAATTGAAACTCTTAACCTAAGATTAAAACCAAATTCAAATCCTAGTTTACAAATCAAATCAAAATCAGAAAATGGGATGGATAAACCTAATCAAAATCACAAATATAAAGGACAATATTTGGCGTCGGCTCCGACCATAGAAGAGAGGTGGAGTTGGAGATGCCGACCATCGACCATGGAGGAGAGGCGGTTCTAGCATTGTAGCTACTTGCTATTAAACATAAATGAGAGGCTGTAAGCGAGAAAGAAAGAGAATGGTTCTATCATTGACACCGACCATAAGTAGAGGTGGTGTTAGAGCTATCATCCATAAGGAGAGGTGACGTTAGACCGAGCATGGTTTCGTCGTAGTTGCATCAGGAAATAGAAGAGGGTGGGTATAGAGGTGAAGGAGTTATCACTTGAGAGATAGAGGAAGTCGTCATATATGGATGTGAAGGGCGAATGTGCCATTGCTTGTAAATTGGATGTGGATAGGGAGAGAGTTGAGTGTTGTGAACGTTAGAGCTCTAGGTCTAGGGTTTTATTTTAGTTTCCTACTATTTTTACAGAGTTGGTCATTGGAGTTTTTAGATTTTTTCAATTTTGGTCTGAATGTAATCTTAACGCTTTACAAACATTTACGACTAACGAGAACTATATTAAAGACCAAAACCGATGGTTTAAAAACCATAAAATTTTGTTTCATTAATTTTCCAGATGTAAAATCAAACATGAAGAAATTTACAGACCCGAAGTGTAATTGTAACTAGTGGGGTGGCCTGCACGTTGCAACGAGTTTACTAATCCTATATTTTTACACCATTCTTGTAATTACATAAGGTCTTTTTCATAATTTTTATGAAACACAATGACTATTACAGTTAATTTGTTATTAAACATGGATAATTTTTGCAAATTTATGAAACATAGAGATTATTATTGTTATTTTTCTATGAGTCATGACCTACAATTCTATGAAAAATATAGCTCATTTTTTAAATTTTACAATTAGACGGATACTATTTTTGTAGTTTTCTTAACAATAGGGATAATTTTAGTAATTTTTTTTAGACAAAAAAAATTTTCTATAAATTTACTATTTAAAAAAACTATTACAATAACTTTCTAAAACACATAAACCGTTTCTATAAAATCACTATTAAACATAGACTATCGCTATAATTTCATAAAAGAGTATCATCTCTATGATCTTTCTATTAAATAAAAACTATTTACGTAGGTTTAGTATATTTTTCTAATTTGTTGATGGATAACAATAATTAATAATTTACTTAAATACATGTCACTTCTTTTCTTGATTTTCTTTTTCCATTTTTCTTATCTTGTAAACGGCAAGAATAATCCACAAAAGAAACATGCAGTCCCAACAGGTGTCACCACACCAGTGCAAGAATAATCAGGATAGAATCTAAGCCGTTGATATTTGGTTATATACATTCATAGCATCTGGGGGTCCCTCTTTCAGAAAGGATAAGTGGGTCTGCTCTTATCTAGGGTTTGTTTCAATTTTCTTCATTCCCCTAATTCTAATCTCAATCTCAATCTACTACACTCTCTGTGTTTGATTTTGATCCAAATCCACCACCTAGATCAACCCTGTTCTTAATTTCCCCAAATTGTCTGTCTGAATTTTTTAATTTGGTTTTGTTTCAGAGAAGTTTTCTTGTCGGGTTCATACATGGCGTCGATTGATAACAGGAGTATTGAATCCGAAGACGAAGAAGGTGGCAACACCGCTAAACTTTTGTCAGCATCTGATCCGTTACTTGGTGATCCAGCGGTGTATACTATCACGGCGGTTCCTCAACGTCGTGACTCGCCGCCTCCAATGGAAGTTAATCCGTTGAAGGAAGAACCACCGGAGAATGATTTGGATGGTTCGATACCTGTAGCCATCGTCCCAATGCCAACATCTAATAAACAAATGACAGTGGCGACGCCGCGGAGGTCGTCTAAGGATCGCCACACGAAGGTGGAGGGCCGTGGCCGGAGAATCCGCATGCCGGCCGCGTGTGCTGCTAGAATATTCCAGTTGACACGAGAACTAGGGCATAAGTCTGACGGCGAGACGATTCGGTGGTTGTTGGAGCACGCCGAGCCGGCTATCATCGAAGCTACCGGCACCGGAACGGTTCCAGCGATCGCCGTTAACGTTAACGGAACGCTAAAAATTCCTACGACACCAAGCAACGCAAGCGACGGGGAAGGTGCTACGAAAAGACGAAAAAGGGCTTGTAACAGCGAGTTTTACGACGTGAATGATTCAGCATCTTCCAATTTTGCCCCTGTAGCTCCGATAGCCCCACAAAGTCTGGTCCCCGTTTGGACCATGGGCGCACCACACACTGGCGGTATCCACGGCGGAGCTTTCTTTATGATTCCACAGGGTGGGCCCATCGGACCATCCTCCGCCCACCAAACCCAGTTGTGGGCCATCCCCGCCGGTGCAACACCCGTTTTCAACGTCGCAGCAAGGCCCATTTCGAGTTTCGTGTCGGCCATACAACCCGCTGTCAATTTAAGCGGCGGTGAGCCCTCCGGCGGTGGCGGCGAAATTCAAACATCATCAAGGTCGGCCTCATACAACAGCGGAAGCGAGAATAATAAACCGGGAAAAGTTTCAACAACCATGGCACCAAGTTCAAGTTCAGTCTCAACAACAACAACAGCTCAAATGCTGAGAGATTTCTCATTGGAGATTTACGACAAAAGGGAGCTTCAATTCATGGTTGGTAGTTCAACAGATGAAAACCCATCTTCAAAACCTTCATCATAATCCTAATTCCTAACTGTTTAGTTTATTAACACTCGTATTAGAATCACATAATATTACATAAATACTTGTTGGTTACTGTAATTTTTGTTCGATAATGAATTCACACGAGGTTTATGTTTATGGGGTTTATGTTTTCTCTTTTGCATGCTTTTTTCGATTATAAAATCCTGAAGAAAGTATACTTTTTCTTTCACAACGTGCAACCCCTTAAAGCATTTAGCTTTTAAAAAGGCAAAATAAACAAAATATATATTTTTCAAGTAGTTATCTATTAACTATTAAGAAAGTGTTCATAGATGATAATTAAATATTTTGTCAAGGTGTTGAAGGAAATAGTTGGGTGAAGGGTATCACGTGAGTGCTTGTGGTAGACACGTGCGGGTGTGGGGCCCACATCCCCTAGGGGTGGGAGCCAATTTTTAGCTTTTGAGGCGGCCGTGGTCCACAATGCTTTTTAGGCTCGGCTATTTTTGCGGCATATGTGGGACCACAATGGCTGAGTGTTTCCGGTTGTGACACGTGGAAGGATGCTAGCTGTAAAAAGGATGGGACTTTGTGGGGTCAAACCTCTCTCGGTGCTTTGATATTTAATGGTTATCTTAGTTTAACGTGGAAGGTGGGCCATAGTAAACATACCAACGTTTTTCTATTGTCGAATTCTAAAGAATATTTTTTAATGAAACAAATTCTTAGAATTTGAATTAATGGAAGAACTTATATTATGATTTGACCATCTATTTTAACATTTTTGGTGTCTAGACACTATCGATAAATCAAATAATCATCAATCGGATGCCAGAGAGCCAAAGCGGATATTGTATGAAAATGCGTATGACATCGTGATTTTGTTATGTAACTTGGTGAGTTTTATAAAATATAAAAATGGTTTGTGTGTATGGGCTCAATTTATTTGTTTTCTACAGGTTGAGTCACATGCTACTGTTTTTATTTTTTATTTATTTATTTATTTATTTTTTTGTTTTTGTTTTTCTAGATATTGCATATAGTTATGTGAAATAAGATTGGTCGAACTCCCCCACGAAACATGGAGTGAAGAAAGTGAGAATATTGATCACTTTATATACAAGTAATTGCATAAGAGTAAAATTCTTAGAGATTGATCACTTTACCGTTAAGTTTTACTCCATATGCGTTCTTAGAGACTATATTTATTTTTTAAAGGAGTTTTCAGCCATTGATCATTGAATTTGATACTTATGTGGTTGGGTGATATGTTATTAAGGGTGAGCGTGGTCCTGGAACTGACCCGACAATGATCAAACCCGAGCCGGATCAAGACCGAGGGAAGACATTCAATGGAACCGAGGACCGACCAAACTATAGGACTTGGTCTTGGTTTTGGGTACGGGTTTGGTCGGGTTTTACCCGAGCAGGACCAATCGTAAAAATTTCAAAGACCTACATTATAATCTTAATGTCTTTTAAACTTTTGGTTGGTTCCGTACTCGAGAACCCGACAATACCGAAGGACCAAGACCAAGAAGGACCAAGACCGAGAAGGACCAAAACCGAATTAAGCCATATATACCGACCAAGTAACATGGTCGGTTCCTTATCTTGGGTCCGGTTCCTCGGTTCCATTGGGGAGTCGAAGACAATAAAAGAAAATGTTGATAATCCTATTGGGTTAAATAGTAAGAGTAAATTACACTTTTGGTCCCTGTGGTTGGCAAAAACTACCACATAGGTCCTAACTTTCCATTTTCAACATTGATAGTCACTAAGGTTTGCGTAAATTACCAAATAGTGCCATGGGGCATATAAAAAGACTAAAATGCCATTTTTATTTATTTTTTCTTTTTCTTTAAATTTGTTATTTATTTTATTAATAAAAAATACCCCATCCACCCCCCACCCCCACCCCCACCCCACCCCCACGTCTCTCTCTCTCTCTCTCTCTCTCTCTCTCTCTCTCTCTCTCTCTCTCTTAACCACCAGCCCCACCTTTATCTCCAATTCTCCATCACTCACGTTCTATCCCGCTTCATCATTCGAGCTTCTGATTCAGATTTTGCATTTTGGTACTTGGCATCCAGTCGTTCGCCGGCGAGTTCCCGGCGGGTGATTACCGGTAACCCGAGCTGATTCATGAAAGTCTGGAATTTTGGGTGATTTAAACTCAAAAATGAAACTGACTCACAATTCTCGTACACCCAATCTGTTAAAAATTCGAGCGATGAATCGATTTGTGATTTGGTCAATGTTTGAACAGGTGATGTTTTTGGAGATTTTAATTTCTTGACACTATCTTCAAACATCACTAAAGCACCCAAATCTTCTTTCCCACCTGATAACAGTACATGTTGCTGGTGGTGGTGGTACTACCGGTCATTTTACCCAAATCTTCTTTCCCACCAAATACTTGTGATAAGTATTTGAAGGTTAATTCTAGCAAAAAGGGGTAAATTGGTCATTTTACCACAAAAGGGTAATTTGGTCTTTTGGACAGAAAAGAATTTGGTTTGAAATAATATTTTGAGTTTTGGACTTAAAATGTTATAAAAACTAGTTTTTGTCATGAAATTTGATTATAGTGCCAAAAGTTCAAGAAAATGAACTTAAGGACTAAATTTGCAAAACTTGGAAGTATAAATAGGAGAGTTGACTCTCCTATTGTGGCTGTCCATTTTTCAGCTTACGGGAAGGATTTTGGGTGCGATTTCTGGAAGATCTTTGAAGCTTGAAGCAAGAACTTGGATCAATTGTTGGAAGATGGTGATTTCCAAGCAAATAAGGTAAGTAGATTGCCTTTTTAGTCAAGTTCTTGAAGAAGTTCTTAATGAGTTTTATAGAAACTGAAATCTGCAAATTTCAGTTATGATTATGTGGTTTAAATGGTTTAATACTTCCATTAAGTCATGCTAAATGGACTTAATCCAAGATTTTGGAAGTAGATTGCTATTTGTGATGAATTTGAAGTTTTGGGGTTGTTAGAACTAAGAACCCTAAATCTTCATATGATTGATTGAGTGGGTTTTGAGGGTTGAAAACCTTGTTAAAATGTAAGGTTTTAGCCTAGGAATAAACCCCAAACGGTTAAGAACAGCATTAAGGACTTAATGGGTCAAAACTGCTTGCTACAGTGCACAAATCGCGACTGCCCAGGAGGCTGCACTGGCGCAGGGCGCAGTGCGCCCTATTCTAGGCGCAGTGCGCCTCCAAGGCAGGGGGTCAGAATCGCTAACTTTTGTTTGGCTTGTCCGATTTAGCTCAAACTTGAACCGTAGGCTCGTTATGGTCTGAAAAGTCTGGGAAAAATATTAAATTGAGTTTTCGACTCCTCGGGGGCACTGTAGATCAATACGAATGCCTCGATGAATAGTAAAACTCATGAAAAGATGGTAAATGGAAAGTTTATCATCTAGGGATGGTTTATAGTTGCATAATATTGGACTCTTATGTATTAGAGTCAACTGAAATGATTATTAACCTAATATCATTTGGTATATAAATGAATATATAGGTATGGGACAAAATGGTTGTGGTGCACGCAAAGGCAAGAAACAACCGGGATTTAAACGCAGCTAGTATCCAGGTGAGTAATCTCACTTATATCATATATGATATGTATTGATTGGACTGTTACAGATTGAAACAGATTTGGGGGACAGAATTTGACAGTTTACAGATGCATTGGAAAGACAATATCAGATAAGCCGTGAGTCTATGATAGACAAGAACGGAGCTGTGAGTCAATGATATGACAATACCAGATAAGCCGTGAGTCTACGATAGACAAGAACGGAGCTGTGAGTCAATAAATGAATAAACAATGCGACAATACCAGATAAGCCGTGAGTCTACGATAGACAAGAACGGAGCTGTGAGTCAATAACAGGAATAATGCGACAATACCAGATAAGCCGTGAGTCTACGATAGACAAGAACGGAGCTGTGAGTCAAACCTTTGAAAAGGCAATACCGGATAATCCGTGAGTCATTGAGATGGCAAGAACGGAGCCGTGAGTCTAGGCAAAAGCGGGACAAACTCGTGAGCCATATATAATTATGATATTTGACTTTTAAGTCCAACTGATGCGGCCTATATGGCTATGATATCGGGTTATTGAACCCAGCTGGTGCGGCCTTCGGGCTATGACTTATATATATTGAAAATGTTTTGGTGCAGCTTATATAGCTATGACGCAGGGTGTGGCTTAAATAGCCATGAAATACGATGCGGTCAATTGTGACCAAGAATTATGGGACAGAAATGTATGCAAATAACAAACCTTGAGATTATGCGGTAGGATGTGCAATCCTAAAAGATATACAGTCAGCCATAATGGCTAGGAGTCTGGATCCGATATCCAGATAGAGATATACGGTTATGAGATTTATCATATATAGGAAATTATATATGAATGTATTTCTTATACGTGTTATTTGCAGATATGATTACTCACTGAGCTTTGTAGCTTATACCGTTTGTTAAATGTCCCTGCAGGTTAGCATAACCCTGGTAAGGGTAAGGATAAAGTCCGTGACTCAAGAAGTGGACTTGTAGATGCTGTCAGTAGCAGCCCGGCTTATAAGGAGGTTATTATATCTGTATACTCCTTGATACACTTGTACCTGTTTTATTAAAAATATACCCCTTTGTTATGGTTTTAATTACTGAAACCTATGTTTTAAATGAAAAAATTTTCAGGGGTGTTTTGTTTTAAAAGCTGGGTGTTACAAGTTGGTATCAGAGCCGTGGTTTAAGTGAACTAGGTGTCTATAGAGTAGATTACTGGACTTAAACCTTGAGAGATAGTAGACATGATATATAGTTAGGTGTATATAGTTGTTATTATACATATATAACCTAACCGTTGCCGACTTCTGACGTATAAGAAGTATGAGCAGTGAATCTTATTTTTAAGAATTTAGGGCGTGCAGCTTTAAGAGGCGGACCAGCCCTTTATCAAGGCTCCATTGAACGAGGGGCAAAGAGCAAGTAGCAGAAAATCCACATGACAAGCAACAGTAGTTGCTATGGTCAGAGAAAGAAATTGGGTGCTCACCCTGATTGATACCAAGGTGAAAGAAAAGTAGCTGAGACTACAAGAAAAGCAGAAAAAGATTAGTGGACGCTTCAGGAGAAGTTACCACGAACTGGGTCCAACCTTAAAGGGAAGGGACCAAAACAGAGCAACCATGTATTGTAAGAAGTGCAGGAAAAGCACTCAGAAAATTGTAGAGTAGAGACTCTACCGTTGAAATGCTGGAATTGCATAAAATAGGAGCATATTGCTCGAGCTTGTTGGATGGCATGGAAGTGTGTCTAGCGCGGAGCTATAGAACACTTTCTTATGAAATACTCACATGCTAAATGTGGAGTAATGGGTGATGAACCCAGGAAAAATCGGGGAGGAAAGAAAGAAGAAACGAATGGTCGAAAAGGACCAGTGGTACCATGAGCATTCCAGCAGACTGTGGAAGAAGCTCGTGAGTAGACTGATATGGTCTCAGATATCATTGTTTTAAATATACTCCCCGTATACGTTATATTTGATCCATGAAGCTATGCTTTGGATCGATGACTTTGATGTCTTATCTGAATATTTCATCAACTATTATAGATGAAATTTTGGAACTGGCTGTAGCAAATAGTAAATGTGTTCAAGATATTGAACCCCTGGAAGGTAGTCTGCCTAGGATTTACGGGACCATTTTTCCCTATAAATCTGAAGCCGATGCCTACCAATGAATTTGAAGAAATCGTGCATATGAATTGGTTAGCAATGAATGATGCTAACATGAATTGTAGAAAAATGAACATTGTGGTTCAAAAAATCAGAAATGAAACGGATGAAAAATCCACGGTAAATAACCGTTGTTGAGAATACCGGTTACTTCACTTTGCTTAAACTTGGAAAAGAGTTAGTAAAGGAAGGATGTTTTAGTTGGAATATGCAGTATTGGCGAAGCTAAATAAAGTGGCGGTAGAAGTGAAAAACTTTAAATGAACTCTCGGATGTTTCTTTCAAAGAACTTCCAGAATTACCGCCAGATTGATGAGAAGAGTTTGTGATTAAACTGATTATGGGAGCCGTTTCTGTTATTTTGGCTCTAAACTGATTAGCATCTGCAGAGATGGCAGAGCAGGAAAACAATTAGAAGAAATTGTTTTGAATCGGGGTCTCATATGGCCGAATGTGTCATCATGTGGAGCCCTATCCTGTTTGAAAGGAAGAAAGACGAGTTGATGTGTATGTGCACTGACTACTGAGAATCTGATATTCTCGAAACCATACTGAATATGAGGTACATTTGTACCAGATATTGGAGTTACTTCACTGAGTTAAGTGATATGTAAAATTCTCCAAGTATGAAAATTTGGCTAAAAGAAGTTTCATATTCTTTGGGCATGTTATTGATGCCGAAAATGTTAAAGTGGATCCAGTAGAAATGATGCTGTGATAAAACAGAAACCACCTTGGAATTTGACTGAAATTAGTAGTTCCCTTGGATTGGCGGGTTACTATGGGAGAGTTGGAGAAAACTGCTCCTTGACTATTGTTCTATTGACTAAAGTTGACCAATAAAAGTGAAAAGTCTGAGTGGTAGAAAGACCACATGTAACTTTTCAAAGGTTGAAATAAACCTTATGTGAAGCATCGGTGTTAGCATTATTGCTAAGCGGAGAAGATAAATTGTTTTATAGAAATGCATCCAGAGTTGATTTTGGATACATGATATTGCAGTAGCAATTATGAATTTGGCATTTAAGCTTTGGGGACACTAATTGTATGGTGTAAAGCTTATTGTTTATAAAGATCATAAAAGTTTGAAATACTTAATTGATCAAAAGAAGCTAAATATGAGATAGTAAAGGTAGATGGGTTACTTAAAGATTTTGGATATGAAATCTTGTACCATCTCGGAAGGGCGGATGTGGCTATAGATGCCTTGAGTTGAAAATAGTATATTTTGAAAGATACAACCACATGCATGAATGTGGCGAATTGATTACCTAAGTTGATTCGGGTAGCACAGAAAGAAGTGTGCAAGTTTGAAAACGTGAAAAGTGAACGAATGATTAGCTATCGAAAGAAGCTAGTTAGAAACTCATGACGATTAAAAACCCTTGGGGTTGTGTATGTGAGTTCCAAAGCAAAGCGAGATATGAAAATTCACCCTTAAAAGATGTATATTTGGGTAGATATGCAGAATGCCCGGGGCAGTACCAAACTGTGTAGGATGATATAACCTATGTATTGGTGGCCGGGGCTAAAGAAATACATTGAAAGACATGTGAAAAGTATTTGACTTGTGTGTAACTACAGTCAAATCATTAGAAGCATACGGAAAATTTAGCCGTTGTCAGTCCCAAAGAAGAAATGAGACGATATTATTATAGACTTTATAAGAAAGTCTCCGCAAGTACTACATGGGTATGACACCATATAAGTAATTGTTGACTGGTTGATGAAACCAGTGCAAAGTTATACTGATTAAGGAAGAAATTAAGAACGAAAAGTAGTGAAAAACTACATAGAAAGAGTAAATTTGTCAACGTGAGTTACCGGTGACGATTGTATCAGGTCGAGATAATAGAATTATTCGCTGATTTTGACATAAATCCCAAGAATAATTAGTTCAAAAGTACTAGAAAGTACTGTATACGATTTGCTGATTGATAGACGAGGCGAGATAATGATGCAGACTCTAGAAGAAATGTTTGAAATTTGCATAACAGACTTTGGCGAAAGACAAGAAGATTGTCCATTTCGGGTGGAATCTGTAGATAATAATAGTTTTCGTACCAGCATTCAAATGACTCGTATAATGCATAGTATGGAGTATCGTGTTGCACGCCGATTTGCTAGACAGAAGTTGGGGAGAAGCCGTTGACTGGACCCGAGATTGTATCTCAATCAGAAGAAAAGATTAGGCAAATTCAAGAAAGCTTGGAAATAGACCAAAATCGACAAAAGTAGTATGCGGATTGTCGAGTAAAACCATTGAAACTCCAAGTGAGGGAAGGTGGTGATGCTCAAAACATCCCTTGGAAAGACTAAAAATCTATTTGGGACGAAAGGAAAGTTAAGTCCTCATCTATTGGACTTTTCCATATGTCCCAAAGAGTAAGAATTGGGGTGTACCGATTGAAGTTTCTTGATGAACTTCAAGATATTTATAAAGTTTTCTATGGGTCTCATGGTTCTGAGAACATAGATTGATAAATTTCAACGAATACCTCATACTGAAATGAAGGTAGATAAGTAGTTAAGGTACCCGGGACAACCGGAGGAATGATATGCAAATTGTGATCTAATCACGAGATAAGAAGATTAGTATGGTTAAGTGCTTAGGCAATACCATAGAGATTCCGACATGATGTGGAAGACCGAAAGTGAAACGAGAGAGACATAACCTCAACTCCTTGTATGATTTCGGGGACGAAATCTTTTGAAGGAGGAGAGAATTTGTAACACCAAATACTTGTGATAAGTATTTGAAGGTTAATTCTAGCAAAAAGGGGTAAATTGGTCATTTTACCACAAAAGGGTAATTTGGTCTTTTGGACAGAAAAGAATTTGGTTTGAAATAATATTTTGAGTTTTGGACTTAAAATGTTATAAAAACTAGTTTTTGTCATGAAATTTGATTATAGTGCCAAAAGTTCAAGAAAATGAACTTAAGGACTAAATTTGCAAAACTTGGAAGTATAAATAGGAGAGTTGACTCTCCTATTGTGGCTGTCCATTTTTCAGCTTACGGGAAGGATTTTGGGTGCGATTTCTGGAAGATCTTTGAAGCTTGAAGCAAGAACTTGGATCAATTGTTGGAAGATGGTGATTTCCAAGCAAATAAGGTAAGTAGATTGCCTTTTTAGTCAAGTTCTTGAAGAAGTTCTTAATGAGTTTTATAGAAACTGAAATCTGCAAATTTCAGTTATGATTATGTGGTTTAAATGGTTTAATACTTCCATTAAGTCATGCTAAATGGACTTAATCCAAGATTTTGGAAGTAGATTGCTATTTGTGATGAATTTGAAGTTTTGGGGTTGTTAGAACTAAGAACCCTAAATCTTCATATGATTGATTGAGTGGGTTTTGAGGGTTGAAAACCTTGTTAAAATGTAAGGTTTTAGCCTAGGAATAAACCCCAAACGGTTAAGAACAGCATTAAGGACTTAATGGGTCAAAACTGCTTGCTACAGTGCACAAATCGCGACTGCCCAGGAGGCTGCACTGGCGCAGGGCGCAGTGCGCCCTATTCTAGGCGCAGTGCGCCTCCAAGGCAGGGGGTCAGAATCGCTAACTTTTGTTTGGCTTGTCCGATTTAGCTCAAACTTGAACCGTAGGCTCGTTATGGTCTGAAAAGTCTGGGAAAAATATTAAATTGAGTTTTCGACTCCTCGGGGGCACTGTAGATCAATACGAATGCCTCGATGAATAGTAAAACTCATGAAAAGATGGTAAATGGAAAGTTTATCATCTAGGGATGGTTTATAGTTGCATAATATTGGACTCTTATGTATTAGAGTCAACTGAAATGATTATTAACCTAATATCATTTGGTATATAAATGAATATATAGGTATGGGACAAAATGGTTGTGGTGCACGCAAAGGCAAGAAACAACCGGGATTTAAACGCAGCTAGTATCCAGGTGAGTAATCTCACTTATATCATATATGATATGTATTGATTGGACTGTTACAGATTGAAACAGATTTGGGGGACAGAATTTGACAGTTTACAGATGCATTGGAAAGACAATATCAGATAAGCCGTGAGTCTATGATAGACAAGAACGGAGCTGTGAGTCAATGATATGACAATACCAGATAAGCCGTGAGTCTACGATAGACAAGAACGGAGCTGTGAGTCAATAAATGAATAAACAATGCGACAATACCAGATAAGCCGTGAGTCTACGATAGACAAGAACAGAGCTGTGAGTCAATAACAGGAATAATGCGACAATACCAGATAAGCCGTGAGTCTACGATAGACAAGAACGGAGCTGTGAGTCAAACCTTTGAAAAGGCAATACCGGATAATCCGTGAGTCATTGAGATGGCAAGAACGGAGCCGTGAGTCTAGGCAAAAGAGGGACAAACTCGTGAGCCATATATAATTATGATATTTGACTTTAAGTACAACTGATGCGGCCTATATGGCTATGATATCGGGTTATTGAACCCAGCTGGTGCGGCCTTCGGGCTATGACTTATATATATTGAAAATGTTTTGGTGCAGCTTATATAGCTATGACGCAGGGTGTGGCTTAAATAGCCATGAAATACGATGCGTTCAATTGTGACCAAGAATTATGGGACATAAATGTATGCAAATAACAAACATTGAGATTATGCGGTAGGATGTGCAATCCTAAAAGATATACAGTCAGCCATAATGGCTAGGAGTCTGGATCCGATATCCAGATAGAGATATACGGTTATGAGATTTATCATATATAGGAAATTATATATGAATGTATTTCTTATACGTGTTATTTGCAGATATGATTACTCACTGAGCTTTGTAGCTCATACCGTTTGTTAAATGTCCCTGCAGGTTAGCATAACCCCGGTAAGGGTAAGGATAAAGTCCGTGACTCAAGAAGTGGACTTGTAGATGCTGTCAGTAGAAGCCCGGCTTATAAGGAGGTTATTATATCTGTATACTACTTGATACACTTGTACCCGTTTTATTAAAAATATACCCCTTTGTTATGGATTTAATTACTGAAACCTATGTTTTAAATGAAAAAATTTTCAGGGGTGTTTTGTTTTAAAAGCTCGGTGTTACATAGATGCTCGAAGGCGGTCTTTGACGGATTTGAAGCGGAGAAAACGGCACCGCATAAACAACACGGGAGCTTCACGGCTTTTGGTAAACCGGGGTCGGGATTATGAGCCAGAATAATTATTAAACGAATATAGTCAAGTAAATAATTCGTATATATTTAACAATAATTTGATGTTAACAAATAATATAAAGACAATTATAAAATAAGCCATGAGGGTGG
This sequence comes from Cichorium intybus, assembly GCA_023525715.1. Classification (NCBI taxonomy): domain Eukaryota; kingdom Viridiplantae; phylum Streptophyta; class Magnoliopsida; order Asterales; family Asteraceae; genus Cichorium; species Cichorium intybus. Next base: position 40,877,828 of record CM042012.1, on the reverse strand, counting down.
TGGCGATTGTTGGTCACTGGCTGTACTGGTCGAAGCCGCCATTATTACCGGAAAAGATTCAAGATTTCTTGATTTCGACAAAATATTTACTAGAGTGAGGAAAAATTTGTGGGTATGTATGAAAATGATATGTCAAGGAGGGGTATGCTTGAAAAAGTGTCTTTTGTTTACCTCCTAGCATTATTTTTAGCTGGAGTAAGAAGTGTAGATAGAAGGTGGCCGGAATTCAAAGAAGTGGCGGTGGTTCATGGTGGCTCCGGCGATTTGAAGGTGGGTTGCTTTAGAATTTTGAAGTAGTTGTTGAGAGGAAGCTTCTTTGTGTTTGGAAGAGAGAGAGAGAGAGAGAGAGAGAGAGAGAGAGAGAGAGAGACATGGGGGTGGGGGTGGGGGTGGGTGGGGTATTTTTTTATTAATAAAATAAATAACAAATTTAAAGAAAAAGAAAAAATAAATAAAAAGGGCATTTTAGTCTTTTTATATGCCCCAGGGCTCTATTTGGTAATTTAAGCAAACCTTAGTGACAATCAATGTTGAAAATGAAAAGTTAGGACCTATGTGGTAGTTTTTGCCAACCACAGGGACCAAAAGTGTAATTTACTCAAATAATAATGTAGGCCCACACAAACCCAGTTCTTTTGGACCAAAAGAGGACTCCACAAAGAAAGCCCATGATGAATGGATAAAAGATAATGAACTTGCACCACAAACTAATCATCTAAATGACGAAATACCGGATTTGAACACTTCCCTAATTAATGTTTATTTGATGTCTATTTTGAGCAAAATTGCTAAACAAGTACTCTTGGAAAATTCATGTTCGAATTCGATTCCTAGGACGATAAATTTGATGAGATAGAAAGAAAATTCTCGAAGTTTCGTAAGCAGACATAAGCAAACATGGGTTAGATTTAGAGATGTTGAACGTGAATCGATTTCTACAAGATTCTAATCAAAGTCATGGGACTCCAGGAAATATAACATCAATGGTCATAACTCCGACCCGATTTTCTCTCAAAGTTCCACAACAAAGGAGATTCGTAAGACAAATTTGATAGGAAGTGGGATTTTAATTGGAAGGGGCAGAAAATTTGTTGAGGTCCATGATAAATGGTGAAGGTGTGTCTAAAATACCAAAATGAATATTCTGTGTTACAAGAGCAAGGGGGTTGGAAGCTTAAAGAAAGTGAGAAAGTAAGATTGAAGAGAAAATAATTTCAAATAAATTTTATAAGTATTCAAGAGACGCAATTCACAAATGTCAATAGAATTAATTTCCAAAAATTCTGAGACTCGAATGATTTTGGGAGAATCGTGGTAGAAGATTGTGGATGGTTAGGGGGCTTTGTTGTATATGGGACTCGGTGATCTTCAAGTGTACTTTAGTGGTTAAAGGTTAAATCTTCATTGCGGTTTTTGGATTATGGATATGAATAGGGAGCTGATCCGTACACAACACTTTTTAGCTATACACAACAATTAATTATAGATAGACAATTTTACCCTTTTCTCTATTTTATACTTTACCCCTCCCACTTTGTACTATATTTATACCAGCCATACACTTTATATATATATTTTTTTACAAAATATCAATTTTATCAATTTCTCTATTTTACCAAACTTTATATTTTACCCCGCTTATTAAAAAATATATTTTTATCAGTAAAGGGAATGGCTCTTATACGATTTTAGTGGTTGAGTAAAGGGAATGGCTCTTATACGATTTTAGTGGTTTAGTGAGTTCATCAATTAGATTGCAAGCCTAGTGCTTATTGTTATATTCAATTTCCGATAACAACAAGAAAACAACACGTAATCGAAATACAAAAACGGAAGAAAATTTCCATTATCGAAATTATAAAACGGAAGAAAAAATCCTGAGTTTGGGGATTCAATCAATTCATGACGGAAGAAATCGAAATAGAAAAACAGAAGAAAAAAAATCCAATTTCAATCAGAATCTAAAAACGTAATAGCGACAGTGGCAAAAGAAAAGAAAAAAAAAAGGCGGAAAGAACTTTCACAAACCAGAGATGGCAAGCAGCGGTGGCGATGGTGCAGGCGGCAGTGGCGATGGTGTTAGGATCGAGACACACACACAACACTAATCACACGCACTCAGCTCTCTCTCTCTCTCTCTCTCTCAAGAACACAAAGATGAACACGAGGGATTTAACGTGGTTCGGTCTAATCTGACCTACGTCCACCAGGTAACTAACTAGGAATGTATATTTCTTGGTGCTACTCTGCACTCTCTCTGTTACATGTGGTGTTGTTTTACAAATCGCAGATGAGACTCATATATAGAGTCTGAAATGATAATGTGAACAAGCAAAAAAACAGTCCATGAAAAATGCATTCGGGAAAACTGGATCGCCTATCCTTTTCCCCCTTTTTTGACTTGCTTTTCTGCCACTAATATTGACTAGTGGCTTCACCTACTCAACAGATGGCGCGAGCGGCAAGCGGCGGAGGCGATGTAGCGACAGTGGAGTAGGCGAGGGTTGGCAGCAGATGCGTGATTAGAAGATACGTAGAAGACGAAGAGACCGATTAGGCGGGGAAGGGTTTTAGAAACGGAGGGTATAAAGTGTAAAATAAAACAAGGGTATAATTGTCAGTTCACTTTAATTTGTTGTGTATGACCAAAAGGTGTTGTGTACAAATCAGCTCCCCATATGAATATATTGCCGTGTTATTATGGTAAATGTATATGCTCATAGGAACCCGTTAGACTAAAGAACTTTATGGGTGGAACTTAATAATTCCACTAATTGCCCATGGTTATTTATAGGTGATTTTAATGAGGTTAGAGAAAATGATGACATATTTTCAGAATACTTATGCGAATCTAGCACTATGGAATCAAATGCCTTTATTAGACAAGCGAAATTACACGAGTATAATATAGGCGGGATTAAGTTCACCTGTATAAGTGATGATGGAAATAAATTAAGCAAATTGGATAGATTCTTAGCATGTGGGTCGTTCATGGGTAGATGGCCTTATGCGTCGGTCATCGGACTCCCCTAGGATTTATCGGATTATTCCCCCTCATCTACTTATCAGCCGTGTTGTAAAAGTCGGCCTAGGCGGCCGCCTAGGCGCTAGGCGGGCGGGTTCTGCCTACGATTAGTAGTAGGCGGTCAAGTTAGGCGGATTTGGTCAACGGCGGTCAAAATCGGATTTATGCGGGTCTGGGCGGGTCTAGGCGGCAAAATTTTCAATTTTTCAAATTTCAAAATTTCAAAATTTTGAAAAATTTTCAAATTTTAAAAATTTTCAAAAATTATCAAATTCTCAAAAAAATCAAAATTTTAAAATTTTAAAATTTAAATTTAGAAAATGTTATTAATTATGATAATCGGTGGCTAAGTTACAATTATCGATGATTAAAATGATCAAAAATGTCATTAATGAGTCTAAACATTCTGATGTTTGATGACTTACATATTTAAACACTTTAATTTGTCAAAATTTTATACTTATTTATTCATTTTGTAGGGATATAGGTAATATCTAAAATTTAAAAAATAAATTTTGTTACAATTAATACTCCCTGCCTAGGCGCCGACTAGTCCTAGGCCCCAGTCAACCGCCCGCCTACCGCCCAGCGACTTCTACAACCTTGCTTATCAGTATATACAAACTTTTGGCAATAACTATTCAAATTGTATAAATCGTGGATTATGAAAGGTTTTCTGCAAATCTATGAATTAAAACCCTAAGTTCACATGCAACCTAGAAAGGATCTATGTTTTCTTACTTTGAACATGTAACTAATTTCCTAAAGGCCAAATAAAAATTACTAAAGAAATAAATCAGAAAAAACTAACCTTTAGTTTAATCTTGAAGCTAAGCAGCACAAGTGTCCTGCCTCAAATGAGATCACACCCAGGGAGCCAGAGGGACTGGTCACGAAAATTCCAGAGAGAACGGAAGAGAATAGCACTTGATTATGAGGTCCAGGGGTCCTTATTTATAGGCTACCAAATGACCATTAGATATAAACCTCGTTTGACTTTCAAACAGAGATAAACCCTATCTCTAAGCGATTTTCCGGATTATTCATACGCGCGCCGCGGCCTATACATTGGCGCGCCGCGCGTGTTAATTCAACTATTGAATTGGAACAACTTTAGCCCCTGTCCTCCTGATTAATCTACTTAATGCCACAGAAATTAATCCAATTAATTCCTGATTAATTATTAATCAATTAATATAGTTTCTAATTAATATATTATCACTTTAATATATTAACAAACTATTTCTTTTATTCCTATTGATTTATTAATCACATAATAAATCAACATTTCTCTCTCCTGGAATTTCTACCAAACCTCTAGCTATGAGGGCAACCCAAATGGACTTTGCTACTATTAATTAGGTAAATACAAATTATTAGTCATGACTTAGACACCTAATCCAACAGTCTCCCACTTGGATAAGTCTATGACTATAATTACCAATTTAACCTCTAATTAATCAGCAAACTGTAGCTTCCTAGAAACTGCTGCCGAACTCTGACCTAGTCAGTTCTGTCCATAGATAAGTGATCAGATGATCCTCCGTCCAACAAGATATCTTCAGACATGAGACATGGATTGAGATCAATCTCTGTCTGACACACTGTTTCCCGATTTCCGATTTTGCATATGACACAAGACTTCTAATTGAATATATCAATTCAGTCCTGGCTGGCCAGCACTTTAGTCAACTTCAAAATCATCGAGAGGCCTACAGATATATGTTTCCCGTCAGGGTCAAGGGACGAATAAGCTTCGACTCATATGCTTATATCTTTTACCAGACAAATCATTCACAACAGCACGTTTTATAACACCGAGTTACCGATGCGTTTTCGTACTATCAATGAACAACCGCCTCGTAAATTATAACTTATATATCTCCACTTCAAGACCATAAGATATTATCGTCTCAACATTGCTCGTGATGTAATTCATGAAGCAATCTATTGAGCGTGGGTTTATCCAATACTCAAATCTCCATTTCCAAGTACTCATGAACGTTGCAGCAATCTTATTGCTATGTCTAACTCCTTAGACAATCTACAAACCAATTCATGACAGTCTTCCTTCATACTTACTCCTTAAAAGTATGAGCGACTGTGGATATTTGAATAATCCAATTATTCAGGAAGTAAAACATGCGAAAGAGAAACATAAAATCTGACTGGCGGCTACTCCTGCTTATTACCAAGTCCTCACGAGGTAATCACCAAGTCGGATTTATCATAACTATTATCGGTTTCTTATTCTCTATTAAACTTTCAATTCAAGCCTTTTATATCTATGTCTATTTTAACTCAATGACCTTTTCACTCTTTCTATGTATCCAAGTGTCTAACACTTATACACTATATTGCAGATAATCCAATCGGATACTCTTCCGATAATATCTCAATTTGTCATATTGTCTTTCTCTCTCACAACTCCATTCCGGTGATGTGTACCATGACTGCCCATGGTACTCGGGGTCTTTAGTCTACATGACTACACCCTAAGACTATTTCGAGCCATCATGATGTGCCGGTGAACCACACGCGCTCCATCAGAAACCAACAAAACTCTTTAACCATGAAGTCCTACAGCACCACATCCTGGTGTAAACAATTACTGATTTCAAACTCCTTTCAAAACATTCACCCTAATCATTACCCAATGATTTCTCACGCGTGTTCAAAATCCATTTAGTATTCTTAGCCAGGTCATATCCTGAATCCAACTTACTATGCTCTAAGCATCAAGTCATCAGGATATGTTCATAACACTTCTGATCGGTCCAGGAATCTCATGGAACCTGATGTAATCTCATCCCAAACCTTTTCAGAATCTAAAGATTACTAATAATCCTTATGTCATAACTTCCGTAATCCATTTCCTTTCGGAGACTCTTTCTTATGCATCTTGAACCTCATCAAGACCATTCTGTCAATTTCATATATCCGATAGATGTCTGTGAACTATGTGAGTATGTTGCACCTTCTTTATTTCTTTCATGCCAATTCATCACTCTTTGTAATGATAGGAAACTCTTTTCCTGGGTTTATGCATCTTGAATCTTATCAAGATCATATTGGCAGAATTTCAATCTAATAGATGTTCACGACCACCTAAGTATGTTGTATCTCTTAAAGTCTTTCATAGCGAACCGTTTCTTAACACCAAGTCATTACACTTTGTAATGATATGAGACGTTTCCTAGAACCAGTATGTAACCCACATACATGTGATAGCAGAAAACAACGATACTCCCGCTGGCTTGGATACGGTTATATGACTTTTTTGGACTATTCACAAAATCCAGAACTTTTGGCACATTTTGCGAAACCGAAATCCAAACCTTTCCGACATATTAAAGGAAATCTTCTAGGCTATTCACAAAATCCAAACCTTTTGGCCTATTTTGAGAATCCGAATATCCTTTCTTGCGAGATGCCCATGGGACGAATCCCAGGGCCATGTACATTTTTAATGGCATGCTCTATATGAGTCCCTATTAGTGTGCCGGTAAGCCACACACGCTCCACTAACGTCTCACACTATGCTACGCGGAATCCTCTTGGATTTCATCTTCTATTGAGAGTGCCTCTCTCGGAATCAATTGCTTGACCCCAAGTGATGACTCATTCAACCAGATGTTCTGTAAGTACATTTCTATGTTCCCTTCTTTTGATGATTCAATTACTCCCACTGGTTCCTAGACCAGTTGTAAAATCAATCAAACTGTCACATAGACTGTGTCTCGCACTAAGGTTCTCTTATTTGGCAGCAACCGGGCTCACCAATGCTTCCTAGTAGTTGGATTACTAATCCGTACCATCTTTAGTGTTTTACCATTAATCGGTATGTCACCCAGAACATAACTCCTTATGACGGTGACCAAAACTACAGGTCAAGCGAAGAGAGGGTATGGCAGGTTTAATAGGAATCCGATTCCTGGTCAAGGCCCAGTGGTGACTAAAGGTTCTTTCACTTGGTTAATCCTTGAACTCCTTCAGGATTATTCTTACTCCCACTGTTTCTTTGGAACATGAGCTCTTTCTAAAAGGACTCTTCTTTCAAAGGATAACCGGGATGGCTAATGAAACGACATCGCTGATCAGTTTCAGGCTTGTCATAAGATTCAGACGAATGCTACATGACGCTGGACTTTCTATGTACTAGTGGGACGATACCAGCTTTACATTTCAGACAGTGTCGGCATAACCTACTTAGTCTAAGATATGGTCGGAATATGGTTTCTACGGTCTGACTGGTTGAATATTTAATTCATTGAAATACTAATCAGAAATGTATCTTATACATCGAGGATCAAAACTATTTCGATTAATGCTTCATCGTCTTCCCTAAGACACATTATAACCATTAATGTTCTTGGAAGAAGATAAACTGTGAAACATTTTCTCAGTCTATGTTGTCACTCAGGTTCTGTTGATCTTACACTTCTTTTGAAATCCTTGAACACTTCAAGGTTCCAATCAATCACTTATTCCGATAAGCGAAGCCATATTTGTCAAACTATTTGGCAATTATCATAAAGTATAACTAATCATGTTGTGTTCGAAGATTCGAGCAATACACAGTAACTTATGTGTCTGTTGCTCAAAATCTTAAGGTCTTTTACATCTCTATGTAAATTTATGACTTTGTTAATATTGTTCAAGACATGCAATCATCACCTGACTCCAAGTCAATTGATTCCAAAATCCTATCCATTGGATCTTTTGGTGATGCATTTGTTGCAACAACTGATTTTATTAAGAACTCAATTCATCATGTGACTCTAAGTCAAATGATTCCAAAGTCCTGTCCAAATAGACATTTGGTTGAAGTGATTCTCATAAAATTCACTTTAACAATCATAAGGAACACAATTCATAAATCCAGTCCCATTGGATGTATCAACATTCAAGTTATTACCATTTACGTCATCAACACATTCACACAACATTTCGAGGACAATTAAAACAATCATGTTTTAAAAGAAATATATTTTATTAAACCAAAATTATCCTCAGAACAATGTACTATGTGAATCCATGTCATATGTATCTATAAACTAATAACAAGAACAAATATCTAGCCTAACTCCAAAAAATGCACGAGCTCCAGATCCAATCCGAATATGCTCATGTGCGACAACATCCTGCATCCTACAGAGTCCGTGCATACAGAGCAAATGTGAGAAACACATCCTGTATCAAGGAAATGAGGATCAAGTATTCTGAGTTTTAAGATATTCCTAAGTTTTCCAAACGGTTTGGCTTTGGAGCATTTTTCCAATCTTTCTGTGACTGTGTCCCACCTTATGGATTCTCAGTTTGAAACATCGAACAATCGATCCAGGCGATCTGGATCATTTCTTGATGCACCTTAATACTGGACTCAATCCTGAAACAGCTGAATCAATGGAACTATGCTTCTCCATGAACGACTCATACATAGTCAACATTGAATGCATTTCCACGATTGTCTTATCCGGTTACCCTTTCTGTTCATCTGGATGAACAGATCAGCGAGTCGAGCTAATGCTTAACTGACAACGCCTAGTAATATCAAGTATTTTGGGCGTTGTTTAGTCGTGTTTTAGTTAATTTATCATTATTAATTGGCTAATATCACTTACTTTTGTGCCAAAGTGCTTGGAAATGTTTTTAGTGTAAATGTAGGGGTTTTAGTGCAATTCTGGAGAAGTTGTGGAGCAAAAAAGGCAAAAAATTGGATCTGGCAGAAATAGAGGTGCTATCTAGGATAGATAGCGCCGCTATCGTCAATAGCGCCGCTATTTCTTGAGATAGCGCCGCTATCTCGCGACCGGATAAAATCTTCGTTTTTGAATTTCAAATTCCGAGATTGCGGGATAAGGCAACACGCGCGTCGCGGATTTAACTTGGCCGCGACGCAGAAACCCTAATTTCGCACAACTATAAATACCGGAGTCCCGTCCGACTTTTCACTCATCCCGGGACGCAAAGGAGGGATCCGAAGGCACAATTTCGTCAGTTTTTCAGTGGGAATCAATATTTTGGTTAGTAATTTAGTTTTTCTCTTGTTTTATCAACTCGGTATCGAAGTATTCCACAATTGAGATTTCCGTCGATTAGTCGATGTTTGTTTGGATTCATAATTTCTGATTTCAGTAGAATAGTTGATAGTTTAGATCTGATATTTGAGTGTTTGGATATTGGTTTGATGTTTGGTTTTTGATTTGTAAAAGTTAATCATTCGGTTCTTGGTTTATTTGTAATTTTCGGTATTATTGATGTTTGAATGCTTGTTTGGATGTTTTGGGATTGGCATTGCTTCTGATTTTTCTGGAATTTACTTCTGGAATCAGTAAGTAATCTTAGTTTAGTTTAGTTCATGCTTGATTTGGATTTTGGCAATTGTTTTGATATTGTGTTTTGTGTTGGTTTTTGGGAAAGTAGAAACAATACCGCTGACTGTAGAGTGACTACCTTTTACCTATCATAGAATTCCAGTTTGTGGAAACATGAAGTTGGCCCGAAATTGGAATCCGATTATAGATGGGTTTAAAAGTAGGTTGAGCCCATGGAAATCTAACACATTTTCATTCAGGGTGGGCGTGTAACATTGGTGAAGTCAATCTTAGGAAGCTTACCGTTATATTACTTTTCGATTTTCAAAGCGCCTAAAAAGTTAATTAGAATTTCAAAAAGCATTATGAGAAATTTTATTTGGAGAGGAGATGAATCCAAAAGGAAGATCAACTGGGTGGCTTGGCAAAAATGATCGCCCCAAGACAGAAAGGTGGTTTATTTTGCTCTTATGTGCTCAAAAATGATCATAGAATAGTATCGCCAATAACATATGATACTATATGGTCATACCGATAACAAGGAAGACACCAATTTGATCATTTTAACTAGTGTATTTGATTCATGTTAGAATATCATAACTCTTGTATTTATTATTTTATGTAAAAATAATTTTATATCTTAATTTAAATCATATTGTATGAATTAATTTAAGGTGAATGATATTTATTTCATAAGTTTGAGTGAATTTGATTTAAGTAAGTTTGTATAACCTTTATTTAATTTAAGGGTTAAATTTTATATATATATATATATATATATATATATATATATATATATATATATATATATATATATATATATATATATATATATATAAGGATCACTTGAGAACAAAAAAAAAGTTGAGATATTGAGACCAAATCTCACCCATCTAAATTATAAGATCAATGGTTAATATGATTGTGTCATTTATGTAAATATAAAAAATTCAAGGTATCATTATGCAAATATAAAACTCTGGTAAAGGTATAATAGGTATTTTACTAATGTATTTAATTAATCATTCCTAAATTTAAGTTTTTTTATTTTTGGAATTGATTGACCCATCTAATGTATTTAATTAAACCTCAATTCATCTTCCCTCCTAAGATCACGATATTAGAAATCAGACGCGACCTTAGCATCTGCTGTCGCCGTCGCCTTAACTCAACTCGTTCCACCGTTCTTTTCCCTTACTCACTTTCTTCCACCACTTGGGACACCCGGCTCTCGTTCTCCCGTTACCACTTCGGACAGTGTTGTAAAAGTCGGCCTAGGCGGCCGCCTAGGCGCTAGGCGGGCGGGTTCCGCCTACGATTAGTGGTAGGCGGTAAAGCTAGGCGGATTTGGTCAACGGCGGTCAAAATCGGGTTTAGGCGGGCCTAGGCGGGTCTAGGCGGCAAAATTTTCAATTTTTCAAATTTCAAAATTTCAAAATTTTCAAAAAATTTCAAATTTTAAAAATTTTCAAAAATTATCAAATTCTCAAAAAAATCAAATTTTTAAATTTTTAAAATTTAAATTTAGAAAATATCATTAATTATGATAATCGGTGGCTAAGTTACAATTATCGATGATTAAAATGATAAAAAAATGTCATTAATGAGTCTAAACATTATGATGTTTGATGACTTACATATTTAAACACTTTGATTTGCAAATTTTTATACTTATTTATTCATTTTTTAGGGATATAGGTAATATCTAAATTTGAAAAAATAAATTTTGTTACAATTAATACTCCCCGCCTAGGCGCCGACTAGTCCTCGCCTAGACCGACTAGTCCTAGGCCCTAGTCGACCGCCCGCCTACCGCCTAGCGACTTCTACAACCTTGCTTCGGAGCCCTAGCCCTCGTTTCTGTTACCTTTTTCGCCACCAGACTCTTAGACCAATCATTGTCCTCCTCCATTTCTTCCTCTTCAACCTTCAATGGGAATGGATATGAATCCAACATTATACGTTTCTCAGAAGATGACGGTTCAGTACGGTGGCCTCTCCGCGGATATGGGCCCTACATCTCCCTCAAAATCTACTTCTATGATGAGAATGAGATCGACGGCCATAAACAGCTCCTGTATGGTCGTGATGGAAAGATATCCGTGGATTCTTGCCTCAAGGTCCAATGGGGTACTCAGGTAATTCAATTCCCCTTTTCAAAGATTACCGTGTTCGTGAATTCTATAGATCCTCATTTTCATCGTATTTTGGGAACTTGAAATCAATTAATTAATGTGTGATACTAATTTGTTCTTCAATCACAGTCGTGTTGGCCAAAATATATGTTACATATCTATTGACATTCATTGTTGTAATACATGAGTCATTTTAACTCTGATCAAAAGCGGAAACATAAATTTGATCTAGTGGTGTTGTATAGGATGCGGGCTGAATTCGTTTTACTTCCATCTTGATATAATGACTTGGTGTTATTGTCAAATGTTAACAATCATCACAATTACCATTCATTCTCTACAGACACGTCATTACTAAGTTAAATATACAAAATACTGGAAGATTTCTAAGCTGTTATGACATGGGTACTTTCTATTTAACATAAAGGTGCAGAATCTGGGTTCATGAAATCATGGTTTGGGGATTTTTGTTGGTTTTATTCATGTAATTTTGGTTCTTATCAGGTTTGGTCAAAAAGCAATATTGTGGGTCGATGGGGATATTAATTTATGTTTCTTTTTAAACTGAACTGTTAATCCACAGATTTGTTTTTATAGGGATTTTCCTCTTTTTTGGTAGTGTAATCAATTCAATCGCTTTGATCAAAGTTCCAACCCAAAAAAACCAACTCATTAGACCTGGTTAAATCCTTCAGTAATGGCATCAATCGACCAGCCAATAAGCCAAAAATGAACACACTTATCCTGGTAAGGAAAAATTTCTACTTTTGTCTAATTTGGTTTGGATTAAATTAAATTGCTAAAAGACTCTCAATCTAATTGCTAGTGTGTGTGAAAAATCGAAGACGGCCCAAATCAATCGTGATCCCGTGAAAAATCAGATGCATGTGAACCATATGATTTCTGAAATAAATGTTGTTTACTGATGGTAATCATTAATTAATAAGCAGTGTTAATCATTGGTGATTAACACTCTAACTGTATGATGAACACATATAAACCATAAATAGGCAGTGCTAATCATTGGTGTTTATCTTTATGTATTTGTAAGATGTTAGTTATATTCATTGATGATTAAATGTGTTAGAAACCTCTGTTAAATTGGGGGGGTTAGTAACCTCTGTTAAGTGTTAAGCATGAATAAGTATAATCATTGATGATTATAACTAGAATTATTGATGATTACAGTGTTAATCACTGGTGATTAACATTGTAACTATATGTATTTTTGTGTTAAAAGTTCTTTATGTGTTAATCATCGATGATTACAACTATAATAACTGATGATTATAACTAGAATTATTGATGATTATAAATATAATTGCATAAATAATTAGAAGATCGGTTATAATCATTTCTGATTATAACTTTAGCTAGGTTTAATATGGCCATTAATCATTTATGTTTAATATGGTTATAATAATTTTCTGATATCCTTGAATTTGATTTTGTAGGTGTGTATCCAAGAACAACAATGATCATGAGTGTTTCATCTTTTTTCGTGTATGGTGTAACAAGGAAATTCGAAGCAAACACAACTATGTGTGAATTCATTATTGTTACAATTATATTCATTAATAAATATAACTTGAAATGTAGGAATTCAGATGTAACTTTTATTTTGTTAATGTTTATTAATTTATAGTTAGAGGTGTAGTCATCTATGATTATAATTAGAGGTGTTTTTATTCATTCATGATTATAATTATATATGTGTGTGTGTGTGTATGTATAAAAGGGTTTATATACATTAACATGTTGGAAACTTATTTTATTTGGAAAGGGTTTTTATATTTTATAAAAGAGAAAGTATGTTTTATAAAATTTAAGATAAAGTGTAAGAGACACTCTTTCCTCCCCCCCCCCCCTCTTTCACTCTTCGACCATGATCAACCCTAAAAGGGGTCCACTAAGGCTCTTGTGCCTCTTCAATCTACCAATGCATACGTACTCATATATCATCATTAGATGTTGGAGGTTGCATGAGTATATGCATAAAGGAGAAACTAGTTATTCTTCTATTCTTCCTCCTATTGTCTGAACACACACTCTCACCAGCCTCTCATTCTCTCTAATAGTTAATTGTAGAAAACATACACATTCCTCCCTTGAAGGGAAAAAATCAATCTTGTCTTTTAAGCTTAAGAGAATGTGTTAACACAAGGTTGTACTTGCATACTTGGTGTTGGAGAAGCTTGTTGGTGGATCATCTCTAGAGGAAGTATATTTTCCTACTAGTTGCCATCTTCTTCACAATCTAATTCGAGTTATTGCAAAGGCTTTGAAGGTTGTTGTTCTTTAACTTTGTATGGTTGGTTTTAATCTATCATTTCATGCAAATGATCCTTTGGTGGGTGCAATATTGTATTATGTTGTTCATCGTTGTATTTGCTTTCATTGCTTCACTTGAGTTTTTTTAAAACCGACATGAACAAGACCCAACAAGTGGTATTAGAGCCACCTTTGCATGCATGGTTATATTACAAGTTTATTTGGATAATCTTGGTTTTTGGAAGTCATGAATGATTTTCATCTTGCGTGAAATGTTCATGTATGGCTTCTTTAGCAACTTGTGTGTATTAATCTTGTTATTTCATGTATGGCTTCTTTATCAATTGCTAGGGTCATAGTGATCCATCATATATTCATTTTCCTTATTAACATGTAATCTACAAAACTCAGGTGCATGGTGTACTATACCGGTTTTTTAGACTGGGGGTGGAGTTATGTCAGATTCCTCAACAAACTCTCACTGATTTTCAACAGGTTTCGCTACCTTTGATTGAGTACTAGTGCCAACATCAGGTTCTTTAATCCTTTGAGTTTCATCAAGATCAATATGGCTCCCAATGATTTCTTTGAATGCCAACTTCCTATCATAGAAGACTGTCATTTGAGCAACATGGGACTATTGTCAAAATGTTTATTATATCCAAGTAATCCAGTCAAATTACACTTCTTTTAATTAGTGTTATTTGAGCTTCACGTTAAACGTACGTCTTAAAACCCTAGATTTGTAAATATGCCAGTGAAGAAGCATCTGCACTCCATATTTTCTAGACAATGTTTATAGAACCTCTTATATTGGCGTAATGTTTAGGACTTTTATGTTGTCTCTAAGTTCTAACCTCTGACACTGATTGGAAGCATAATACGATTTATCATAAGTCGAACCTTCATGTCCAATTTCCATTAGACTCATTGTGTGATACCGTGTTGTATCAAATGGAATTGACTTTTGAAATACTTTTCATAATTCATTAGATGATCGTAAGATTCTTGACTAAGAAAACTCACCATCTACTATTGGATTTTGAGAATTTATCCTCTGCTCACGTAATTCTATACTCTGTTCTTAAAGCTAGGATATTGATTTTTTTAATGTAATATGAGGGGTGATTTTGGCTGTTGAGAGAGTATACTAGTTTTATTGGAGTTCCTCACTATTTTGGATGGCCCGTGGTGATGCCTAATGTGTATGGTGGGGGTCTGATTTGAAGTACAAACTATCTTGCTATTCTAGGAACCTCCCCAAATTTCGATGTTATTTTGGAGCGGTTCCCCAAAGTTCGATGCTATTTTGTAGTTGTTCTGTTTTGTACATAGCTTATATTAAGTTGTTCTCTTTACAATTGTGTTTGTTTAGTTGTTGTGTTTGGTTCTAAAACTTTTTACCATTGCTAGCCTACAACTAGTTTTTTAATTTTATCTTTAGTTTGCCGCCGTTAAAAAATGTATTTAACATGTTAGTAATTTTTAGAAAAATTTGCTTTATCTGGAGATGTTTAGTTTTATGGTTCTATATCTTTATGTATCTATATACCTTTTTGTATTTGTATATTTATGTTTTTATATATGGTTTTACGCTTAAGGATATATCTGTATATTTATATTTATGTGCATGGTTTTGTTTATGAACATGAATATGATTTCTTTAATCTATTTTCTCGGAGAAAAGACCATATGAATCCCACTAATTTGGTTTTTGGCCATTAGTAAGAGTGTTGTACATTTAGATAGTTCAAAAAATACATTCAACTAAACTGTATACTCAATAGAAAATGACCAAGCAACTAAATAGGCACGATCAAATATTGTAAGTCTTACATTTCAAAAAGACCAAGCAACTAAATAGGCACCACCAAATTAATTTAACCACAACTACATTTAAACTTGAACTTGGCATAACATTGATTGACCTTCAACTAAACTGTAGTATTTTTATTTTTCAAAAATACTACAAAAATACATAATAACTTCTATTGTATTCGATTTACGATATAAAATAAGAAACAACATTGTTTGGACTTCGCATAATATAGATTGACCTTCAAATCACATAAACAAACGTCTGCACGAATTACATAAATATAAACTAGGAATTATAGTCTTCGAATAACCTAGGTTGAACCCCAACAAATTACATAAACTTAAACTAGAAATTATAGTATTCAACTGTTGGATTAGGTGTCTAAGCCATGACTAATAATTAGTATTTACCTAATTAATAGTAGCATAGTCCGTTTGAGTTGCCCTCATAGCTGGAGGTTTGGTGGAAAGTTAAGTAGAGAGAAAGGGTTGATTTATTATATAACTAATAAATCAAGATATTGTTTGTTAATATATTATGGAGATAATATATTAATAAGAAATAATATTATTTGATTAATAATTAATCAGAAATTAATTGGATTAATTTATGTGGCATTAATTAGATTAATCAGGAGGTCAGGGATTAAAGTCGTACAAATTCAATAGTTGAATTGCGGCGCACGGCGCGCAAACGTTTTGGTCGCGGCGCGCGTACAGATAATCCGGAAAAATGGGCTGCAGCTAGGGTTTTAGCTTTGCCACTGGGTTCCCTATAAATAGGGACCCCTAGACCTCATTATTGGTTGCTCATTCTATTATTTTCTCTCTGGAATTTCGATCCATAAACCTCCCGGCTAAGGGTGTGACTTTCATTTGAGGCAGGATAATTTTGCTGCTCAGCTTCCAAGAAATTAAGGTTGGTTTTTCTGTTTGATCTTTAGTTTCTTTTATTAGTCTCTAGTTTTTGTTATATGTTCAATTAGAAGAAAACATAGATCCTCATAGGTTGCATGTGAACTTAGGTTATTTAGTTCATGGTTTGCAGAAAACCTTTCAGTGGTATCAGAGCCAGTTTTTGTTTTCTTGTTGAATTGATATAACTGTTTTAGGGTTTAAAGCTTATAAACCCTATATTTAGTGTGGATTGATTTCTAGGATTAGGGTTTTGAAAACCCTAATCCCCCTTGCCTATTTCGATTATGCCTATTAGGGTTTTAGGAGGTTTTCTATTTTTGGTAACTTTATTTGTTAATTAAATGGATAACCTTAAACCCCATTATTTGAATTCGAAATCTAGGGGGTTTAGTATAGGTTTTAATTAATTTGATTAATTTGGATAAACCTATCTTCATTGAATTAATTTAATTAATTGTTAATTAAAAGATAATTCAAAAGGGATTTAATTAATTTTAAATTATAGAAAATTAATGGAAAAATCCGGAAAAAATATTTTAAAATGTTTAAAATATTAAGATTTAATTAATTTAATTAATTGGTAATTAAAATTGATTAAATCGATTTTAAGGTTTAATTTAATTTAAAATTTAATTGTTAAATTTGGTAAAATTAAAAGATAAACCTTGAATATTTTAAAGGATTTTAAAATACATCTTATATATGTTATTAAAAGTTAATATTATATATATGAGATAAACTTGGTTAGTCAAATCAATAGTAGGCCTCATTCACGAAGCTGGTCTATAAAGTGGGTATAAGGAGACTGCCTATAAAATGACAGTCTAATAGGTGAACACTCTCATCCACCGCTCGCCTAATCAGTGGAGGGTCGTTAGCCGAACGGGTTTGACAGAACCGCTAAATCATTAAAAGTATAATGATCAAAGTACTAGAACCATTTACAAAAACAAAATCTCAATCTAGTTACTTTAGAAAAAATGTGAATTTGATGCTACCCCATGAAATTGCACATTGCACTTTATGAAACGTTGGTGGAGCGTGTATGGTTTACCGGCACACCAATGGGGGTTCATAAAGAGTGGCAATGGGTGTCTCGGGTGTTATCATTGTTGATGGAGCATGTGTGGTTAACCGGCACATCAATTTGAGATGATAATAGACCCCGAGAGTACCAAGCTAATTTGCATGGTTATTCACACCCGGTTTGTGATCCTCGGCATCCCAGTCACAAACGGTGGGGCATATCCGAGATTAAACATGCTATTGAACAGTTCAATAAATCTCAAAAGAAACTAGGAATTCCATTTATAATAAGATTATTTTTCCGCGGTGGAATTGGCTGAATCGTCTTTCGCCTACCTTTATAAAATTTGCTTATAGATTACGACATCCCTCTTCTACGTTGCAAATTGTTATAGTTGGATCCTAGCCTTATTTTATATTGGGTTATTATAAGGACCGACATATATCTGATTTAACTTACCTTCTTTTATAGATGTCTTCTGCTGATCAATCCGCTCCCCACTCAAACTCCAGTCCCTCTATCCTCTCACTGTGTTCCAAGGTTCAATTGAACGGGACAAACTACAATGACTGGATTAGAAATATCAAGATGGCTCTGAGGTACGAGAACAAAGAGTATGTCCTCGAAACCGAGCTTGTCGATATTGACCCTGAAACTGCTACTCCCGAGGAGATTGCCTTGTACCAAAAACATTTTGATGATGCGACCAAAGTGGCCTGCATCATGATCGCCACAATGAACCCCGAATTGCAAAGGATATATGAAGTCTACTGGCCCTTTGAGATGCACAAGGAGCTTGCGGAAAAGTTCCGCAAGCAAGAGCGCATCGAGAGGTGCGAGGTGGTCAAAGACTTCACGAACAGCAAACCTAAAGATGGAGAGTCCATCTGCGCTCATGTGCAAAGAATGCAAGGTTACGTGGAGCGGCTTAGAAAGCTTGCGATGCCTGTACCTGAGGAGTTGGCCGTTGACATAGTGCTTAACTCTTTACCAGTGTTGCAAAACTCGGCCAACTCGGCCGAGTATTCGGCCTTGGAATCGGACTCGGTCCTATTCCTTGGCGAGTTTAACCAACTCGTTTTAAAAAATCGGATTTAGTCAACCTCGGTCAAACCTCGGTCAAAACCCGACTACTCGGCCCAAATCGGTCCTAATCGGACAAATTCGGTCCACATTAAACCCAAATTCGACCCAAAATGGATCCTATCTAAGCCCAATGTTATTTTTTTAACTGACCAATGAAACTAGGAGGTAACCCAGTTAGAAGGTAAATAACTCGGTCCCCTTAGACAACTATTTATAATAAGAGATACTCGTATGTCTTTGTGTTTTAGGCGATGTGGGATAAACACAACCTAACTACTAAAACAAAGCTACCGAGCTTCCAAGCTTCTGGTTCATAATCGAAGTCACACACACGTGATTGCTTTCACTCACACAAACAGTCAATCAATTATAGGTTTACAAAAACTTCGGTTCGGAATCGTGATTGCTTTCACTCACATACACACAGTCAATCGATTGATTTCACACCCAATCGACATTCTCGATGTGGGTTCCGACTTGGGTTGATTTCAGAATCGGCATCAGACACAGTAATCGCAGTCGGCTCTAGCACCATCGGTCCAATTTCAATCGAAATTTGAAGAAGTGCGATAGATTTCAGTTGGCAATATAATACGTCAATTTGTATGCTTGAATAAACGTCAATTGATTGCAGTTTGGAGTTCAATGAAGGTTCTAATTTGAACTCAGGCTCAATTGATTTTAAATTGAGTTTAAGTTGTCGATTGCAGATTGCCGTTTAAATCAGGAAATGTTCAATCGATGTTGTGTTTTGTTTTGTGAATTCAACTTGTGGTTATATATTTTATGTTTCGTGAATTCAACTTTTGGTTCTGGATTCTATTTACAATTGTATTGATTTCAAAGGTTTTGACTTATGAGACATGCTTGCAAGGTGTTTGAATAAATGTTTAAATAAGTGAGTATGCATCCAATGTGTTCGATTATATGATAGTGGGATTAATCGGTGATGTTATGTATTTGTATATATTCTGTATATACGATTTAAGGTGTGAATTTGATATAAGGTGCTCGATTATATATATATATATATATATATATATATATATATATATATATATATATATATATATATATATATATATATATATATATATATATATATATGAACAGTGCTTACCGAGTACTCACCGAGTACTCCCCGCCTAGCCGATTACTCGCTACTCGCTAGTCCGCCGACCTGGGAGTGCCTAGCGACTTTTGCAACCTTGCTCCTTACCGAGTTCTTATGACCAGTTCAGGCTGGCTTATCATTTGAACAACAATCAGGCTAACCTGACTGAGTTGCATCGTATGCTTCGGGTTGCTGAGGACGGGATGAAGGGTAAAAGTGTACCCTCGGTTAATCAGCCCGTCTTAGCCATTGGAAGTGGCAAAGGAAAGAAAAGGAAGGACCCTCCTAAGCAAAATTGGAGGGAAAAGGTTCAGGTCGGGTCGTCCAGCAATGGCTCGAGAACCAAGTCTTCTCACATTCCTTGTGTAGCCAACCCCAATGAAGCCGACTGTTTCTACTGCAAAGAGAAGGGCCATTGGAAGAGAAGCTGCCCCAAATACTTGCTGGATGTCAAGGATGGGAAAGTAAAGCCATCGACAGCAGGTATATACACTATCTCAAAAAACTCACCATATTCTAATTCTTGGGTCCTTGATACAGGATGTGGTTTTCACATTTGTTCTGATCTGCAGGGCCTAAAGGAAAGCAGGGAGGTGGAGCACGGTAGACTGAACCTGATCATGGGCAATAGGAGATCGTCCCCTGTTACCATGATCGGCGTTTATAGTTTAGTGCTTAGTAGTGGTGTTAGCTTAGAGTTATTTAATTGTTGCTATTCGCCAGAAATGGCAAGAAACATTATTTCATTTCACGCTTTGTTCAGACAAGGATTTCAATTTTCTTTTGACAATAAAATTGGTTCGATTTCTGTTTTCAAAAATGGTATTTTGATTTTTACTGCTTATCCTTGTGATGGTGTGTATGAAACTGTTGAATGTGTTGACAATTTAGGACATAGTGTAAATTATATTGATTCTACTAGTGGTGTGGACAAGGCATGTCTGTGGCATAGTCGGCTCGGGCACATCAGCAAGAAACGCATCGCCCAACTCCAAAAGGATGGAGTGTTGGAATCATTCGACCTCAGGACGGATGATGTATGCGAATCTTGTCTGTTGGGCAAGATGACTAAATCACCTTTCAAAGGGTCCTTTGAAAGAGGTGAGGGTCTGTTGGACATCATTCACACGGATGTGTGTGGTCCATTCAGATCAACCACAAAGGAAGGCACGCGGTTCTACGTAACTTTCACCGACGATTAAAGTAGATACGGTTACATCTACTTGATCAAGCACAAGTCGGACACCTTTGAAAAGTTCAAAGAGTTTAAGAACGAGGTAGAGAATCAATTAGGCAGGAAGATAAAGATGCTCAGGTCCGACAGAGGCGGAGAGTATCTAAGTATTGAGTTCCTAGACTATCTAAAGGAATGCAGAATAGTTTCGCAGTTGACACCTCCCAGGACACCACAGTTGAACGGTGTTGCGGAGAGGTGTAACCGAACCCTGTTGGACATGGTTCGTTCCATGATGAGTCGAGCTTCACTTCCCATTCACTTCTGGGGGTATGCCTTGGAGACTGCCGCCCATATCCTCAATCTTGTCCCAACTAAGAAGGTTGCTAAAACACCTCATGAGATGTAGACGGAGAAAGTTCCCTCGTTGGCACATATCAAGGTCTGGGGTTGTGAGGCTTTCGTTAGACGAGAGACTCAAGACAAACTCGCAGAAAGAAGCGAGAGGTGTTTCTTCCTTGGTTATCCCAAACAGTCCTTTGGATATCTATTCTATAGACCAAGCGAGGACGTGGTCTTTGTAGCTAGACGAGCGGTCTTTCGAGAGAGAGAGCTCATATTCAAAGAGGACAGTGGGAGTACCATTGATCTGGAAGAAATTCAAGAGTCATCAGATGACACAACCTTAGGAGAAACTAGCAACCAACATGAGGAAGAAGTTCTTGTTGGTCCGACAGATGTATCCTTACCTCTTAGGCGTTCCGGTAGGGTTAGCATGCCACCCGAGTTTTATGGGTTCCATATAACTTCGGATGGGGACACGTTTTTCAGTGATAAGACACTGATAAATTTGGATGAACCAGCTAACTACCAGGAAGCAGTGGCGGGCCCTGAGTCTGCCAAGTGGAAAGAGGCCATGGATAGCGAGATCAAGTCCATGTATGACAATCAATTATGGAACTTAGTTGACAATGTACCGGGTCGAAAGACAGTCGGGTGCAAATGGATCTTCAAGAAGAAGACCGACATGGACGGAAAGGTGTACACCTTCAAGGCAAGACTGGTTGCGAAGGGTTTCACTCAAACCCCGGGGGTTGATTATGATGAGACCTTCTCACCAGTAGCCAAGATAAAGTCTATTAGGATAATGCTGGCCATAGCTGCGTTTCATGACTATGAAATTTGGCAGATGGACGTCAAAACCGCTTTCCTTAATGGGAAGTTGACTGAGGATGTTTACATGAGTCAACCAGAGGGTTTTGTCGATGCAAAGTATCCTAATAAGGTGTGTAAGCTTGAAAGATCAATCTACAGATTGAAGCAAGCTTCTCGTAGCTGGAATCTTTGTTTCCATGAGAAAGTGAAAGAGTTTGGTTTCTCTAGGAGGGAGGATGAGTCATGCGTATATGTCAAGGCTAGTGGGAGTATAGTGACCTTTCTGGTACTGTATGTTGATGACATACTGCTCATGGGAAACGACATTCCAACCTTGCAAGATATCAAGGCTTGGCTTGGGAAATGTTTCGCCATGAAGGACCTAGGAGAGGCTGCCTATATTCTCGGGATAAGAATATTGAGAGATAGGAAGAAGAGACTAATTGGACTTAGTCAGGGCACATACTTGGAAAAGGTACTGAAAAGGTTTAGTATGGAAAATTCCAAGAAGGGAGAGCTACCTATCCAAAGTAATGCAAAATTGAGTAAGACTCAAAGTCCGAGTACAGACGTGGAAATAGCTGAGATGAGTCGGGTACCTTATGCTTCGGCTGTGGGGTCGATCATGTACGCTATGACGTGTAGTCGCCCTGACGTGGCTTTTGCTTTGAGCATGGTCAGTCGGTACCAGGGAAACCCTGGAAGGGCGCATTGGATAGCCGTAAAGAATATACTCAAGTATCTGCGAAGAACAAAGGACATGGTGTTAGTCCTTGGAGGCAGTGATACCTTGAGAATTGAAGGATATACAGATGCCAGTTTTCAGACGGATAGAGACAGTGGTCGGTCTCAGTCTGGCTGGGTATTCCTTCTGAACGGAGGAGCGGTAACTTGGAAAAGTTCCAAGCAAGATACGGTGGCTGATTCTACTTGTGAATCAGAGTATATAGCAGCAAGTGAAGCGTCAAAGGAAGCGGCTTGGCTGAAGAACTTCATCGGTGACCTTGGAGTAGTCCCGAGTATTCAGGAGCCCGTGGATCTGTTCTGCGATAACGAAGGTGCGGTCGCCTTGACAAAGGAACCGCGAGATCATGGAAAGTCTAGGCATATCGACAGAAAGTACCACTACATAAGGCATAAGGTAGAAGAAGGTCACCTCGTGGTAAAGAGGGTATCATCGGAAGATAATCCTGCAGATCCCTTGACAAAGGCTCTGAGTAGGATTAAGCATAATCGGCATGCTAGAAGCATTGGATTAAGAGATGATATAAAGTTTATGTAAATTAGATAGTTTTCGAAACTTGTAACAATGTATTGTATTTGACTCTTGTGATTTAATAATAGATATTTATTAATGAGTAATGGTTTACTACTTTTGTCAATACTTTGTCATTGTGTTTCATTTTGCATGTTTTACTTCCTGAATAATTGGATTATTCAAATATCCACAATCGATTACACTTTTGGGGAGTAAGTGTGAAGTAAGACTGTCATGAATTAGTTGTAGATTGTCTAAGGAGTTAGACATTGCAATAAGATTGCTTCAACATTCATGAGTACTTGGAAATGGAGATTTGAGTATTGGATAAACCCGCGCTCAATGGATTGCTTCATGGATTACATCACGAGCAATATTGAGACGATAATATCTTTTGATCTTTAAGCTAAGACATATGAGTTATGATTTACTAGACGGTTGTTCATTGATAATACGAAAACGCATCGGTAACTCGGTGTTATAAAACGTGTTGTTGTGAGTAATTTGTTTGGTAAAAGACATAAACATATGAGTCAAAGTTTATTCGTCCCTTGACCCTAACGGGGAACAGATATCTGTAGGCCTCTCGATGAATTTGAAGTTGACTAAAATGGTTGGCCAACCGGGACTAAATTGGTAGTCTAAGAGTCATATGCAAATCGGAAATCGAGGAGCAGTGAATCAGACCGGGATTGACTTTAATCCATGTCTTGTGTCTGAAAATATCTTGTTGGACGAAGGATCATCTGATCCCTTATCTTTGGACAGAACTGACTAGGTCAGAGTTTCGCAGTAGTCTCTAAGAAGCTAAAAGTGCTGGTTAATTAGAGGTTAAATTGGTAATTATAGTCATAGACTTATCCAAGTGGGAGACTGTTGGATTGGGTGTCTAAGCCATGACTAATAATTAGTATTTACCTAATTAATAGTAGCATAGTCCATTTGGGTTGCCCTCATAGCTGGAGGTTTGGTGGAATGTTAAGTAGAGAGAAAGGGTTGATTTATTATATGACTAATAAATCAAGATATTGTTTGTTAATATATTATGGAGATATATATTAATAAGAAATAATATTATTTGATTAATAATTAATCAGAAATTAATTGGATTAATTTCTGTGGCATTAATTAGATTAATCAGGAGGTCAGGGATTAAAGTCGTACAAATTCAATAGTTGAATTGCGGCGCGCGGCGCGCAAACGTTTTGGCCGCGGCGCGCATACAGGTAATCCGGAAAAATGGGCTGCGGCTAGGGTTTTAGCTTTGCCACTGGGTTCCCTATAAATCGGGACCCCTAGACCTCATTATTGGTTGCTCATTCTATTATTTTCTCTCTGGAATTTCGATCCATAAACCTCCCGGCTAAGGGTGTGACTTTCATTTGAGGCAGGATAATTTTGCTGCTCAGCTTCCAAGAAATTAAGGTTGTTTTTTCTGTTTGATCTTTAGTTTCTTTTATTAGTCTCTAGTTTTTGTTATATGTTCAATTAGAAGAAAACATAGATCCTCATAGGTTGCATGTGAACTTAGGTTATTTAGTTCATGGTTTGCAGAAAACCTTTCATCAACTTCGAATAACATAGTTTTAAACTTCAAATTACATAAGGGTGGATAAGTAACATAATAGGAATTATAGTCTTCAATTTGGTCATCTTCAACTCTTCAAGAATGCAAACGTTTTTAATATGATAATTCTTCAACCTCACCCATCTACTTCGGTCATTGGAGTTGATATCTCTATTGCAACCTCCTCTTCGTGAATATACTATTCAACCGATGGTAAAAGCTCCCCTTCAAGCGAAACGCAATGTTGTATCATTTCGACCCCATACAAATAATCCTTCAAGCACACACATACTTCCACCGATTCGGTAGTAAGTTTGGACATTCGTTCCATTATCACCCTGCCACTAATAGAAAAAGAAGATTCCGAAGCTACCGTGAAAGCTTAGACGATTAGTAAATCGCGGGCCATGGCGGCTAAAATTGGGAATTGCGGTTCATTTTCTTTCCACCAAGTCAAAATGTCAAAGTTATAAAATTATTCGACTGTAAAATGGGCTAAAAAGTTTGATGCCATATAATTGCTCAATTCGCTACCTGGGCCGAAGTTCGTTGGCGTTTACTTGCGTCCTCCATCAAAGTATTATATAGTTGGATATTGGGGTTTCTTTCCATTGAAGATGATCCCACTATCCCTCTCTGAATATGATCAACTATTGGATTAATTGGTTGACCATACTTGGTTGCGTAATGGTGGAATAATTTTTTGGAAAGAATCATTGAATTAAAATTTTGAGTTTCCACGAAATGTGGTTCGAGTTCATGTAACCCTAAGTTTGTGGCAGTTTGTCCCATTAAAACGATTACAGCACCTACATTTATAGTAGGATAGGGCTGCGACACATGTAAAAACCAAAGGCGTTTCCCGAAAATATTTTAAAAACTTGGTTTTTATAGCAAGAACCATGTTAGTAAACATTGAATTTGGTGAAACTCGTAATTTGCCATTTTTCTGTCATAAGAAAATTTTGATTTAAAAAACAAAGGAGTTGTAGGATAGTAAACACCAGACAACAATGTTGTTGCCTCTTTAAAAACTTGTAGAAAATTTGTTAGTTCTTCAACTAGATTCGGGGATTGAAACAGATCGTCGTTTTTCGACAAGTATTTCATTAAAAGCGTTAAATGTGAGTTTTTGGCGAATATACTTTCAAACATAACACAAGTAGAGTTCCATATTGTATTATTGTTATAGTTAGGGCCTAAACAATGTTCGTTACATTGTGCATTAAAAAATCGGTAATTTGTTTGTCGTTCGTTACTTGATCCGTAAATTGTGTTTAATAAGTTTTTAAATTTCGTACGTAACTGATCACAAACAAGAAGCCCAACTTGCACACTTAGATTGATATCGAGTATGAAAAAATCGCCATCTAAAATTGGTTTTAGTCTTAATTTTAGTCGGTTGATGGCGCTTGTGTTGTTTGAAGTGTTATCAAGGGATATTGAAAACATTTTATCTTCTAAATTATATTCCCTCATAACGTCTTGTAAAAATCTTTCTTAAATTTGCACCGGTATGAGTATAACTAAATAATTTAAAAGTAATGGTCCGTTTTATCATTAACCAACTATTGGGATGGAACCAATGTGCGGTAACGGCTAAGTAGAAATTGGCATTTCTGTGGGGGCGGTCCAAACGTCACAAGTAAGCAACACCGAATTTTTGTAGTTTGCAAATCCTACAATTATTTCGGATTTTGCTTTGTCCGAAAGTTTAATTGCATCACGTCTAAGAGTAGTACGACTTACAGCGCTATATCGAGGTTGAAGTTTCGTTTTGATGATTTCCATAAGCCGCGGGTTGTCGAAGTGGTCGAATGGAAGTGCTTCTTAGATGAAAAACTTAGCAAATGCTTCTCGTACCGCATCGTTGTCATAAATAAATACACCACTGTCCGATCCAAAAGTAGGTTGCATCGGATCGGTATTACTTTGTTGGACCGCTTTGCACGCACTATCTATATGTGTGTCATCAAAGTTGAGTTGCTCGCGACTGCATAAAACTTCCCACATCGTTTGCACCGAGTTTTCTTCACCCCATATTTCATAATGCAAAAATCGAAATTTGACCAAACTTCGGGGTTTCGCGTTGTTGGTTTGATTTCCAATATATCATCGTTGGTATAGTTTCTTGTAATGTCGGAACTACCAACGGAAGCGGAAGCGGAAGCTTGTGATGAAGTCATCTTGTAAATGTTAGAAAATAGATCGATAATGCAAAAAACGTCAAGAGTAGTGAGCGTTTTTTGCGGGGTGTTGAAACCAAATGAACCAATACCTATTTATACTAACCATAGAGGGATAAAATGGGTATTTTAAGGTTTAAAACGGCCAGAAATCGGTCACAAAAAACAAGATTTGTAAAAATGCCTGTTTTTTAACGGTAAAAAATAAATCGGTTAAGAAACCGGTTAAAAAACCCGGTAGACGCATATGTTGGAAACCGGTATAGAACTGATGGTTCGGTTAAACCGAAACCGATTAGGGGCAAACCGGTTATTATAAAAACCGGTTTGATTTTTTTTTTTCGATTTATAAAAAAAACCGATTCGTATGTGCACCTCTAACTTAAGCTTTTCCACTCTTTCTTTTAAGTACATTCATGGGCCTGCTGATAGAAAAACTCCATTTTAAAGCTGCAAACGTGGCTTCTTGTGCTGCTTTTTGGCTGAAGGCTCATTGAGCTGCAACCTTTTTGGGCTAATGCAAATGGGCTACCATTAAAACACCTTTCGGCTTCAATATTTGCTATCTTTTGGCTGACAATTTTCTCTATATTGGGTTTAAATATAGCATGATAGTGGGCTATGATTTTTTATGGGTCGATTTTTCTTATATTTTCTTTATCAGCTCAAAATTTTCCCCTTAGGTCCAAATAGAAGTGCACATTTACCGGTTGGTTTTAAACCGGTTCGGTTTTTTTTCGAAATCGGTTTTTAAAAAAATCGGTTATAGTCCAACCGGTTTTGGTTAAAACTAATCAGTTTTGACCGTTTTTTTAATGAAATTGAGTTCTATACTGATTTTTTTAAATTGGTTAGGTTCGGTTAACCGAAACAAAAACGGGGTAAAAAACCGGTTCGATTTGACATAAAAACCTATTAAAAAACTGGTTATTGAAAAACCGGTTAATAAAAAACCGGTTTCGGTTTTTTTCGGTTTTAAAAAAACTCGGTTTGGTTTGTGCAACTCTATGTCCAAATTTACATGTAAAAATTCCCAAAAGAGCATCAATACAATCTTTTAAATACAAATGAATGCAAACTATATTGAAATGTACAAACTATGAGAAATGAATGCAAATATGAAAAAATATATATAAATAAAAATGCAATTAAATAGCATTCGGTGACTAAATGATGGTGCGAACCGTGAGTTATGATGGACATAAGTATTTGGGAATCAAAGACTTCGGAGATCTAGGATATCATTCGAGGGTTCCTAATTTTAAATTTTTATTTTTTTTAAATAACTAAAAGAAACTTCTGTGATTTGTATTTGTTTGTACAATAAATATATATAGAAAAAAATGACTCGTTAAGGTAACCAACTATTTGATTTGTTTATGTTTAGTCACTTTCTTTTTTTTCGTGCTTTATTTGCCATTAAACTATTTATTTTGTTCATGATACATCATTATGACATAGAATAGCATGTTACATCCTAATTGGCATCTACGTGGCAAATGTGTGACAAATGTATGGCATCTATATGGCTTTTGAGGGTAGTGAAAATGACTTATAATGGTAACCAACTATTTGCTTTGTTCGTATTTGGTCACTTTCCTTTTTTATTAATGTTTTATTTGACATTAAACTATTTATATTGTTCAACCTAAATCCTTATGATCAACAATAACAAGTAGGATCGGTTTAATCACTCAATGTCGTAATACAAGTATTATGTGGATTGATTACGTGTAGCAATGTCATCACCCCTGAAATTTGTATCCTACCATATTATACAGACACATTAAGCATGCTCCGGGATTGAGTCTAAAAATAAAAACCCAAAGTGTTTTTTTAAAGGGAAAATGAGTTATAAGGGTAATGATACATGTAATCAACCCACATAATACTCGTAATACTTGTATTACGATATTGAGTGATTAAACCGACACTAGTTGTTATTGCCGGTCATGAGGATTTAGTTTGAACAATATAAATATTTTAATAGCAAATAAAGCACAAATAAAAAAGGAAAGTGGCCAAATGTGAACAAAGCAAATAGTTGGTTACATTCATAAGTCATTTTTCCTAACTTCAAAAGCCAAGTAGATGCCACCTATATGCCACGTAGATGTCAATTAGGGTGTAACTTGCTATTCCAGGTCATAAGGATGTATCATGATCAAAATAAATAGTTTAATGACAAATAAAGCACGAAAAAAGGAAAGTGACTAAACGTGAACAAGTCATTTTGCGGCAAAAATGTAGTGTTGGATTAATTCAAGAAAACGAATAACATGTGTTTTATACGTAGACGAGAGAGAAAAAATATTCATACTAGAGGAAATCAATTTTTAATAGATAAAACATTCGAAATGGTGATTTTGGCTTCCTTTTGTAGATATTTAAGTCTAATTTTACAACTACTGGGTGCACATTATAGATAAAACCTCATTGAAGTGTTTTATTTTATTTAGTAACATATTGGAAAAGAATACTATTAGTAAAAAATCATTCAAAATGTTTTAAGAAATGGTCCCATGAATAGCTATAGTTACCTAGAGCAGCATACAAGCCTTGAGGATGGAGTTCAGAAAAACTCATTGCCATTTATTTGAAAATTTAAATGCTAAGGATCAATAATGCATTCTGAATTCTTTCACGTTTTCTATCTAGCATCTGTGAGTTGAAGAAAAAGACATACTCTCTTTTAACTAGGTAATGAATTGCTAGTGTTGTTTTTTCTAAGGTTTGACTCTTCTTTTTTTCACATGTGTTTTGCTGCATTACACTTTAAAAAGAGTTCTTATAGGCTCTTTTACTATATCTTTTCATATATCTTCTCTAAACAACCTTTGAAATTTCTTTTACTTTGTACTTCTCTTCCACCGCGAAAACAAGGAGACAAGATCTTCTTTGTGCTTTTCCGTAGTTGGTATTTCTATTGTTTTGTCTTTGTCTTTGCTTCCACAACCTCTAAACATAGCTATAACCCAAGTGAAAAGAATAGTAATAGACATGTATTTAATAGCATAGATGGCCCCCTACCCCTTTCCCTAGCTAAAAACAACAACATAAGCATTAGTATACTCCCACCATCTTCACCATTTTTAATTTGCATGTGTTGGCTTACTTCAAATTTCTTTAGTGGACTAAAAAGGTTCCAATCTCTCTATGTACCGGTTGAATTCGTACTAGTTTTTAAGAAAATTATAATTTTATTACGGCCCCAAGCTCGAGAGACACTAGCAATTGGGGAAAATCCATGATAATGCTTAACCAAATAACAACTTTAGGACTCTAAGGGTTCTTTTTAACATAATCTCTTCAATCCAGAAAGAAAAATCCATGTTCCTTAGTGTCTGCATAAACTTGATATTCCCAGTTGAAGTGTCTCCATATTCTACTTAAATATTAGTTAACTTTTATCTAAATTTAACTTTTTTGACTTGTTTAACTTATATTTCAAATATAAATGTCGTCAACTCGCACATAATCTATATGCATATAATAATAAAAAAGTAATATGCATGTTGTCTCTTTTGATTTTTATTGTCTGCAAAACCTCAAATGACATATGATCATTTAATAGATGAATAGTCAAATAATGAAGCTCCTTGTTTCCATCTATATATGTTGTGTCAATCACTGGTCTTTAACATCGCTGGAGGTGTAGAAGGTGTGGTCACATCATTAGTATAGTTGGAAGATGAAAGGGTTATCAGGTTAGAAAATAATTGGTTATCGAAAGGTTTTGTGGTTTTGACCACCATACAACGGATGTGCTTATCGACTCCTCTCGATGATGATTTTTAGCCTTGTGATGTCCGTTTCAAGCATCTCGGTGGTGCATGACTACTATTAGACCTGCAGGAGTGGCTTGGTATGCCACTCGACAAGGCGGTAAACACTGCTCCCACCACTTGGCATGCCGAGGTCGGTAGGTTCCCATGGTGCAACCTTACAATACATTCTTTCTTCCCCTTTAATTCATCCAACCACTATGTACACCTAGTTACTCTCATTTCAATCAATTTTTTTTTTTCAAAAATTTTCAAATTTTTAACTCTTATTCACCTATTATAAATACCCACACTCAAACATTTTTTACCGTACTCAAACATCAAACTCTTATACTCTCTTCCAAATGGCTTCTTCAAACTCTGCTAACAACCCAAAAAACCCTAACCCCACTTCAAACAACCTGTTAAAGAGGTATATATATATATATATATATATATATATATATATATATATATATATATATATATATATATATATATATATATATATATATATATATATAATATTGAACTTAGATAAGGATCTTGCTCAACAAAAGCAAAACAAGTAAGATTGTGGAATGATAAATGCAAACAATAACCGATAAGTAAAGAACAAATGATGAAGAGAACTTGATAAGATTGAATATTGATACTAGAGATAATTTTCGATCTGTTATACTAAGGCCTGAAACAAACTCTCCTTTTATAGACACAAGGAGTACTTTGTGTACAGTGGAAAGATTAGCTATGAGCCATGCTTAACAAAAGAAACAATATAAATAATATAAAAGTACTACTATTGGAAGATATTGTATCAGTGTATTTAAAGTTGCATTAAATGCACCTTCAGTAGAACATAGTATTTTTTTATCCTTTAAACCCCTGATATGCAAAACTTTTGATCATGAATTCACCCCTCAACCTCCTTAGCACATAACATCTCCTGACTTTGTCTCTCTTCCAGAACTAAAAAATGATTGAACTACGTTCATCTATTGAATTCTACAAAACCACCACTTGATGCGAAACTAAGTTGCTGACACTCTAAGGGCGTTGGCTACTGGGTCACTTTAATGTCAACAATGTCCCCTTAAGTGACCCTTGCAGCCATGGTCACTTTAGAGATTTTCCAATGGGCTTACGACCATCCTTATGAACGTTCGAACGACCAACGACCAATTGATTCTTTCTACGATCATTTCTTTAACTTCAGAAGTAATGTGTTTGGACTTCAATGTTGTAACCAAAACACTGTCAAGTTGTGTAGAAGTGCATCTCCTCAATTGTCTCAATCTAAAGAATTTATTGGGAGACTTCTTGGCGTGTCTATACATCAGACGAAGTTCTGACTGGTCAGTAGCTCTAGGGTTCATGTTTTTAACTCCTTGTAACTCTAAATCTGGTGTTTTTACTCCAACAGTGTCGAAGTACTTGCAAAGTTCATCATTATCGGAACCAAAATCATAGAGCCAAAAATTCAGAAAAGTCTTCAAACTTACGAACAGAGGGGGTATAAATCTAGTGGTTATCAATTCGATACTAGAACTTCCTCGCCACAAATAGTAGATCTTCAGGGTTCACCTTCCCAAAGTCAGGAGTTGAAAATTCCTGATAATGACCTTGCCTCAACATGTTGAACTGAAAATAAAGATTCTTCTGGAAGCTCATTTGCTTGAGTATCTGGTTACGAAGAGTGAGATCAGTGACCAAACTCGGCTCTTCCCTTGGGTAAATCTTCTATGAAGGTATTTAAGTTTCTTGAATTCCAAGGAAAGACGAATTGTCACAGGAATCGTTTGATTGAGTTCAACAAAGCATTTGAAGTACATGGCATTTAGGGATGTCGGAATCTCCCAATTGTGTTTTTTTGTTTTTGAAACTTCAAAAGTCTTGAAAGGTACATAGTCTTCTTTATTTGACCTTCTGGTGGGATTCAACAAGCTCGTAAGTATAGCTTCCGGACCCTGCTGAGTTTCTTCTTCAACTTCCTTAGCTTCCTCTTCCTCGAACTACTGTTGTAAGCTTTTTGCTAACTTAAGACTCTTTAACTCCTATTTGAATTTGATTCTCCTTAGAGAATCAAATGAGTTGATCGATGAGATAAAACTATCATCATCTTCTTCTTCCATGATATTTTTGCCCTCGTTGATATGGGACACAGATAAGGTGCTGAATTCTGGAAGTCCAGAAGGATTTCATGTCCTTCTTAATAGCGGAAAGTCATCCATGTCTTCTTCTTCTGAATCTGATTTAGGAATAAGAACTACGGTCTTGATTTTTTGCAGTCCTTCTCCCCCTTTTGGAGCTGAAGTCTCCTCTTTCATTCCATACTTCCTTTGCTGAAGATTGCTGCATTTTTCGACAATGACAGCAAGAGCACTGTCAACTTGTTGTTTAAATAATTTAGAGGGTTATTAAGTTTGAGTATCTAGGTTATCCTGAAGATTGGCAATTACAGTCATCAATGATTGGAAGCTTGACACCAGAGTTTGAAGAACGACTGATGTATGCTCTAGTAGTTTATAGATAACTTGCATCAGAACACTGTTGAATTTTTTGTGATGGCATAGGTCTGTTGACAAGCGATCAGAAGTTGTGGTATTGGCAAGAGCCAAACTAGTGGCGTTTTCTTAAGACTAGTGTGGGACTTCTGAAGCGAGCCCTTTTTGTTAGGAATTAGTGTTTATGTGATGATGTTCATAACATATGAAATAACAAAATTTTGCAACGGAAGCTAAATACTTGAACTAAAACATAAAACAATTTTATTCCCACAAAGGATTTGGATTACATGAATGTAAAGATAAATCAACAACATAAAATTGAGAAGTTATAATCTTTGTAGCCCTTTGGTCTAACTCAAAAGTTAGATATTGTTGAAGTTAGAAACAAGAACAAAGATATGTTCTTCTCTAGTGGTATCCACCAATAAGTTCTTCAACACCAAAACTCATTTTAGTATCTAAGAGAGGAGAGTATAGATATATACATATTCATGATATATATATATATATATATATATATATATATATATATATATATATATATATATATATATATATATATATATATATATATATATATATATATATATATATATATATAACATTTATTTTAACATTTAAAATAAATAAAATCTTAGCAAACTTATTTAAAATCATTTAACCTTTCAAATGATATAAATATTTACACTAAATATTTATACTATCTTTTATTAATTCAGAACACATGAATTATTTCTAGATTCCATATTATTTTCACATAAAATACAAAACATAAGAATTATGATATTTTTAATATGAATCGAATTCATACTTAAAATATTATTAAGGTGTCGAACTTGTTATTGGTGTAACTCTATTTGATCATATGTTATTAGTAATATCATTCTATGATCATACTTGGGCATATAGATCCAACAATATCCCACTTGCACAAGTTTGCGTCAAAGGTTGATATCGACAACGGTGAATGTCTAGCAGCATTTCATTGCCCCAATAACATATGACGTGGTAACATTCAACAACACCTAATTCCCAGAGCTCAAAGCTAGAATTGGTGTATAAGGTCTAAAATGGGTGGGACTTATGCACCTTGCCACCTAAGATCGTCTGGTCTGGGATAATATTTCTGAAAGCTCGCTACACGGACAACATAGAAAGTCATGGACAATTCCTTAATGGCCTTTAGAATCTGAATGAGTAAGTACACTTCATTGTGGACAGAAAATTTGTAATCAAGGGTTCTCTAGAAAACCATGAATTCCAAAGAACATTCTGATTAGGTTCTCGCGAACTATTTCACTCTAACTCTTGAGGCAATAAGCTTTGAAACTGAACACAGTCAAAAATTGTTTGAGTCTTAGTTAGAATTTATTAAAAACTCTCTTGCTTGGGGACAAGCAAGACACAAGTGTAGGGTGTTTGACAACGCCTAGTGATATTGCATATTTTAGTCGTTGTTAAGCCCTATTCTTAGTGAATTTATATCATATATATCGTGGTATTCTCACTTTTCGTGCCAGTACTTGTTTGGAAGAAAATAATGAAAACAGGGACCAAAAGCGTGCAAATTGGAGAAAGTTTGGAAAAGAAGATAAAATCAGGAAAATACGTACGTGCGCCGCGGAAATCAAGAAGGTGCGATGCGGCTTTGAGGCGGTGGAACAAATTCAAATGCCGAGAAAACGGGAGAAAATCAGTACGCGTGCCGCGGGTTTCTTAATTGCACGGCACGGCTGCGGGAAAATTGCAACTATAAATAGAGCCATTTACAGCCGAAAACCCTAGCAAAGACCCGGTGGAAAATCGACCTGAAGGCTCTTTGACTCTGTGATGAAGCATCATCAACCTCTTATTTGGTATTTTCATGTTTTAGAATTTATTTTCATTTAGCTAGATAGTTAGTAATCGTTAGCTAGTATCTTTGGGAGTGACAACCACTGATATTAGGCTTTAGTTTATGTTTTTGAATCATTTGGTTACTATTTGTACCTGTGGAATTCGTTTTGGTTAATGGAAATCATTTGGTTACAAGTAACCTTGGTTTTTCGGTGTTTTAATGATTGTTATTGATTGTGTGTGTTTGGATTGGGATTGGATGTTTGTTTTGACCTTGTTTTACTGTTTTCCCTTGCTGATTTCAGTAGCCAATTAGGTTAGCTTTTTAGGTTTGAACTTTAGCAAGTGACTGTCCCATTGGATCTTAGTTATTGGTTTAGTTTACACCTTGTTTTGGTTTATGTTTGGATTGCTTGGATGCCTTTGTTTACTTCTGAATTAGGGATGCACTTCTGATTTCAGAAAGTAACTAGGTTTGGTTTGAAGCTTAGCTTAGTCTATGCTTGTTTTGGGATTGTTTAGTTTAGGTTTTTTTTGAGCTTTAGTAGCAAGGGTTTGGAAACTAAAGTCCTCCGACTATAGCGTGACACTATAGTCGGTAATCTGTCATCTGATCTGACCACGTAGCTCTTGCGGATCGACCCTGACTACCACTGTGCTAGTGTGTGTGTTAGGTTTCTCTTATTTTTGACCGCACGACGACCTAGGCGTGTCAAATTTTGGCGCCATTGCCGGGGAGCTGTGAGCTTAGATTAGGTGATTAGTATGAATTCTAGTTTCTTTATTTTCTTTGAGTTTCATTTGATTAGTTTTTGTGTTTTAGATTTTGCAGGCGTTTTGCATAAGTGCATGCGTACCCGCAGGGGTGAGCAATTATCCCCTTTGCATTTTGACTCAAAGATTGAGCGAACTGCGCGCAAAATCCGTGCACGTAGGCGTTTAAATACAATGAGTTTCAGTCATGTCAGTAGTAGTACAGTAAGTGTTGCCCAGGAACCATCAGGTGAGGCAACGGGGATGTCTTTTATTCCCCCGATTTCGGAGTTTCAATTCGGGAGCACGAGTGCTTCTGGTGGTGTAGTTTCAGCCCCTGTACCCATACCATCATGCACTCCGCCATCGATTCCACCATTTCTACCAGTATCACAACCACAATCCACTAATCCATTCACCTCTGCAATGTCTTGGGGAAAGCCGACCCGTGATGGCACCCTAGTCTCTAGACAGTAGACACCAACTTCTTAACCATTTTCTCAACCACAACTAGTACTATTTAAACCTCAAACCACATTCCAACCTACACAACCGCAACAATACCAGCAACCTCCTCAGCCACAGTACCAGTATCCAGAGGAAGAGGAGAGATATGATGAGGAAGATGAAGGATGGGTTCCACCAGCACCACAGCAACCATGGGACCGAGGTCGGGGACCTCCAAAAAGAGAACAACAGCATCAAGGTCAGCATGGATACAATGATCCTCAATGTTACGGTAATCCTGTTCAACCATTATATTTTTCACACCCGAGGGGGCAATCGGTTGCATCACACTTCCAGCCACGGGAGTATGATGACTCATCACCCATCTATATTCTTGATGATGTAGAACACCATGTAGAAATTAGGCCTCAGCTGATAGGAATATTAACTCAATTCAGAGGATATAAAACTGATGACCCATACAATCATTTGTATGAGTTTATATCTATCGCGAATGCTAATACTCCTAGAAATGCCAATAAGGATGCTTTTAGATTAAGATTATTTCCTTTCACGCTAAAGGATAAGGCCAAATATTGGTTCACTTCTCTTCCATCTAATAATATCACTAGTTGGGATCAACTCAAGTCAAAATTTTTACAAGAATTCTACCCAGTTAGTAAAACCACAGAGGTCAGACGAGAAATTCAAAACTTTCAGCAGCAGCCTGGAGAGGCTTTCCACTAAGCATTTGATAGGTTGAAGGAGTTATTGCGATCCTGCCCGCATCATGAAGTTCCCAAATGGCAGTTAGTGAAGTTGTTCTTTGAGGGAGTCAGCGAACACACCAAGCAATGATAAATGCCTCGTCAAGCGGGACATTTATGTGGCAAGAGCCGGAAGACACTTGGAGATTCCTGGAGCAGTTGAGCTTAGGATCGAAGGTTAGCGGAACCATGAAAGATAATACAGTCTATGTAGCGAATATGGAAGCAGAAAGCAAGTGGAAGACAAAAATTCAGAAGGAGCTCAGTGCTGTGAGTAAGAAGTTCAATCAAATGCTCGCGAGGTTTCAGCAAGAAAAAGGAGCATATGTGCTGCATGGGCAAGTTGTATGCAACACATGCGGGGGTATAGGACATAATCACAATGAATGTTCAGTGACTCATGAGGAGATTAGTCAAGTACATGGGTACGTTCGATTTCACAATGCACCAAGACCATTCCGAAGTAATCAACAACGGGAAGTGAGGCAACAACCAATGAGGCAACAGCAGGTGCAACCTCCACCGCCAGCAGGAGGAATGAACATTGGTATACATGAAATCTTTGGGATGTTTGTCAAGCTTCAGGAAGTGGAGAAGTCTAATTCAGAAGCAATTCTGATGTTAGGAGAATTGATTATTAAAATGGAGGAGGATAGAGCTCAGGAAAGGGCGCAGGCGTCAAAGGTACAAGTAAATGAGGTGATCACGCTTAGGAGCAGGAAGAAAGTGGATAATAAAGTTACAGCCCCGCCTGTGGACGAAGATAGCGATGTAGAAATAATCTTTGATGAAAAAGAAGAAATGGAGAAAGAAGAAAAGAAGGATAAGGAGGAACAAGCAAAGAAGAAGAAGCAAACGAGTACATGGGAGAAAGGAGAATCAAGTGGGACAGTTGCTTTTCCTACAGCTTTGGAAAAGCCAGAGAAAAGACCATATGGGAAGAAGGGACCACAGGAAGAAGATATGTGGGAACTGTTTAGTCAGATTAAGGTTAACATTCCATTAGTTAAACTCATTAAGGAAGTTCCCGCGTATGCTAAGTTTCTTAAGGATATGTGCATACATAAGAAACATATATTGTCCCATTTGCCTAAGATGATTAGCTTACCTGAGAATGTAAGTTCTATCTTAATAGACGCGCTTCCTCCAAAGATGAAGGATCCTGGAGTTCCTCTCATCTCAGTAGATTTAGACAATGTACACATTAAAAGGGCTTTGTTAGATTTAGGTGCAAGTGTGAACATATTACCTGGACAGTTATTTGACAAGCACGAGTTTGGCACCATGAGATCTACCGACGTAATTTTGCAATTGGCAGATAAATCTACAAAGATCCCCAGGGGGATGTTAGTTGATGTCATCATCAAGGTGGGAGAATTTTACTACCCAGCAGATTTTCTAGTTTTGGACACTCGTCAGGCGACCAATGGAGAACAACCCACGATCATTTTAGGGCGACCGTTTTTGGCCACTGCCAATGCAAATATCGCTTGTCGCAATGGAGAAATGGGAATATCTTTTGGGTACCAACAGGCCAAGATCAACATTTTCAATGCCAATGCCAAGGGAAGTAGCATGGAAGAAGAGGAGTGCTATCAAGTAGATATTATAGACGAGCTAGTGCAGCAGTACACTCCAGAGGTACTTCAATCAGAGGCGATAAAAACTCAAGAAGAAGGAAGTGTTGAAAATGATGAGCAGCAAAAAGAAGTAGAAGGAGAGAAGGGTTTGAAGTCAGAAGAATGCACTCACATAGAGAAGTTACCGACTGAGATTCCAAGGACGCTGAAACCCTCCTTACAAGAACCACCGAAGCTGGAATTAAAGCCACTACCAGAACACTTAAAGTATGCCTTTTTAGGGGACAAGGATACTTTGCCCGTGATTTTAGCAGCAGACTTGACATGGGAACAAGAAAAGGAATTGCTCAAGGTATTGTCTAAGCACAAGGAGGCCATTGGTTGGACGATCGCAGACTTGAAAGGAATTAGCCCAACCACGTGCATGCATAGAATCATCACAGAAGAAGGTGCCAAACCAGCCAGGGATACGCAGAGGAGATTGAATCCCAATCTGAAGGAAGTTGTCAAAAAGGAGGTTCTCAAATGGTTAGACGCTGGAATCATATACCCGATTTCTGACAGCGAATGGGTTAGTCCGACACAGACAGTGCCGAAGAAGTCTGGAATAACTGTTGTGGATACGAAGGA
This sequence comes from Cichorium intybus, assembly GCA_023525715.1. Classification (NCBI taxonomy): domain Eukaryota; kingdom Viridiplantae; phylum Streptophyta; class Magnoliopsida; order Asterales; family Asteraceae; genus Cichorium; species Cichorium intybus. The sequence goes on along the minus strand of CM042012.1, from coordinate 40,838,493 downwards.
TGGTGAAAAGGTATCCACAAGGCCCGTAACTGGATGGAGAGTCTGTATCGATTATCAAAAGCTCAAAACTGCTACTTCCAAAGACCATTTTCCATTGCCATTCATTGATCAGATCGTGGAGAAGCTAGCAGGACAGAAGTACTACTGTTTCTTGGATGGGTATTCTGGGTACAATCAGATTGCAATCCACCCAGAGGATCAGGTAAAGACAACATTCACGTGTCCTTATGGCACCTTTGCTTTTCGCAGAATGCCATTCGGGTTGTGTAATGCGTCGGCTACATTTCAACGATGCATGATGGCGATCTTTTCTGATATGATTGGTGATGCATTAGAAATCTTCATGGACGACTTTTCAATCTTTGGACCGACATTCGAAGCCTACTTGGATCACTTGGAGAAAGTATTGGAAAGATGTGTCGAATCCAATTTGGTGCTTTCCTGGGAAAAGAGCCACTTCATGGTCAAAGAAGGGATAGTGTTAGGTCAGGTAGTCTCTGAGAGAGGGTTCGAAGTTGATCGTGCTAAAGTCAATGTCATATCCACGTTGCCACCCCCAAGATCAGTGAAAGGGGTCAGATCATTTCTAGGACATTCGGGTTTTTATCGTAGGTTTATCAAAGACTTTAGTACCATCTCCAAACCCCTCTGCGGTCTTCTTTTGAAAGATGTGCCATTCATTTTTGATGAAGAATGTGTAAAAGCATTCGATATCCTCAAAAATAAATTGGTCAAGGCTCCTATCCTGAAACCGCCTGATTGGACTCAACCGTTCGAAATAATGTGTGACGCCAGTGACTATGCTGCTGGTGTAGTATTAGGTCAGAAGATTGATCGGAAACCTGTAGTTATTTGTTATGCTAGTAAAACTTTTTCTGAAGCTCAATTAAATTATACAACTACTGAAAAAGAATTACTTGCCGTAGTATTTGCATTAGACAAGTTTCGATCATACATTTGGGGGTCCAAGGTAGTAGTTTATACTGATCATAGCGCCGTTAGACACTTGCTCACTAATAAACCTAGATTGATTAGATGGATACTTCTGTTTCAAGAATTCGATGTGGAGATTAAAGACAAGAAGGGAGCAGAGAATGTCGTGGCAGACCATCTTTCTCGATTGCCAGCTGAAGGATTGGAAGCGGGAATTAAGGATTCATTCCCGGATGAGCAGCTGCTAGAGCTTACTGGAGCTCCTTAGTACGCAAACTATGTGAATTTCTTGGCCACAGGAGCAATACCGACACATTGGACCAAACAAAGACAAAAGCAGTTCCGCACATATGCAAAAAGATTTATATGGGATGATCCTGACCTTTTCAAGGTGGGAGAGGATCAAATAATTCGGCGATGTGTGCTTGATAGCGAAATCGGTGAGGTATTGGAGCATTGCCATGCGTCAGCATGTGGAAGGCATTTCAGTGGTAAAAAGACGGGGTACAAAGTTCTCGAAGCTGGATTATATTGGCCAACAATTTTCAGAGACGCACATCAAACTGCTAAGGAATGCCTCAACTGCCAGCAGTTAGGAAATATATCAAAAAGGGATCAGATGCCCTTGAATCCAATCTTGGTAGTGGACATTTTCGATGTCTGGGGAATTGACTTCATGGGTCCATTTCCTACGTCACATGGTTATGTTTACATTCTGGTAGCAGTGGATTACGTGTCCAAATGGATCGAAGCAGAGGCAACTCGTACGAACGACCACCATGTGGTGTGTAAATTCGTGAAGAAAAATATTTTCACTAGGAATGGAGTTCCACGAGTAATCATCAGTGATGGAGGGTCCCACTTCAAGAATTTTAAATTCGGAAGATTGCTAAAGCACTATGGAGTGAATCATCGGATTGCAACACCCTATCATCCTCAGACGAGTGGCCAAGTGGAAGTATCTAATAGGCAAATAAAGGAAATCCTGCAAAAGACTGTCAAGACCGATAGAAAGGATTGGTCACTTAGGTTGGATGATGCACTTTGGGCATACCGCACTGCTTACAAGACACCGATTGGAACAACTCCATATCGGTTGGTTTATGGGAAAGGCTGTCATCTACCAGTTGAGCTTGCCAATCGTGCCTTATGGGCAATCAAACAAGTCAACATGGATTACAAGGAAGCAGGAAAGGAAAGGAAACTCCAGTTATCGGAATTAGAGGAGCTATGAGACGAAGCATATGAAAATGCGGCCACATACAAATCAAAGATGAAACGGTATCACGATGCCAAGCTCCGCTTGAAAACCTTTGAGGTAGGACAGAAAGTGTGGCTGTACAACTCGCGATTGAAGATGTTTCCCGGGAAACTCAGGAGTAAATGGAATGGCCCTTATGCGGTGGTCAGCATCACAGACTATGGCGCAGTAGAGATTCAGGACTTGAAAGGTTGTCAACCATTTAAAGTCAATGGACATAGGCTCAAACCTTATGTAGTTGCGGGCACGTTCCAGAAACTGGAAGTGGAGACAGTCGAATTCGTGGTAGATGTTCCAGTGTATACTGTATAAATCAGGTAAGTGCACGTCTGGCTGAAGACGTTAAACTTAGCGCTTGTCGGGAGGCAACCCGATCATCATCTGTACATTTGCATTTTTCTAATAATTCATTACATCCATTTTTTATCACGGTGAGAAAAAGGCAAGTGTGGGGTCATTTTGGTAATTTTGCAGTACCGCGACGCGGTATCTTAGGATCCGCACCGCGCGTATTGAGTTTTCGCGATTACATTTAAAATCAGATTTTTATACGCGACGCGGATAGAAGCTTCCCGCGCCGCGGCCTTATCTTAATTTGAAATTAAAGATAATCACTAAAACAGAGTTTTGAAAGCTATCCAAAATTCCCACAACTGCATATAATCAATTTGCAAAACTCGTGATTCTTTTCACTGCGGTAAAAGCCTTTCAATCAATCAAGTCATCTGCATTCTTTTCTCTTCACTGAAATTCAAGTAAGTTCTTCTTTTTCTCCTCTTTGTCTTTATAGTCTCGAACTTGCCTAAATGATGCTGTAGTTCACAATGTCGTAATCATCTGATGAAATTGATAGCCAAATTAGGTTTATAGTACTGTACTGCATGAAACCCAATAGTTAGATTAAAGTTAACGGGATTGAATTGGATAGAATGCTTGATTTTTTTAGCTGAAATCGTTCGCCGTGCCGCGGCCTGTACAGTCTACGACGCGGGTTATGAATGTTCATTTGACACGTCGGGGGATGTTACGTGCGCGCCGCTTCGAACGCCAAAACAGTGCAGTAATTGTCAATTTTGTGATTTCTGCAGGCACGATGTCTTCTTCCGCAAGTTCAGAATCAATTGACTGGAACTCCTTGGCTACAGGAGTTGGCAGAACACGGGCTTATAGCTTCTACAATCGCCGATCTGTGTAGCAACACAAGAGAATCCTTCCCGCCCGGCCGGTCAACTGGGAGTTGACCAAGGAATCGGGAATCATGGATCATTTGCAAGATTGGTTGGTCCAAGGGGGCTACGAGAATGGCAAGCTTATCTACACATGTCGGGCCATTGAAAACGTGGTTCACATGGAAGAACCTATTTATCATGTGCTTTTGCAATCTCTTGCAAGCTACCACTTTGATAATCAGCCACTGGGGATGGACACTGAAGAAATGGTGCAGTTTCGGTTGGGTAATCACAACCGGAGCTGCAGTCTACGGGAATTTGGTTATCGAATCGGGCTGTATACTCAGGAAGAATCAGAGGCACCGGGGTTCGACACCTTCCACCGATGTGCTAACTATGATGCCGATGATTCCTTCTCTCCTGCTGACTATTGGAGTACCATATCATCCACGCGGTATCAAGAGAATACCGTACGCGAAGGGCTGATGCATCTACCGGCGCATCGAATGTTGCATCCATTGATATCGACTATGATCTGGCCTCGTGCGGACGAGGAACGGGTCCTACCACATGAGCTACATCTCCTGTGGTGTTTGACGCGGATGCTCCAGACGTGCAACATTCCGTATTTCGTGGCTGACTACTTCAAGCAGATCACGGACGAACCATTGAAGCAAATCGCTCTCGGTGGCGGACATTATGTAATGAGACTGGCCAATCCTACGGGTTGCTATCCGAGCATACCACCCGTGGACTAACAGTTGTTCAGCCAGTTCCGTTCAGTCCGCCGACCACCATCTCCCGAGATGTGATTTATGTTGATGATGGGATCACAGAAACTGAGCGATCGCCATTTCCGGTACTGAGGACCGAGCCATCAACTTCCAAAAAGCGACCGCGGGTGACTATCAATTTACCCCGAGGGCTTTCCCCGGCCACCATGGAGTCATGATATTTGGCCGATGAAGTGAAGGCATTTCAAAAAGCCTTGCAGACCCACATGCGGGAACACCAGATCCAGTCGTCTGCAGCGCAGGAGGTTGATAAAAGAACAAAGAATACACAAACACAACTCCTCTGGCTAGATGACTGTATGATTGCACTTATGGCAAATAACAAGTGTGTTCCACCAAGACCCCAGCCGACAATTAGAGAAGAAGAGGAGGAGCCCATGGAAGACGACCCGGAGGAAGAGGAAGGTGATTATGATGACACTGCACATAGTTGAAAGGAATGGATGTAATTATTTTTGATTTCTTTTAGTACATTTTTTATTTGCATTTTGTTAGGTTTAGTTGAAAGATTCGTTTTTAGGAAGTTGTTTAGGATAATAAGCCTCTTGAAGGCAGTAGATAATAATAATACAGTAATGGTTTTTGTGTGTTGAATTGTTATTGTGAGATTTTGAAGTTGGAGTAATCTGCTGAAATTACCGCGCCGCGGCATCATTATATCATGCGACGCGGTCTTTTCTCATTCGACGTTGATTTCAACTCACGTAATTACCGCGATGCGTGTCCTTCAATCACGCGCCGCGGTCATCCGCAACACATACATTTTTTGCTTATTGTACATTTCTATATTTTCTTTTATATATCTGTTTGTGTTTAATGTTTTGTTGAGATATGCATGTTATACCAAATTGGGGTGGAGTTGTCTCAGACAAGTGTGGGGTCACCGTGCCCCCTCCACTTGTCTTGACCATCGGCGTGTTTACTGTTGCGCTACAACTCCAGAATGCGAAATCAAGGATTTTTTTTGTTCGAATTTGTACCTCTGATACCGAGTACCAACCAAGCGATCTACCGTCCAAAGGGGTAACTCTTTCTCCCTTCTTCTAAAATATTTTTTATGTACAACGGGGACGTTGTACGGTTTTAAGTGTGGGGTGTGGACGGTCGAAAGAGTAGTTTTTTGAAATTTTTGCGAGAAAAGACTAATTTTCAAAATTTTAGCAACTTTTTCAAAATTTTTACTAAATTGTAATTTTGAAACGAATGGTTTGTGATTGTGATAGCATTAGTATTTTTCAAGAGATACTATTTAGTTGTGATCATGCTATTAGTTAGTCAAACAAGTTGAGTTTTAGGAGTTAGACGATTGGATTGTTTTAGGATTGGAATTTAGGAAGGAAATGTCAATCTGTGGCCTTTGTTGTTCGAGCCGGTAGGTCTAAAATGGGTGGGACTTATGCACCTTGCCACCTAAGATCGTCTGGTCTGGGATGGTATTTCTGAAAGCTCGCTACACGGACAACATAGAAAGTCATGGAAAATTCCTTAATGACCTTTAGAATCTGAATAAGTAAGTACACTTCATTGTGGACAGAAAATTTGTAATCAAGGGTTCTCTAGAAAGCCATGAATTCCAAAGAACATTCTGATTAGGTTCTCGCGAACTATTTCACTCTAACTCTTGAGGCAATAAGCTTTGAAACTGAACATAGTCAAAAATTGTTTGAGTCTTAGTTAGAATTTATTAAAGCCTCTCTTGCTTGGGGACAAGCAAGGCACAAGTGTGGGGTGTTTGACAACGCCTAGTGATATTGCATATTTTAGTCGTTGTTGAGCCCTATTCTTAGTGAATTTATATTATATATATCGTGGTATTATCACTTTTCGTGTCAGTACTTGTTTGGAAGAAAATAATGAAAACAGGGGCCAAAAGCGTGCAAATTGGAGAAAGTTTGGAAAAGAAGATAAAATCAGGAAAATACGTACGCGCACCGCGGAAATCAAGAAGGCGCGACGCGGATTTGAGGCGGTGGAACAAATTCAAATGCCGAGAAAACTGGAGAAGATCAGTACGCGCGCCGCAGGTTTCTTAATTGCGCGGTGCGGCTGTGGGAAAATTGCAATTATAAATAGAGCCATTTACAGCCGAAAACCCTAGCAAAGACCCGGTGGAAAATCGACCTGAAGGCTCTTTGACTCTGCGATGAAGCATCGGCAACCTCTTATTTGGTATTTTCATGTTTTAGAATTTATTTTCATTTAGCTAGATAGTTAGTAATCGTTAGCTAGTATCTTTGGGAGTGACAACCACTGATATTAGACTTTAGTTTATGTTTTTGAATCATTTGGTTACTATTTGTACCTCTGGAATTCGTTTTGGTTAATGGAAATCATTTGGTTACAAGTAACCTTGGTTTTTCGGTGTTTTAATGATTGCTATTGATTGTGTGTGTTTGGATTGTGATTGGATGTTTGTTTTGACCTTGTTGGACTGTTTTCCCTTGCTGATTTCAGTAGCCAATTAGGTTAGCTTTTTAGGTTTGAACTTTAGCAAGTGACTGTCCCATTGGATCTTAGTTATTGGTTTAGTTTACACCTTGTTTTGGTTTATGTTTGGATTGTTTGGATGCCTTTGTTTACTTCTGAATTAGAGATGCACTTCTGATTTCAGAAAGTAACTACGTTTGGTTTGAAGCTTAGCTTAGTCTATGCTTGTTTTGGGATTGTTCAGTTTAGGTTTTTTTTGAGCTTTAGTAGCAAGGGTTTAGAAACTAAAGTCCTCCGACTATAGCGTGACACTATAGTTGGTAATCTGTCATCTGATCTGACCACGTAGCTCCTGCAGATCGACCCTGACTACCACTGTGCTAGTGTGTGTGTTAGGTTTCTCTTATTTTTGACCGCACGACGACCTAGGCGTGTCACCTACTATATCAAGAATAGCGGTTAACCATATCTAAGCATAACACTCCCTACACTTGAGTTCCAAATATGCATCTCAGGTCTAAGGATACAAATATAATACCTTTATTCAAGAGTCACTTATGACTACAATACATGAAGTGATCTTGAATTCAGTCAAGTCAAATACTTGTTCTCTAACAAGTATCTATGAACTTGGTTGCAACACCTTGCTATTTTCATCATATGCAAATCAACCCATCCAATTCATCTTAGTCTTACTTTATATTTTCTCTCACAACTATGATCGACTATGGACATTTCAAATAACTGGTTTATTCAAGGATTAAACATGCTAATATAGAACGCAACAAGTATTAATGAAAAGATCATATCGTATATATTTGGTCCAACACGATACTTGTTGTTATATATTGTTCTAATATCCAAACACTAAATCCAAATCAAATCCCATCACTAGAACAACAAAGTATTATAGCTCAAGGGCGACTCTTCAAGCTTAGCATATGAAAAGGGCTTTGTGAATGGGTTTACCAAAATTTAATTTGTGTGAACTTTGCAAATACTCAGATGTCATTCTTTAAATTTATTCTGAATAGAGTTAAATCTCAGGAGTATGATCTTGGAGTTCCAATGTGACCTAGGATTCTTAACTTGCTTGAATATCTTTGTTGTCAGAAAATATTTCTAGGTAATCCTGAATGGAAGGAATAAACCTAGATTTTGAAGGCACTCATTTATCCAAGCGTCTTCCTTTTTACAAATTTTACATTAGTAAATGTATTCTTATTTTGTATAAGGTTATGTAATGTTGCTTGACTTGAAACTCTTTCCAATGAACTACTCCTTTATTCATAATAAATACATACCCGTTTGTTGTCGAGAACCTTCTTGATCATAATGAAAGCTATCATCAGTGTAACACCTTATACAATGATCATTTTCTAATTCCTGTGATTAAAGAAACATTATTTGGTTCTTTATAAGTACCGTAGAATGTTCTTTATACAGTCATATAATGACCTTCCCTTGTATTTTATTGACATCCTCTTGTCATACTCATTATGATATTTAGTTTAGTGCATTTAATGTATCCTATAAGTAAATGCAATTCCATTTACTATTTCTAGTCAAAAAAATTTTGTGCTAGGAGGTTGATACATTCTCAATACGATGTTATATCATATTTGTAAGAATCTACTCTTAGTGTCTTAGATTTTGAATATTTTCAAGTTCTTGTTAATACATGCACCATGACTTAAACCTACAAGTCAACTTGATATATTCCTATAGTTCTTTATTCCAAGAATATGAGTAACATTTTCTAGATCTTTCTTAAAGAAATATTTCCTGAGCTTTGCTTTAGTATACTACAAAGATTAGTATGTCACTCATATACAAGATTAGGAATGTTACTATGCTCAAACTAGCTTTTATATAAACACAAGTCATCCTTACTCTTAAAGATTCCTACTTTGTGATGCTTGCTTTCATCTATGAATAGATTGCAGCTCCGTGTTCATGGCTCCTAAGCCACTTTGTCGTATTCGAAATCTAACATAGCACTATGGTAGTTGACTTTCTCATTGGGATTTATTTTTCCTCATTAGTCTTGAGAAAACCAAATTTCTTGAAATCTACTAGATTTACGATCCCATCTATGCCTCGGGTTTCTCTTGCTTAGGCAACATTTTTCATAAAAGATTACTGATCAAATCATCCTTACTTGAGAAACGATTATACCTTCGTCTTCAAGCTTGGTTGCACCATCTCTTCTTCAATCTCTTCATTTCACCATTTCCAAACTTCCAGAAGTTAGGTGATTAGGTATTAGATTGAGATAATCTTCATCCTATGATCACATGCAACTAAGATTAAGACTAGGGGTTCATGCAACCTCCTCAAGAAAACCATGACGAGATCAAGATTTCAAGTAACTTACCTTTAATCATTTCTTTAGATGTTGTTAATCCTTAACATTTGCACTTGAAATTATCAAATGTATCTAGAATAAACCAAATCGCCCCTTGAAAGCTCTCACATAGTTATGGAATGTCTTAGACTAATAAAAGCCATTTCTCCACTTAAACTCGTGTTAAAAGAGGGTAAAATAAGCATTCAGTTCAGTAAAATCAAACCGACTGAGCCCTATGAATGTTGGAACGCGGACCGAGTGTATGCCCCTAACAGCAAGACCGAATATAATGATATATCATATTGTTTTCTTCATAAGTTCTTCGTTTCAACTCCAAATAAGTTGATTCTTTTTAGCAATTATTTATTTTAGTATTAACTTCACCATAATGAATACAAAACTCAAAAAATATGATCCAAGACTCGGGATTTACAATAAATCCATAGTAGTAAACTTTTAGAACCGAAAGTAACATCTAGAAATCTTGCATTTGTGTTCTTCATACTAGTTATACTTTGTATACCACTTAGGCAATATTTCTTTGTATTTGTCATGTATTGAAGACCCAATACCATCTATGATTCACCCATATTCTCATTTGTTTAACTATTACACATAATAGCATCCTACTTTGTCCCAATTTTCAAATATCGCAATATACTTTACTGTTTTCTTATATCCATATCTAAGCACCAAAATGTTTGCACCATTTTATTTATATTAAAAAAAGTAATATGTCTAAATTCAAACTATATGATAATATAACACATACGACATGCTTGCACCATTTCTAATATTTTTTCCCATATTCTAACTCCTTGAAAACATGAATTATCAATTCTACCATATCTTTGCATGAGCATAACTTAAGGCACAATATTTCATCATATGCCATGTTGTGACCAATTTAGAAAAATATTTCTCATAAACCTGGTTATCGAGTCATATTTGACATAATTTACACTTTGGTCCAACCTCTTTCTAATAATAAACATAAACATAATTTATTATACAAACATATTCTAACATATTACAATTTAGAGGATGAGTTATGCTTACTTGACAATAAGGATACTTGGTCTCTTGTCAAGTTACCAACAAAGAAGAGGGCATTGACCAACAGGTAGATATTTAGGGTCAAGGACGAAGCTAATGGGATCATGAGATACCAGGCTAGATTGGTGGTAAAGAGGTTCCAATAGAAATAGGGGATCAATTACAAGGAAATCTTCGCTCTAGTTATGAAGATGATCACAATCAAAACAATTCTTAATATTATGGCTTCGAAAGATTTATATCTTGAACAACTTGATGTGAAGAAAAGGTTCTTGCATGGAGACCTTGATGAAGATATTAACATGACACAAGTAGAAGGTTTTCAATTTGTTGGGAAGTAAAGATTGGTGTGCAAGTTGAAGAAAATAATGTATGAATTGAAGTAAGCTCCAAGGCGGTAGAACTTGAAGTTTGGTAACTTCATGAGGAGTAATGGCTATAATAAAAGTAGGAGTGATAATTATTACTACCAGAAGAAATTTTAGTCCTCATTCATAATCCTCCTTATGTACGTTGATGATATGTTGGTGGCGGGGTCCTCATTCATAATCCTTCTTTGGTAATAGCTATGGTATACATAATTCATCTTGACGATCTAGTGGTTATTCAGGATAGGTATACAGGAAATACCTCAAAGATCGCCACCTAAATATCATTGATGGACTTCTTCTCTTTAGTGACAAAACCATATGCGCTAAATAAGCGTGACTTCCTTTTGCTAAACATAAGGGTGAGCAAAAATACCGATGGTACCGAACTGAACCGGTACCGGTACCGAATTGGTACCGTACCCTATACTTCAGTTCGGTACTCGGTACTTAATTTTGGGCTGTTTCGGTACCGGTTCGGTCCGGTACCGATACTTTTCCCACTTCTATGTTCAAATTAAACTATTTTCCCAAACGGGTACCGGTACCAAACTGGCACCGGTACCGGTACCGGTACCGGTACCGTACCATATAATTCAGTTCGGTACTCGGTACCCACTTTTACGTTATTTCGGGATCGGTACTTTCGGTACCGGTACCGGTTCGGTCTGGGTTCGGTACCATGCTCAACCCTAGCTAAACATATTCTTTCATTAAGCATGTTGATAATAGTTGAGGCAACTCTCCGCTTGTCTCTATAAATAATAATCGTTTTTCCTTCAATAGATTTTGTGACACCCCTCGCTAAGGGTAATGAATAAAATATCATTTTAAAGTTTGAACATCCAACCAATGTTAAAATAATCGTCATTACAGAAGTTTAGGTCCCAACACACCAAGTTAAATGTTTTTTAAAATCTTACTAGCGAAGTAGTATCATAATAAGGAATATGACATAGTTCAAGTGACCACATATCTAGTAGTCTTCTAAAATCGAAGCTCCTTATTAATCTCCTCCGAGCCATCAACCTGGGTACACATCAAAATAAGTTAAACAATGGAATACCTAGTGAGTTCACCTGAGGTTGACCAATTTAGAGCGCGTAATGTCAATCACCACACCTAGGAAAACCCCCAAAAACATTTTAAGACATTTTATAAGTTTAAGGTAAATTCATCACAACAATTTTTTCCAAATAATTATTTTCTCATAAACATAGAAGCAAAAGATTGATAGTTATAAAATGATGCAATGCAATGCAATATGAAACTATCCCCGACCCAAGTCAATCACATAAAATTCCAAACTCACTCGATGGCCACCCATTGGGTTCTTGAGTGATAAGCAAAAAACACACCGCTCAATTACTCCAAAGGAAGAGACTAAGAGCTAGTGGCCATCACACTAGTCCACATGAGAGTTAGCTACTCCCCTCATGCAAAAATCTCAAATTTACAGCTGCTGTGGCCTCACATTCCCTTTATCCAGTAACACTCTACCCTTCCTTCGGGAAGAGGCTTCCCTCCATCCGGGAAGACTTTTTGATTCTATTTATGTTTTGTTTGTGGGTATCCAGGTCTCTTGGTCAATCCCATCCTATGTGATATGCACAAATAGGATGCCAAAATATTTTTTTAAAAAGCATTATACTTATTAAGATAAGACCATCTTAACAACACATTTTCATGCCGTGCACAATTTATACATATATTTAGCATATTGCACGTATGTAAGATGCATGAAATAGATTAAAACACTCACACAACAAAGTAGTAGTAGTAGGGACGTGTACTCCTGGTAAACTCACCATCAACTAGTAGTAGAAGTTCACTCACTTAAATCCCGATTGTGGTTAGTCATGCCTCCTATAATAAAAGAAGAAATGAACTATTATACTTAATCCCAAGGTGGTATTAAAGCCTCAAAGGTCAAGGTAAATCATATGTTAAATATTCCCTAAGATTTACAATTAAACACTAGAACCTAAACCCCATTTATCAACACATTAGACGAAAGTTCAAGCATGGATCCAAAGGGGCATGGCCGCGGGCCGCACAACCCATGAAAAAAGCTTCATGCGGGCCACACACGAGATTAGGAACTTTTTTGGTCCGTTTGGGTAAAATATGCGGGCCGTAGGTTGCTAGTACAAAACCATATGTGGGTTGCGTAAATTGTGTTGTAAGTCCAAATTTCCTTCACTTTTGACCCAATTTAGTCCAAACAAAGTTATAATTCATTTCAACCTTGAATATACATGGAAAAAAAGTTATGAGGTTAATTTTCCTCATTTCTGATACTTCTCTATATGTGTTCTTAACTTAATTCATTAAGAGCTCCTTGTCCCAAATTCTCATTGTTCATAATACATGAATGATTTCCTAAACTCAAGTCAATCATTACACCAACATATTGTTTTACTTACTAGAGCTTGTTTCCATTGGTCATCACCAAATGAATCATTCCATAACAACTATATCTCTTTTTCAATGTTTGGAATCATTAGGAAACAACTACAAGTAAACCCCCTCATCCAAAACAACTATAATAATCCATTAATTACTAGTTTATCCTTATATTTAACAAATCCCCAAATTCTTGGGTTCATATGGATTAAAATTCCATTACATGAGATTCCAAGCTATCTATAGATTGGATAGGGATCAATAAATGAGTAGAAAATATTAATCATTTCATTGGGATCATAGAAATATTCTCCTCTAACTCATAAACCTGAATTTTAACACTTTCTCAACATTCAAAGTAGGTTTCCAACTTGAAAGTAGGGTTTTCTTACCTTAAATCTTCAAGGGTTTGATTGGAGTAACTTGTAGTTTGATAAAATTGACTAGATCTTCTCCAAAACACTGAAAATTGATTGGAGCCTTCTCTGCTTCTCTTGAGATCGTGTTTGAGGAGGAATTGAGATGTTTTTCCCCAACTTAACATGAAACTCTCAATTAATTACAAATTAGTCCCTCCCCATAACTCAACTTTTACTAAATTGTATTTTGGTCCCTCTAAAACTTATGGAGATCTTGAATTTCCTTTTTTGCTCCAAACTCATAGATTACTATAACAAAATATGTCTTCAAGGTGTTATTCCCACTAAATACCATAAATGGATATTTTGTCCCTAAGGGTAAAAATACCACTTAACTTAAGAATTTTTTTGTCTAATAATTGAAAATTATAAATGTTTTTTTATTTAGTCTAATGTCTTATTATTATTATTATTATTATTATTATTATTATTATTATTATTATTAGTAGTAGTAATAGTAGTTATTGTTGGGGTACAAAAGCCCTCATGGAGTGATGCATGACAAGCTTGGTCGGCCCATAGTAAAACCTTGTTATTGGGTCTTGCCCTAATTTGTAGCCTACCTATATATAGTATAGTTTTACTCATTTGTAGGTTAGAGCTCAGAATATGAGGTGTAGGTGCGTTATGCAATAACCTTGTACACTCTCACATGTTTGATTACATTTGAATATTAATCATTCGGCACTTTGGATATTTGTTTTGATCTTCACATTATTATTATTCCGCACATGTCAAATCCGACTTTATAATTGGTATCAGAGCCGTACCTTGAAGATCTTGTGATTATTTCAAGGGAACGATCTCGATTTGACAACTTTTGAAGATTGTTTCAAGTTTCAAGGATTGTTGGTGAGTCTCTCATGAATTAATGGATTCATTTATCTTTTTTTTATATTGTTCATCTTGTTTGTTCTTGGTGTTGGTGTTCATGTTATGTTCATCATCAAGATTTGTTCATAAAAGAGTTGGCTCATCCTTTCTTTTATTATTCATCTTGATTATTGGACATTCATGTTTACATCATCTTTACTCTATTGTTCATCATTCAAATCTTTGTGCCCGACAATATATCCACAATTTATTTCTAGATCTAGTTCACCAAAATGAATCGACATCCGATTCATAAAAATGAATCAAAAGTCATTACTGTACATTCAATCCTTACCCAAAAACCAAAATTCTATTCCTATGACAAATACACTGTGAATCTCGATTCTCAATCTTCGTGAAAATAAACCTCAGATCTGCAAATTAAAATTATCTAAGCACATGCTCTCGACAGTCTTTGGGTGAGAGTTCTTAGATTCCATTCCCGTCTTTATGCTTTTTTGTTCCTGAAATCAATCTTGATAAAATACGTTCTGAATAGTGATGTCGGTTCGTTGGTAACCTGGGTAAAGAGTATTATTCTCGTAAATGTGCTGATTCGTAAACAAATCGACCAACAAACATTGACATCGGTAATGTTACATATATCGACATCAGATCTATAGATTCAAAACCAATTGTTGAGAACGAACAACTGAATGGGTAAATAACAAATGGAATATGTTACCTGATTATGACTTAATGATTGATCTGGAATCGATTATGGATAATCGTTGATGTTTTGGAGATCTGGAAAACTAATGCTATATGTTCTTCGTATTCCCGTCTTGACGTTAAAATTTTGACGTAAACTCATCAGATCTTCATACGGTCTGTGCTCATCTTGAAAACATGTTTGTTGACTTTGACTGGCTTCGGGATTGCGATGGCAACTCGGAAATCTGAGTATCCAATGATTACCGATATTGAAAAAAAAAGAAATCGAGAATTGAAATTTGGCAAACCTCCTCCACCTTACCAATGTGCTCTTTAAGTTTCTCCAAGAATTCATCCCATAGTATATTTTTCAATACATTTTCACTAACCAATTGTTTAAGGTTACTCCACCATTTTAAAGCTCGAGTGTTAAGTTTAATCACGACAAAATTTGTTCTTTGGTCATCACGATATTGGTAAGCACAAAACGCCATCTCCTTCTCTAGTATCCTTTAATGGATGATAATATGGTGAGGGGTACCATCATAATTCGAGGGTTCATATCAATTAAAAGTTTTATAGGTACTCCCCTTCTTCATCGTTACCTCTTCTCTTTATAGGTACTCCCCTTATTGATTGTTACCTCTTTTCCCGGATAAGCATCTGAGGGTGGATCATCTTCCATGATATGCTATGATATGACACACCAAAGTTTACTCCACTTGATTCATTTACCGTGTTAATTGGATTTCCTCATATTCTATTCACATATTCCTTAATCTTCTCTTCGTGAAAATCTAGCATTGGAACTTTCCAAGAATTGCATCCTCTTCTCGTGCCATCATCACTTCCATCATTGATTGGAAGCTATTAAGTAGTGTTGGTGCCTTGAAAATGCTATAATCCAAAATTCGATGTTAAGACAGTGTAAAATTAATGGATAACCAACAATAACATTAGCAATGAAATAAGTTCCATCGGTATTTTTTTAATCCTAGATATGAAAATTATTCCAACTGATTTGTTCGCTAAATTTACAATCAAATATCTATTGCCATTACATAAATTTCTAGTAGTGGATGCTCTGAAGGTGTTATTGATTATCATCGCGTGGAAGTCCCAGAAAACACTCATACATAATCTTTGTATTTAACCCTCTCAGATGAGCATATGTGTGTGAGTGTGGTGGACCCTACACAAATATGTCCATCAGAAGATGTGTAAGATGACCCGCAAAAAATTTCTTCAAACATAGTCTTCACAAACAAAGAAATATATTGCTTTTTTTATGAATTTAATCCTATAATATATTAAAAATTACTCATTTTAAGAAGTTCTAAACAAATAATGTAACCACTGGACTCGTATATTCAATATGTCGATATTAGCAACATGATGACTTGGTTAGAGTTAATATTAAAACCTATACTTAAAAACAATTATTTTAAATATACACTTTACTTCTAATCAAATAAAATTACAGAATTAGATGTCTGATAAAAAATTTAACGGATTCTGAAAGCGAAGGTTTATTATTATTATGTTAGAATCTTTCAATGTTTTTATCATATGTTTCATAGGTTTTCCAAAATAAGATAAACCTAGGAGTTTGTTTTCTGAATATTTAATAAGGAACTCATTTATATTACCCTGGCTTGACCTTTTTGGCGTCTTTCCTTCTTTGTTTGCGATAGAGACAAAGGGAATACTAGATAGATGATGAATAAGGAAATCTAACTGCATTTGTGGTCTCAAAATAAAGAGATCCTCTACATCACCAACCCGAAAAAAGATCCTTCATGTACCTTTATCTATCTATAAATTTCTTCAAAATCATCGACCCTTTCATTCCTGTCCTACAAATCTAGATGTTCATCTACTGTTTCTCTAGGGTTTCGCTTGTTCTTGCATTTTTTCACTAGATCTACATGGACATCTCTCACTTATTCTCAAAATTTCAAGGGTTTCTGTGTTAACGGCTTCTTTGCCCCAAATCTTAAATTCCAGCCTCTAGGTTTTCTGGCTCAAACTTGGTAAAGTTCCGTAATTTCTGTTGGGTTTATACCTATTTACATACCTCGCGAGGTTTTGTCATTTCAAGATTAAGTTCCTTTTTTCGTACGAATTATGTGTGTTACTTTTTGCAGGAAATGGTGAGAGGAAAGGTTGAGCTGAAAAGAATAGAGAACGCAACAAGCAGGCAAGTGACTTTTACGAAGAGGAGGAATGGGCTTTTGAAGAAGGCTTATGAGCTTTCAGTTCTTTGTGATGCTGAAGTTGCTTTGATTATTTATTCTCAGAAGGGAAAACTCTATGAATTTTCAAGCTCCAAGTACGTTCTTTCCCTCTCTCTCTCTCTCTCTCTCTCTCTCTCTCTCTCTCTCTCTCTCTCCATATATATGTATGTGTGGTTTCAAGTATTCTGAAGTACTAGCTAGTATGTGAAACTACACACATGTATAGTAGGTCTATCTATAACAAGTCCCAGTAACCACAGCTGCAGGCTCCGGTTTTGGTTTAGTTTTTTTAAATTTGCAAGATATGGTTTGATTTGATTGCGGAGTTTCACTTGATCTCAGTAGACTCTACCTACTCATTGGTACCTTCTTCTGCTTTGATGGGGGCGGGTCACTGTTTGATTACGGAACTGCTTTAGGCAGTTCATTTTTGGGTGCTTTATTATTATTTATTCTATTCTATATTATGTTTTTCTAGTAGTTCTGCTCCCTCATTGACCGTTGGATCATGGCTTTTGGCCTCGTTAAATTACTAAAACAAGAAGTCAGCTTTTTCTTTGTTTTCATGAACTGGATTCGGGCTGCCTTTTATCATTAAACCTTGTAAGTATACAATATTTTAATCACCAATTCGGTCGAAAAAAAGTAGACAAAACATTTTTAGGGTTTTTAGGCAGTAATAATATTTTTCAATCATATTCCAGATTCTTCTCTTTATATCGACAAGATCTGGAAATCATTACCTAGATATCGTGGGTTTAATTCAAGATTTATGTACATATATATGAATGATGAACAACTGGAGTTCTATCTCTTCGTATGTGGTTTTTGAAAGCACTGTGGTTTTACACACACCGCATCTTTAAATGTCACCATCCAAGGCATTAAAATATAACTATGATGCTTTAGACCAATGGAATGATTAATGAGCATTCAAAACTATGGAGGTAGACGGAGGCCCTCCTAAATAAATTGAAATTTATCTTTTTGGATCATTTATCCACATGATGAAAGATATATAATACTGTTCGTCCGTTCTTAACTATCTAGTTGTTCTTAACTAGGTAGCTTCTATTGAGACATGCATAACTCATATGTCATCTTTTGATATTCTATGTTAAATTTAGATGTATGTTTTCTAAGACTCACAAAACCTCATCCAAATTAACGGGATGATGATGAGCATTTGTAAAACCCCAAATTCAAAGAAAATTGTAAATGTAAATTTTGGTAAATAAACATCTATTACCACCAAAATATACAACCATCAAAATAAGAAAACTATTTAGAAGAATGTAACAACCAATAACTAAACTAGTCTACCATATCAATTTTGGTTATAACCACCCTATATCAAGTGTATTGGAGAGACGCCCCTCAACCAAAAGGTTGCGGGTTTGGGTCACACAGTGGACAAAATGTGTACATTTGGGAGTATGCAGGGACGTGTGTGTGTTAGACGTTCTACAACATATAAATATATAAGAATAAAATATATTTTTATTACATTCAAAATAATGTTATCTCCAAGTATACCTATGCCGATAAGTATACAACTTCTAGTGTCATCAAAATGAAACATACTTCCTTCAATTTTTTAAGACTGAAAATTTTAGGAAGATGGTTGACTCACGTAGAAAACAAGACGATCCTTATACGTGTAACCTACGCACGGTTAAGCGCCATCAAATATAACTGAACGATGGATCACATGGCTGAGTCAATCATGCAAATACAACCATTAGTCATTAGGGAAGAACCTTAAAATACATCAATCAGTTCTATACATTTTTGTGGATGTATTCACACATAAAGTGTGTTAAAACTTGAACTTGCATGATAAAATATACGACGACAAACTTCTTCAAAATCTTTATATTTAAAATTATGGAAATACTAGTTGCAATTGATCACATGGCTAACTCAATCATGCAAATGAAAATGCAAAACCATGAGTCATTAGGGGAGAACCTTAAATATATCTATAAGTTCTACACATTTTTGTGGATGTATTCACACTTAAGATCTGTTAAAAGTTAAACTTGCATTATAGAATATACACAAACTTATTCAAACTCTTTATATTTAAAATTATTGAAATGCTAATAAAAAGTTGTGGACAAAGTACCTAATTACAACATTTTTTGGTATAGAAGTTTGATAGATGTTAAAGTTATAAGTTGTTATATTTTTACTGAGGATTTTTATTCTAATTTGTGTAGTATTGTATCCAGGCACTTTATAAACATGAAGCTTTTTTAGAATGGAGAAAAATTGAACTAAAGGACAACTAGGAAGAAAACAAAGCAGCAAAATGTAGTTACAACAAAGACAATGAAGCCAAGTTAGGACTACAACACTAATATGACTACTTACAGTAGGGAATTTAACTTTGTATTTAAAGCAAATGAACAAATGCACCTAAATTTTGTCGACAAGCAAATGAAGCATTATCACAAAATCCCAAAAGATATTCAAATTTCTCATTGTCCAAATAAAGCCGATAATGGAGAAAACACAACCTCAAGAAGTTTGACATGCTTCCCTAAGGAGCTGAGGGACTTACTGACATCAAGAATAAATATGGTTGCCAAAATTCATCTTACTTTGTCTTGCATTGCTTTAATATTCAAGCACAAATCTCCATAGCAAACAGACAAGAAATAAAAAGATACATCTCTTTGCTTCATCCTTATTACAAAAAAAACATGTGGAGTAGAAAAACTCCTCTTTCGACAGGATTCGACCTAGTAGGGAGTCTTCCTAACCTAGTTCTCTATGTAAAAATGTTAGGTTTAATAGGGAACAAAATATTCCACCTTATGTGAGCGTCCTCGACAATCAATCTACCAATCTCCTTAACGACTTAGCTGCCGATTCACCAGTTGAATTGTCAATCCACTCCAACAATCGACAAAGTTGGAAAGGAATGCATTTTGAATCTCTTCCATGTATGACCAAATAAGCCTATACCAATTTCAACACCAATCAATATGGTTGTTGAGAATTGCGTAATAATGAGCCAACTTACTAAATCTGTCCATATCTAAATCAAAGAGTTTTAGGAAGTCATAACAAATATAAGACGAACCTCATACCTATCAAACAAAAAAATTATGTCTTTTACTCATTACAAAATTTCTAACCAAATAGATTCTCAAGAACACTACCCATCTTGTATTAAATGTCTCCAATATTAGAAATATTGTATCACACTCCACATAAACCACTTGTCGACAACAAGAGAGGACCACAACTGCTAACCACCATTTCTAAAGGACATCAATGTTCAATTGGAACCCCTTGCTTGGTTCACTTTGAATAACGTTTTCTATAATAAAAGTTCAAAGCCTCAAAACTTAGGTATTATTCTGGCGAGGTAGTTACAATCAATATAGACCAAGGCTTAAGTAAAGTAAATGTTCTTACCAGCCCAAATCTTTTAAACATCCTCCCTATGTCGAGGACTTCCAAATAATGCTCACCTAATCCGAATACATGTCAAAATACGAGCGTTATGTTTGGGAGGCCTAGTGAGTAAACCTGTGGTCAAGTCTTTAAATGAAATTGATTGTTTCTCAAAGTCAAACCCTAAAAATATTTCCCAAAAACACTCTCAATGTCATAAGAATCTAGATAAGGGGAAAACATATCAAAATAGATAATTCAATATCAATTCTGTGACACCCGTAATTTTTTTTACAAGTAACAAAATACGGGTAATCACAAACTGAATACCAATACAACCATAGCAGTGAATCAGAACTTACACATAATATAAAGATTGAATACAATTACATTTACTTCCCTAATTGCATCATTTACTTCATCTTCTTTAATGCTTGTATACCTGAAATACACAACATAAAATACACGTTTGTAAGACTATAAAGTCTTGTGAGTTACATGAATTTGGATTTGTATTATTTTGATATAAATGCTTATTTGAATGTTGTTTACTTATGAAATCTCATTAATACATTCACCTTTACTTATTCTCAATTTCTTCCTCATTTACTTACCGCTTTGTGGAATATAACTCCACAACATTACTTTTACTAATAATCTATTTTACTTAGAATATATATTATACATCATACTCTTGTTGTCACAAAACTCACACATTATTAACTTCTTACTTACCGGTTGAATACACAACCGTTACGACATATGCTACACAAACAACCCCTCCCTATTGAGTCTTTATAACCACTCGTTAATTACTAACGCTCATACTTTCCACATATATATAAGATATATATACCGATAAATCATACATTAACTATTAAGTCATATAGATGACTTCTTTAAACATGCATATATCTTTAATATATATGAATATACCTAGTACCAATATATTTATCCTTTTAAGGATTCTTATGTCAGTAGGTATACCTCCACACTTACAACACAACTCATATAACTGAATATCATCATGTATATAAATAAACTTAAACTAATTCTGAATCATAATTTCTTTCTATTCATGTTTATTTACAAGCAACTCTGTATTCTTTTCCTCCTCGAAATGGAATTAATCCATCCGTGAGGGCGTACTCAGTTTCCTCTCCCTTCATGGAATAAAACATATATATCCATAAGGGCGTGCTAATTTCATCTCCCTTCATGGTGTAGAACAAATCCAACCATAAGGGCGTGCTAGTTTCATTTCCCTTCATGGTATAGAACAAATCCAACCATAAGGGCGTGCTAAAGACAACTACCTCGCGACGGGAAATAACATCCCAGTAATGTCTTTTGACCCCCCTTCATACGGGTAAAGTCCTAGTTAATCCCCCTTCAAGCTGGTAAGATTCTGATTGATCCCCCTTCTCGCGGGTAAGATCCTAGTTAATCCCCCTTCAAGCGGGTAAGATTCTGATTGATCCCCCTTCTCGCGGGTAAGATCCTAGTTAATCCCCCTTCAAGCGGGTAAGATTCTGATTGATCCCCCTTCTCGCGGGTAAGATCCTGGGTCGTAATATATTAGTTTTACTTTCTTCTTTAGCTAACAAACTCAACTTTCGTAACTCATAACATTTCAATTGCATAAGATAGTCTATACTTGCTATTTACACAATTCACCTTTATTACCTTAATCTCATAACTATTGTATTCCATGTCAAAACATTTCACCCAACTTTCATTCATTCTTTGCATGCGTACATTAATTTCATATCTTTCATTATATACCAATTACTTAACATGTATATGCACAGCCAAGATAATCACTTTATTTCACTATACTATTACTACGAGAAGTTAAGTTCCCGATTACAACAATTCATCGCATCTCACTTCGTGATTGGAGTTGAGTCCCCAATGTTTTACTCTTTCATCTATATCATTCATACTACTTTTAAGGCTGTATGACAACACATATGCCTTATCTCATTACTCATTATTTATGGAGAGTTATATCCCCATTTAACTTATTACCATTCATATCATTCTTTTACCTTTACATATACTCTTTCTATCATTTCATCATTACTTCTATGTATTTTAAGGCTACAAGCCACATACAAACTCTTATATCATTACTTATACCTTACTTATCATTCATAATATAGTATTCTAATTAGAACACCCATATCATTATCCCATATAATACTTATCAATATAACATAAGTATTAACACATATTCATTTCTTCATGTAGAAAAATACATAAATATTTCATAATATTTGCCATGTATCTCAAAGTAGATAAAAGCTACATGTACTCACCTTGGCTAGTTAGAGAAGTCTAACTAGGGTTACTCCGTTTCCTTGTCCCTTCCATTCCATGAATTTTACTCCTTAATTACCTAAGGAGTTCATTAACATTCTTATTAAAACATGTTAAGTCTTAACGATATGTAAAGACTACTTAACACATGTCCTATTATACTCATTTTCATGTTTTCACACTCTATTATATTAACCGAGATATTCACCTCTGAATATTTCCGATTGTGTATTTATTGTGAAATTGTTGTACATTATTCTTTCCTTGTTTAGCCTAGGTTTTCCCTAAATTCCTCCTGTAATTACTCTGTATATTGGGTATTTATTCCCTTTTATCAATGAAAGCATCGATTTCCTCTGTGAATTATATGGTATCAGAGCCAAGTGCTCCTTACCTCAAAATACCCCTGTCATCACAGCTACGGCTGGGCATTTTCCCATCTTCTTCATTCCCCTTTCTTTTTTTCTAGCTCATATTCTCCATTCACGATGACAGACAAGCAAGACTCAACTCCTGTCAAAGCTCTCCATCCCGTATACACGGTCACAAATATACAGAACAAGATTCGTACCCTTGACGGTACCAAGGTATCATACTCTTCATGGGTTCGTTCGTTCAAACTTCATGCTAGAGGCTACAAAGTTCTTGCCCACATCGATGGTTCCGACCCTCCGCCCAAGACTGACTCGGCCTACGAAACCTGGTCAGAAATTGACGCCATTGTCCTCCAGTGGATATATGGAACCATATCAGACGATCTCCTTGCTCGGGTGCTTGAACCAGACTCTACTGCATATGAAGCCTGGTTCAAAATTCAGAACATCTTCCTCAATAATAAAGGTTCTCGTAATGCTGCACTTGAACACGAATTCACAATCCTTACCCTTAAAGCAATGTCGTCCCTTGAAACTTATTGCCAACGTCTCAAAGACCTGGCAAGTCAACTGAATGACGTCGATTGTCCCGTCAACGAGAAACGACTGGTCCTTCAACTTGTCCGTGGGTTACCATCAGAATTTGACACAACCGACACTTATATCAATCAGACCCTACCTCCATGGGATACCGCGTGCTTCATGCTTCAACTTGAACTTCAGCGACAACGTGCTCGAGATTCACACTCATCCACAGAAATCGTTGCTGCTGTTGAACACGCCCCACCAGCAAACTCAAATTCCCGTCGTGGCGAATCGGGAAACAGAGGCGGTCCTCAGCAGCAGCGCAACACCAATCGTCGAGCACCCGTTTCTACATCTCCTTCTCGACCCGGTTATCCATCTTCTGGTCGACAAACACAAACCCAATCGAATAACCGACGAGGCTCTGTGTCAAATCAAACACGCCCTACATGGGCCGGCTACCCACCACCATACTGGGCCCATCCCTACTGGGCTTCACCACCACCATGTCCATACCCTACTCAAGCCGGATGGGCTCCTCCCTGGTCCACCTCTTCTGCCCAACAGCAAGCTCGACAAACACAAGCTCAGGCCAATCTCACGGAGATAAACCCACTTGAACCTTCCGAACTTAGGGCTGCCTTTTCAGCTATGACTCTGGACCAAGAGAATGATGATTGGTACATGGACACTGGCTCTACATCTCACCTCACAGCCAACGCAGGTAAAATCTCGGTCCCTAGTTTGTCCTCTATTAAATCTGTGTTTGTTGCAAATGGCAGTCAGGTACCAGTTCTTGGATCAGGTCATACCACACTACCCCATCCATCCAAACCCATTCTTCTAAAAGTTGTACTCCACACACCTCACACCGCAAAGATCTAGTATCCGTTCGTAAATTTTGTCGTGATAATTTCTTTTCTGTTGAATTTGACCCATTTGGTTTTTCTATAAAGGACTACAAGACCAAGAAGCCCCTCTCTAGACATGACAGCTTCGGCGATCTTTACCCCTTCACCAAGCAAGCCAACACACCAGCTTCATCTTTTTATGTTTCTAGTTCGCCTCTTTGGCATTTTAGACTCGGTCATCCGGGTAATCATGTACTAGACTTTCTTAGTCAAAATAAAAATATTTCTTGCAATGAAAATGATCGTTTATCTATTTGTCATTCTTGCCAACTTGCTAAACACAAACGTCTACCATTCCAAAATTCCATGTCTATCACTCTCAAACCATTCGACCTTGTTCACGCCGACCTTTGGACCTCACCCGTCCATAGCAAAACTAACTTTAAATACTACCTCATCATCATTGACGATTTCAGACATTTTACATGGGTGTTTCCCCTAAAATACAAATCAGAAACTTTTGACAAAATCAAGACCCTCCACAAATATATCCACACCCAATTCAATACTACCCTCAAAACTTTCCAATGTGACAAGGGCGGTGAATTCGACAATCACCAATTCCATAATTTTGCTTCCACCACCGGTCTTCACATTCGGTTCTCATGCCCTCACACCTCTCAACAAAATGGCACGGCGGAACGAATGATTCGTCGCATAAACGAAATAATGATGTCCTTACTCACCCATGCTTCATTACCACCTTCCTTTTGGGTCGAGGCCCTTCATACCGCTACCTACTTACACAACATCCTCCCCACCTCATTACTTGATAACCGAACCCCTACTTCCATCCTATATCTCAAACATCCAACTTATGATCACCTACGAACCTTCGGCTGTGCTTGTTTTCCCAACTTAACCACCACCCGCCAACACAAACTCGCACCTAGGTCTACACCGTGTCTCTTCCTCGGTTACCCAACCCAATACCGCGGCTATAGATGCCTTGATATATCTACGGGTAAAGTCATTCTCTCCCGCCATGTAACCTTCGATGAAACTTCTTTTCCTTATGCATCTCACAACCCGAACCCACCACATAACTACTCCTTCCTCGAAACAGAACCCTCTCCTATTCTATTCCACTCTACACCCACATCCATCTCCGATACCACCCAACCACCGCCTACGCACAGCCCTCCTCCTACCACTCATTCCGCTCCCACCGAAACCCACCACTCACCCACCCCTTCTCTCCCAACCAACCCCACCACTTTATCCTCACCCTCTTCTAACCAAACCCCTGCTACTATCCCTCCTCCACCATCATACTACCCCTTCACTTACTCCCGGAGAAACCAACAACCCCATCCTCCTCCACCACCCCCACCTACATCCCGGCATCCCATGACCACTCGCTCCAAAGCCGGAATCACCAAAACAAACCCACCACTCAACCTTCACACCAACACCAACACCTCCACAATCTCCCCTCTTCCCAAATCCCACAAACACGCCCTCTCTGATCCAAACTGGCACTCCGCCATGACCGATGAACATAGAGCTCTAATAGATAACAACACATGGGAACTTGTACCTCGTCCCAATGATGCTCATGTCATACGTTGTATGTGGATATACCGGCACAAATTTCATGCAAATGGGACTCTTGCACGATATAAAGCACGCCTAGTGATTAATGGGAAATGCCAACAAGTCGGAGTAGACTGCGATGAAACATTCAGTCCCGTCGTGAAACCTACCACAATCCGTACCGTTCTCAGTCTCGCCGTTTCCCGATCATGGCCTATACACCAACTTGACGTAAAGAACACATTCTTACACGGGAATCTCAACGAAACAGTATATATGTTCCAACCCCCCGGTTTTACGGACCCGCAACACCCAACCCACGTTTGTCGTTTACGAAAAGCATTGTACGGGCTAAAGCAAGCCCCGCGGGCTTGGTATCATCGCTTTGCAACCTTCATTCACACATGCGGTTTTCAAAGCACCAAAAGCGACACCTCTCTCTTTGTCTTCCATCAAGGCACTAAAATGGCATATCTTCTTCTATATGTGGATGACATCGTCTTGACCGCTTCCGACAACGCAACTCTTCAACACTTCATCACTCTCTTATCCAAAGAGTTTGCTATGTCGGACCTTGGGCCCCTTCATCACTTCCTCGGCATCCAAGTTAAACATCAAAATGGAGGATTATTTCTTACCCAAGAACAATATGTGGATGATATTCTTCATCGGGAAAACATGCAACAATGCAAACCATGCGCAACCCCTGTCGACACCAACTCCAAACTCAGCGCAACCGCCGGCGACCCAATGCAAGACACTACTCTATATCGTAGCCTCGCTGGAGCATTGCAGTACTTAACCTTCACTCGCCCCGACATCACGTATGCTGTCCAACAAGTATGCCTCTTTATGCATGCATCTCGCGACCCACACTTCAATTTCCTTAAACGTATTCTACGATACCTCCAATGCACCCGTCATCATGGACTTCATATTTCTCCCTCCAAATCTACAAAACTCACCGCTTACTCCGACGCAGATTGGGGGGGGGGGTGTCCCGACTCTCGGCGGTCCACATCCGGCTACTGTGTATTTCTCGGCAATAACCTCGTTTCATGGTCATCCAAACGACAACCGACTATCTCCCGATCTAGTGCCGAAGCCGAGTACAAAGGGGTCGCCAATGTCGCAGCTGAAACTACATGGCTACGCAATTTACTCCTCGAGCTACATCTTCCACTTCGCCAAGCCACGATCATATATTGTGACAACATTTCAGCTGTTTATCTTACTCAAAACCCGGTTCAGCACCAACGCACGAAGCATATTAAGATCGACATTCACTTCGTTCGCGAAAAAGTTCGCATCGGTTCCCTTCGGGTCCTTCACATTCCCGCAGACTACCAATACGCAGATATATTTACCAAGGGATTACCACGTCCACTATTCACCCGCTTCCGCTCTAGTCTCTCTATTCGGCCACCCGACCATTCGACTGCGGGGGTGTATTAACCGAGATATTCACCTCTGAATATTTCCGATTGTGTATTTATTGTGAAATTGCTGTACATTATTCTTTCCTTGTTTAGCCTAGGTTTTCCCTAAATTCCTCCTGTAATTACTCTGTATATTGGGTATTTATTCCCTTCTTTTATCAATGAAAGCATCGATTTCCTCTGTGAATTATATATTATACATATACTAAAGATTAGGGGATCAAACTACTCAATTAAGGTCATAATGTAAGTGAACTATACAAGTCCAGGTCACATGGGTCGTGTAGTTTTACATGGGCCGTGTAGAACCTACAGACCTTACTGATCAAAATCACATGGGCCGTGTGATTTTACATGGGCCGTGTCAGGCTACAGACCCATTTTCCCAGCCCCCGAATTTTGTTCTTTCTTTGCAGTTTTAGTTCATTTCTTGGTTCCATTTGTTCCCAAACTTAACCAAACTTTACCAATAGGTTCTATTGACCTTCTAACATGTCAAGAACATATTTTTATTCTCATTAAGACTTATTTAGTTCATGACTTAATGGTTAAGACCATAGGATGTCACAAGAGCTCTAAGGAAGCTCATGTGCACATCAACTCTAATACAAGAGTCCATTTCTTTCCAACTTCTATATATACATTTATACAATTAAGGGAAGCTAATTAGGGGTTTTACAACCCAAAACACACTTCATTCTTTACCAATTCATGACTCTCATTAGCCATTTCTATAGGTTTCATTCATGGAATCATCAATTCCATTCCACCCTTCCAATAACCATTTAGTTCCAACTTATTGTTGATTGCTTGGAATCATTAGGAAACCACTTGTAAGGGTTCCTTTCATCCATAAACATAATTATAACTACTTAATTACATAAATTTAACACCATGATCTAAAACCCCCAATATCTAGGGTTTATATGAATCAATTTCATCAAACCATGATTCTAAACCATCCATACGTTGGATAGTGATCATGAGATGACTACAAACATAATCTAACTACTTGGAATCACAGGAATTACTCCTCCTCCAACATATGAAATTCGACCATGAAACCCTAAACGAAATTTCTAGCTAAAGATGATGAATTCATACCTTTAATGAGTTAGTAGCTCAAGGAATCCGACCATACTATGTTGCTAGCACCAAAACCTTCTTGAATTTATGCAAAATCGCCATCCTCATCTCCTCCCATGGCTGAGATCGTTCCATAGAATAGAATAGGGGATAAATCCTCTATTTATACTTCCCTACTTTGAGGAAATGACAATTGGTCCCTAGACTTTCACACTTCTCATTCTTAACACAAAATTTTCTTAAATTTTTGAAACTTCTAAGTTTTATAGTTTTACCCCACTTATAAACTTAATATACATATTAAGGATATACTATCACATAAAAATCTCATTATGAGGTTAAATATTTCAAAATGACGAAAATGCCCTTTTTGGTCATTTTGCACTTTTCACTCACTTTTATCTTTTCATTATTCACACGTCATACTTATAACAATAATATAGTTCATATATTTCATGTTTAATGAAAATTCAATTCTTTTCATTTTATAATTGTAATTGGAAATTACCAAAATACCCTTTTGCTCAAACTATGAATAATTACTTATTAATTATTCCTTTACTTCTTACTTTCCATTTGGTCATATTTTTGGGTCGTTACAAATTCACAAAACATTTCAACAAATGGAAGTATGCAATGTATATACAACTACTTACCACCCCAAGTCAATCTCAAAGTCTAATCTCACAAAATGGCTAAGGGCCCGTTTAGTTTGTGGGATTTCAAAAGAATTTGGGGGAATTTGAATCCATTTCCTTCGAATTCCTGCGTTTGGTTCAAGTTTTGGTTGACACAATCGGAATCTAATTGCATTAAAATCGAGGAATTGAATTCCTTAAGTTGGTAGAAGGAATTGAAATGCAATGAATGAGGGAACAAGATTACTGTTATACCCATTCTATTACCTTTCAAATTGAAACCCTCTACGGCCACCACCCACCACCACCATTACCACCCACCATCATCACCATAACCACCCACTACTGCCACCACCCATTACCACCACCACTGCCACCACAACCCATCAGCGCTACCCACCACGACCTTCACCTACAGTCACTGCCACCTAACGCCACCACCGTCGCCACCACCTACCACCACCGCCACAATCCGTCACCATTGCTACCACCACCGCCACCCGCCATCACCTACCACCACCGTCACCCACCATCACCACGATACCGCCACCACTGTTGTTGCAACCACGACCACTACCACCATCACTAATACCATCACCACCACTGCCACAACTATCACCACCATTGCCACCACCCATCACCACCACTACCCACCGCCGCCACCACCATCGCCATCGCCATCGCCATCGCCGCCGCCACCACCCACCGCTACCACCCATCATCATCACCAAATTAAAATTATGCAAAAAAGGGAAAATTTGTCATGGATTTCAATTCATTTCTTGCCAACCAAATAGAATATTAAATTGGATTCGGATTCCATTTCTTGCCAACCAAATAGAACATGGAATTGGATTCCAATTCCATTTCATGCCAACAAAACAGAATATGGAATTGGAGTCCAATTCCTGTGAGATTCCAATTCCAATTACTTCAAAAACTTTTTGCGAACCAAATACCACCTAAGTTTTGGTCTTGTACGGGGTTAGTACAAAGCACACCATAGACCTCTAATACCCTATAGGCCTATGCATAATTCCACTCTCATACCCTTTGGGCCTGTGTGGATTGTACATTCTTACAACCATCAGAGGTAGGGTCTAGGGAGCTACCCTATATAATGACACAAGGGGTTGCAAGGCCCTTATACACTTTCATATGGGAATATCTCAAAACCTGTAAAGGGAATATCTCAAGGAATTATATTATTTCTTAAAAGTATTAATGAAATCCCCATGAGTATCAAACTGTTTCCAAAACAAATTACATTTAATGTAATACAAAATCGTATGCATAATACTCATTTTTCAAAGCCATAGTTTATTAAGGAAGAATAGCAATTTCAACCATTAGGGACATGGAATATTGGATAAATACCCACCTTAACTAGTAGAACAAAGGTCACTTCACTCATAAGGTTGTTAATGTACTTAATGGTCACCTATGGTTAACAATAGTTGAGGTAATCTCAAACTTAAAATTTTATTGATCTAAAAAAGGTGATCATTCCAATAGACCAGTACTTGACCGAGTCATATCTGACTCGACTTAGGCTACCTAAGCCGACAACACTGATGACCAAACTTGTGATTTAAACCTCTTAATGCCTCTAAATTATGCAGAAATCATTCCTAGTCTTAATTTTTCAATTCCAATGAATTAGCATGATGAAACATTCTTCAAAAACTTTTTAAAACCCCTAATTAACATTCACGCCCATCATTGAACTCATGATTTCTATGATATATATATATATATATATATATATATATATATATATATATATATATATATATATATATATATATATATATATATATATATATATATATATATATATATATATATATATATATATATCATGAGAGTTTAAGTTCAAAACCTTCAATATAAGGTCATATGATAAACATTAATGTTCACACAACTAAAATGCATCTAGATCTCTAAAGTTTAGTTTCTTTTAACAATTCCAAACTTGTTGAGTCATGTATTAATATTCCAACTCACCAAATCCATCCGAATACAAAACAATGCTCAAAACTATCCAGAGAACCCATGATTTCCACATAAACTTGATTCCCAACCAATGACAAAATTGAAGTAACTAGACTTAATTTTATTCATTAGAAATCTTCATTTGATTTTTGAAAACCCATCTCCACTCTAGCATGATCATTAATTCATGGTATAGATATTCAAATCGTTATTCATCAACCTATGGTTCATAAACCCCCAAAACCACACATACTGTTGGAATTAGGTATTGCAAAAGTAAAAGTAGTATACATTGATGAACTAATGAATAAAACTAACCTAGAAAGTTATCTAAAACTCCTAAACTAACAACGATTTCAGATTTAGGGAAATTCCCAAACCCAAACTCGAACCCTAGGTGTGTAACTCCCGGTTCCTCACATTTAAATCACACCACGAGTTTCTCAATATAACACTTAGGTTAAAGGTGTAATCAAATTTAAGAAACAAGTCATACAAGGTTGTTACCAAAAACATAGTTAATTTAAGACCTAACCTATGTACAACAAGTTTTTACAAAGTTTACACAAAAACCAGGTTAACAACGTAGTCCAAACAAAACAAGTAGGTCCAAGTCCGACGTACAGCTATCCCTCCATGCTACGCTTTTCGCGGTCTCCACTACCAGAACCTAAACACAACATTAACAATAAATTTATGAGCCACCCAAGCTCAGTGAGTAAATAAGGGTTAATCAGATTATAGCAACCAATATATCGTTCAAGTCAATCTCAATGGACTATCTCAGTCCTTAGTGTGATGTACACACTATAACCGTTTACTTCAAACACTCAAATCGTTTATAAACATCCCAAAACAAAGTATATCATAACTCATAGAATACTTCTTTTCTGCAATGAACATCTCAACATAACACAGTTCATCAAAGAAATTATAAGTAACTACTCACCTGATGTCGGGTCAATCTGTGGAACTCCTGAACTGCGTACACTGTGCTCCTGTCTAGCCTTAGCTGTACCACAACAGCCCGGGTTAATACTCAATACCCAAACAATCTCGATTATCAAAACATCTCAACAAAGCACATAATTTGAGTAAACTGTAACAGTAGATAACAACTATGTCTAAGTTACAGCTCTAAATCCCGCAACATCTTACTCAATCGACCACAAATACACAATAACTATCACACCCATGACAAGGACTTATGATTAGAACTCAATTTCACATACAAATCAAAGAAAACTTACCCAACTCATGCTAGTTGCAGGTGGTTCACCCACACCACCTAGAACTAACTCAAACCAAGGAAATCAACAATCAATTCGAAGCTAGAACGTAGGATATTACCTTTTACCCGCAAGCTAACGAACCCTAGCTTCAATTCTCAAATTATAGGCTCCGATTTCGACTTTAGAGGATTTAGGGTGTTTTTCTAGGGTGTTAGAGAGAAAGTCACGATATGAGCTTCCCCAAAATGAAGGAAAAAGCACATTAAATGGGTCTGTTGCGACATTAGCACTGTTAATGTCTCCATTAGCGCCGCTAATGTTCGCAGCACGACCCGTGCTCGCGAAAACGACCTGTGTAACCCGTTTCGACCCTCGGACAGCTTTCTGAAAAATTTCTACACGACCCGTGTGACTCTAGAAAGGTCTCGGATCAGTTTCTAAAGGCTTTTTACACGACCCGTGTGACTCTACACGACCCGTGTAACCCCTTTTTGGCATTTTTCAAGCTCAAACTTCTCCCAAATGGGTTTCTAACCATCCTAACTCATATTATAACTTATTTAATCTTAATTACACTAAGATTAACACAATCTTACTATAATTTAGTAACACGGTATTACAAGTTCTTACCCCTTTCAAAAGATTCCGTACTCGAAATCTTTTAAAACAAAAAGGGATACTTTGACCGCAACTCCTTCTCGGCTTCCCAGGTGACATCCGTGCCTCTATGATGTCGCCATTGCATCTTTACTAACCTAATCTATTTTTTTCGCAACATCTTGACCTTTCAATCCAAAATTCGCTCCGGCATCTCTTGATATCTCAACTTCTCATGTAATTGGACCACGGCCAAAGTTACACGAGTGGATTTATCATACAAGGTCTTTCGGAGGTGCGATACATAAAACACATTATGGATACCTCAACTCATCAAGAATATAGCTAAGGAAATAAACCTTACTCAGCTTACATTACACTTAATTTTTCTCACTCAATCTCTCTTTTCGCAAAATCTCAACACCCACCGCCAAACACATGGCCACCAAGCCCAACAATATAATCAATTATAGTATATAAACATCATTGGTGGTATGTACTGATACCTCAACGCTGCAACCTCATAAAATGATCTATATAGCCATATTGGCTATCATCATTGCGACATGGGCAAATACTCGCTCTTTCAGGGCACACCTTTCGTTATAGTATCGTTGATACCAAGGCATCTCACCTCACTGCTCAAGTGATACTCCAACCACTATCATCATCTACATACACTCATATCTAAGGCTCACATTGAGCCACATTCTCAGTATACCATACACACTCTCTCTATAACCCTAATCCCATATAACCATCTGGAATTTAACTTCCGTTTCAAATCTATTTGAAATGGTTTACTCTAACTTAATAAGAAAAACGGTCTCACCGATTCCAAACTCATTCTATCTCAGTTTACTCCTCCAATCGCAACATGTTAGTTATTGGTTTCTCCTACCCACACATTCTCATCAATCGGAATAGGAAAAACACTCATATATCATAAAAGACACAAACATCAAAATGTCTCACTCACGTTACACGACTCATCAACACTAAATAAAATCCAGAAAATAGAATATTAGAAACTATCTCGATTTTCACCCGCGCCTCCTCTAATTTTGGTATTTAACACTCAACACTTTGGTCATACGAGACCCCTTTTCAGTTGTCTCTTCACCAAAAGTGTACACTAATTCTCTAAAATCTCATTTATCTCAGTTTCTACCTCAACTCACACATTAGGTTTTCACCCAATCTATAGTTAACAATCTCCCACCAAGAATGACTTCTCTTCATATCAATTTAACAAGATATATCATGTTGTTTCTCTCGATGTACTCAGTCGCTACATCATCTCAATCGGTAGTCCTAGCAGACTCAGTAATTTATAATCAATAATTCTCAACACGACCGCATATATTCTTCCTGATACATTATCAGTAAGAATTTTCCTCTCGCCATTTCTCCGTCATTCTCATCTCAATCTGTAATTCATAATGACATAAAATAGGTCATACTTACGGCTCCCCATAATCTCTACACATGACTCACAAGAAAATAGTAACATCCAACACTGCACTCTCTACGGTGAGATCATATCTCATCACTCGACTAACTCATTAATCTCAAGAAAATAACTCAAGATCATTATAGGAAAATCGAATATTCATCGTCTCATACGAGTAAATAGTCTTGTCATCTCGACATTCACACATTTCTTTCATTGGCAGTAATTGGTTTGATTGCTAAGGAACGAATCCTATCAATCACAACCACAATTATTTTTCTACTCGTTTTAACTCATACTTCCTCATCATGTAGTTATACAACTCTATCTCACTCGATATGTAAAGAAATCTTATACATTTCTCATAGCAGCTACATGACACATAATGTACACAACACACACATACTCAAAACAGCTCCTCTAGTTGTATCATTTTACAATACCACTTCACAGTAATCCCCGTACTATCACTCAGTTTCAGATTCGTCCTTTCCTCAACCTTCATAGTCTCAAGCCATACAAGCTCACCGTCATACCCATACACATCCATACACAAGAATAATATAGTCTCAATACTACTGCATCACCATACATTGTACACATGTTTACACACAAACACAACACTGCAACACCACTCCACCTCAACTCATGATACCCCGTACCATCCTCTGGTCAGATCATGGTACCTCGTTCCATTCTCTGATTCCAAATCCATCTCCTCTTTAACCTTAACGGGTCTCCTCCATGATCTCGAGCCATATAGACTCACCGTCACTTCTTTTATATGAACCACAAAGGTCCTCACAACTCTAACCACAATGTACTCGTTATGTGGTTTCATCTACAAGATACTAATTATGTGGCCCCACAGAATACGTGGTCTCAACCACAAACTACTCATTTATGTGGCCCCACAGAATATGTGGTCTCAACCATATCTACTTATTATATGGCCCCACAGAATATGTGGTCTCAACCACTTATATTGGGCAATTAACCCAATCTCTAGCCACAAAGGCCTTTATGAACCATGCTAGGTTCTTTCAACTCTAACCACAAGGTACTCTTAATGTGGTTACACAGATGTCCTCCAACATCTCTATCACAAGGGTAACATTATGTGATAACTCCAAGCCACAAAACTCAAAACTCAGCATATCAACTCATAATCAGTTGTAGCGTGCAATCAACTACATACTCACCGTCTTTCTCAACTCATACTATTTATCAACTCATGTCAACTCAAGCTCAACTTATACTCGACTCGTACTCATACTATTTGACTATCTCAGTCAATTTTTGTACTCAGTCACACTCTCAACTCAATTACCAACAATGGTCCTCAATCTCTTTAACTCATGCTCGTTGGCTATCTCAGCAAATTATATTCACTTACAACTCATTTACATCACAATTCATATCATTAGTAATAAATAAAGTTACTCACATATAACACAATCTGCCACTAAGGCACATGCACAACACGTACTCATCACAAGATGTTTTTGTTATATTATTTAAAATTACAAACAAATACTTCAATAACTATCAATTCCCAAAAACGGAAAAAATTACTCACGTACCTCGACTCTCAACTGTTGAGTGTAATCAGCTACACCCATATATCTCAACTCTTAGCTCACACTCGACTCATGCTCATACTCATACTCGTTCTCATCATCAGTTGGAATTTCACCTCAACTGGGATCTTATCTCATCATCAATTAGAATCTCACCATCGGCTGGGATCTCATCTCAATTGGTATCTCATCTCATATTCAGCTGACATCTTATTATCAGCTGAATTTCTCATCTCCTCGTTAGCTAATATCTCAAATTAGCCAAAATCTCGTTTCATCTTCCGTTGTTGGTCCAACCGGCTGTGACCAATTCATCAACTCGTCCTTCATCTCTCTCCATATCTATATTCACACATAGAATGTAACAAATAACAAATATAATAAAAAAGTTATACTCAACTCATACGCTAACATCTGCAGCAGTATCTTTTTCGAGCATGTGATAGGGGTTCTCTCTCCTCGGTTAAAGTCTAGGACTCTACACTCAAAGACCTAAATCACTTAAACCACTGCTCTGATACCAACTTGTAACACCCTTTTCCTCACATTTAAATTGCACATTGATTTTCTCAATTTAACACATAGTTTAAAGGTGTAATCAAATTTAAAAAACAAGTCATACAAGGTTGTTACCAAACACATAATTTAAGACCTAACCTATGTACAGCAAGTTTTTACAAAGTTTACACAAAAACCGGGTTAACAACATAGTCCAAACAAAACAAGTACGTCCAAAGTCCGATGTCCAGCTATCCCTCCATGCTACGCTTTCCGTAGTGTCCACTACCAGAACCTAAACACAACAACATTAACAACAAATTTATGAGCCACACGAGCTCAGTGAATAAATAAGGATTAATCGGATTATAGCACCCAATATATCGTTCAAGTCAATCTCAATGGACTATCTCAGTCCTTAGTGTGATGTACACACTATAACTCTTTACTTCGAACACTCAAATCGGTTATAAACATCCCAAATCAAAGTATATCATAACTCATAGAATACTTCTTTTCTACAATGAACATCTCAACATAACACAGCTCATCAAAGAAATTATAAGTAACTACTCACTTGATGTCGGGTCTGAAAGGTTTTCTGCAACTATGAACTAAAAATCCTAAGTTCACATGCAACCTATATAGATCTAGGTTTTCTTCTAATTAAACATATAACATATCCTAGAAAGCCAGAAGAAATTAACTAAAAGAATAAAATAAGAAAAACTAACCTTTTAGGATTTCTTGGAAACCAAGCAGCACAAATGTCCTGCCTCAAATGAAGTCACACCCTTAGCTGAGGTCTTGGCCGAAAATTCCTTGGGAGAGAGAGTCAAATTTCGTGGCTTTAGGGTTAGGGAGAGCCTCCCTATTTATAGCCTCCATGTGGTGATCAGATAATCGTTACAGATAAGCCTTTTTGAATTCGAATTAAGATAAACTATTATTTTAATCATTCAAATACCATTTATCTATAATATATATATATATATATTTCGAAAATATATATATCTATATATATTTTTTCGGCCACCACATGGTCACTAACACTGCAACTTACTCAACTATCGAATAATTACAGTTTTAGTCCCTGCACCTTTAATTAATCAATTTAACTGCCAAATTAATTCCAATTAATTCCAGAAAAATTTCTAATTAATTATTATAGTTTCTAATTAATATATTAACACTTAAATATATTAATAAACTATTTATTTAATTTCTATTGATTTATTAATCACATAATAAATCAACCTTTCTCTCTACCGGACTTTCTGCCAATCCTCCAACTATGAGGGCAACCCAAATGGACTATGCTACTATTAATTAGGTAAATACTAATTATTAGTCATGGCTTAGACACCTAATCCAACAGTCTCCCACTTGGATAAGTCTATGACTAAAATTACCAATTTACCCTCTAATTAATTTAGCAACTGTAGCTTCCTAGAAACTGCTGCCGAACTCTGACCTAGTCAGTTCTGTCCAAAGATAAGTGATCATATGATCCTTCGTCCAACAAGATATTTTCAGACACGAGACATGGATTGAGATCAATCTCTGTCTGATACTCTGTTCCCCGATTTCCGATTCTGCTTATGACTTTAGAACTTCTAATTGAACACATCAATTTAGTCCAGGCTGGCCAGCACTTTAGTCAACTTCAAAATCATCGAGAGGCCTACAGATATCTGTTTCCCATCAGGGTCAAGGAACGAATAAGCTTCGACTCATATGCTTATATCTTTTACCAGTCAAATCATTCACAACAACACGTTTTATAACATCGAGTTACCGATGCGTTTTCGTATTATCAATGAACAACTGCCTTGTAAATTATAACTCATATCTCTCTACTTGAAGATCATAGGATATTATCGTCTCAATATTGCTTGTGATATAATCCATGAAGCAATCTATTGAGCGTGGGTTTATCCAATACTCAAATCTCTATTTCTAAGTACTCATGAATGTTGTAGCAATCCTATTGCTATGCCTAACTCCTTAGACAGTCTACAAATCAATTCACGACAGTCTTGATTCAATACTTACTTCCCAAAGTATGAGCGACTGTGGACCTTCCTGAATAATTAAATTATTCGGGAAGTAAAACATGCGAAAGCGAAACATAAAGATCTGACTGGCAGCTACTCCTGCTTATTACCAAGTCTCCACAAGGTAATCACCAAGTCTGGTCTTGTCATAAACTATTATCGGTTTCAAAAATTTCTTTTAAACTTTCAATTCTAATTTTGCATCTATGTCTTTATGAACCTTACACTCTTTCTATGTATCCAAAGTATCTTATACTTGTACACTTTATTGTAGATGATCCAATCGGATGCTCATCCGATAACATCTCAATATGTTATCCTGTCAATTTCTCTCCTAACTCCATTCTGGTAATGTGTACGGTGACTTACTATGGTTTTGGGGTCTTTAGTCTACTTGACTGCACCCTAAGACTATTTCGAGGTGCTATGATGTGCCGGTGAACCACACGCGCTCCATCAGAATACCATCGAGATTCTTTAACCATCATGTCCTTCAACATCATGTCCTGACGTTACCCATTTGAAAAACTTTCAAATTAACACTATCACCCCAATCATTTCCTAATGAATTCTCACTTGAGTTCAAACAATCCATCCAGTATACCTAGCCAGGCAATGTCCTGAATCCAACTTACTATGCCCTAAGCATTAAGTTATCAGGACATGTTCATGACTTTATGATCGATCCAAAACTTGTGGAACCCGATCTAATCCTATTCCAAACCCTTTCGGAGTCCAAGGATTATTTATAATCCTTTGTGTCATGATTTTCGAAAAACTATTTTCCTTTCGGAGACTTTTCTCGTGCATCTTGAATCTTATCAAGATCATGCTTACAATGGCTAGGTCTATGCTGGTGATTTCATCTTTCCAATAGATGACTGTGAATTACATGAGTATGTTGCACCTTCTTTATTTCTTTCATGCCAAGTCATCACACTTTGCAATGACAAGAAAAAAACTTTTCCTAAGTCTATGTATCTTGAATCTCATCAAGATCATCTTGGCAGAATCTGGATCTATCTCATAGACATTTACAACCACCTGAGTATGCCGTATTTCTATTAAAGCTTTCATAGCGATCCGTCTCTTAACACCAAGTCATTACACTTTGTAATGAAAAGAGACGTTTTCTAGAACCATTATTTATCCCACATGTGGGGATAGTGGATAACGGCGACTCCCACTGGCTTTGACACGGTTATAGGCTATTCACAAAATCCAGAACTTATGGCACATTTTGAGAATCCAAACCTTTCTGACATTTTAATGGAAATCTTTCAGCCCTTTCTCAAAATCCAATCCTATGGCATATTTTGAGAATCTGAATATCCTTTCTTGCGAGATGCCCGTGGGACGAAACCCGGGACTATTCACCTTTGTACCGGGACTCTCTTTGTGAGTCTCTATTAGTGTGCCG
The DNA here is from genome assembly GCA_023525715.1 of Cichorium intybus. Lineage (NCBI taxonomy): Eukaryota > Viridiplantae > Streptophyta > Magnoliopsida > Asterales > Asteraceae > Cichorium > Cichorium intybus. The sequence goes on along the minus strand of CM042012.1, from coordinate 40,798,475 downwards.
GTGATCCACACGCGCTCCACTAACGATTCACAATGTACCGTACAGTATTCTTTCAGATTCCATCCTCTATTGAGATTACTTCTCCCGGAATCAATTACTTGACTCTGAGTATCGTCTCACTCAACCAGATGTTCTGAAGGTATGTATTTGTCCATGTTGCTTTCTTTTGATGATTCAGTTACTCCCACTGGTTTTTAGACCAGGTGTAGAATCAATCAAATTTTTCACATAGACTGTGTCTCGCCCTAAGGTTCTCTTGTTTGGTAGCAACCGGGCTCACCAATGCTTCCCAATAGTCGGATTGTGAATCCGTACTAACTATAGTGTTTTACCACCAATCGGTGTGTCACCCCAATCATAGCTACTTATGATGGTGATCAATACTACTGGTCAAGAGAAGATTATGTCAGTTGTAGAACAGAAATTTGATTTCTGCTCCAAGCCTAGTGATGACTAAAGGTTCTTCCACTTGGCTAATCCTGAACTCATTCAGGACTGTCCCAACTCCCACTGTTTCCTTAAAACATGAGTTCTTTCTAAAAGAGCTATTCGTTTAGAGTTGTAGCGGGATAGCCAACGAAACGACATTGCTGATCAGGTTCAGGCTAGTCATGAGGTTCAGACGAACACTACAGGACCCTGGAGTTTCACTGTACAAGTAGGATAATCCCAGCTTTACATATCAGACAGTGTCAGCAAGACCTACTTAGTCTAGGATGTGGTCGGAATATGGTTTATATAGACTGACTGGTATAGAGTTCAACTTATTTAAAACTAATTTTCAATGTATCTCATACATCGAGGATCGAACTGTTTCGACCAATGCTCCATTATCTTCCTCAAGACACATTATAACCATTAATGCTCTTGGAAGAGAATGAACTGTGAAACCTTTTTCTCAGTTTATGTTATCGCTCAGGTTCTGTGAAACTTGTACTTCCTTTGAAGTCCTTGGAATTTTCAAGGTTTCAATTCAATTGCTTATCCCGATAAGCAATGTCATATTCATCATATCGAATGATGAATATTGCGAAGTACAAACAATTGTGTTCTATGTCTTTTACATATCTATGTAGACTAATGACTTTGTTAACTTTGTTCAAGACTTGCAATCTTCAGTTGACTCTAAGTCAACTGATTCCAAAATCCTATCCTCTGGATCTTTGGGTGATTCATTTCTTGCCACATGTGCTTTATAAAGAACTTAATCATCATCTGACTCCAAGTCAGATGATTCCAAAGTCCTGTCCAACTGGACCTTTGGTTGATTCATTTCTTGACACATTAAGAAATCAATTCATCAAGTGACTCTAAGTCAAATGATTCCAAGGTCCTGTCCAACTGGACCTATGGTTGAATTGATTCTTATAACTTTTGTATTAACAATCATAAATGACATAATTCTTGAATCCAAACACTTTGGATGCATCAACATTCAAGTTATTACTAATCATACATTCACCACATGCATATAACATTTCAAGGATAATTTCAGACAACAGGTGTTAAAAGAAAATATGACAATTTTATTAACAATAAAATCCTTGAACAATGTAATAGACAATGTCAAAAATGTATCTAAAGACTAATAACAATATTTAATATCTATCTAAACTTCAAAACTGCACGAGCTGGATATCCAATCCATATGTGCTCCTATGCACCAGAGTCCCGTGCCTTCTTGATTCCCTACATACAAACCAAAATGCGACTGTCACATTATGTATCAAGAAATCTTGGAACAGGAGTTTTGAGGTTTTTAGATATACCTGAGCTTTCAAAAGAGTTGGAGCGTCTTCCAATCTTTCCGTGACTGTATCCGATTTAGCGGATTCCCAGTTTGAGACATGTCCAGTCGATCTTGACCGTTTCTTGTTACGTCTCTTTACTGGACTTAATCCAGAAGTAGCTGAGCCATTGGAGCTATGCCTGTCCAAGAGTGACTCGTATAAAGTCAACAGTGGACGCATTTCCATGAGGGTCTTTTTCTGGTTTTCCTTTCTATACGTCTGAATGAACAGATCGTACTCATTTGTCAGCGAAGCGAGCAGGATGTTAACACTCTCCTCCTGACTCATGGGATGACCAAGTTTATATAACTCGCCTATGTACCCTTCAATCTGAAGAACATGCGAATTGATGCTACTTCCTCCCTTTAGCTTGCACTCTGCAAGTCTTCCGAGGATTCTAGCTTGTTCCTCTTCAACTGGTTTTTGGAACCTTTCCTCCACCAGTTGCATCAACTCATATGGCCCCAAGGATTCAAAATCCTTGCGGAACTCGGGGTTAATGGTTGATAGCATGAGGTCACGAATCTCTTCGGATTCATCATAAGGACCTTTTATGATGACTTGTTCCGGTGGAACTGGGATCGGATACTCGGTGAGATGTAGCTTGCCAGCAATGCCGAGACCCAGTCTCCAATTGCGAAGCCATTCTTTACAGTTGAGGCCAGTCAGCCTTTCCATATTAAGCAGGTGCAATCTGATGCTTTCAGAAATGGGTGAAGGAGGAGAAGGAGGAGAATTGACACTTGACATCTATAAAAGAAATAGAATTTATTAGTTTAACTGTTCCTTTTAAATAATTACCCAATATATTATTTATTAAGGCTAGGATCCAAAATACCCCAACTATGGTGTGAAGAGGGATGTCGTAATCACAACATAATGGTCATTAAGGTAGATAAACACTTATCAATTTCATCTTATGAAATTCCTAGTTCTGATGAGATTCATTAAACTTTTAAATGGCATGTTTAATCTCGGATGTGCCCCACTGTTTGTGACTGGGATGCCGAGGATCACAAACTGGATGTGAATAACCATGCAAATTAGCTTGGTACTCTCGGGTTAATTATCATCTCTAATTGATGTGCCGGTAAACCACACACGCTCCATCAATAATGATAATACCCGGGAAACCCATTGCAACTCTTTATGAACCCCTATTGGCGTGCCGGTAAACCACACACGCTCCACCAATGTTTCATAAAGTGCAATGTGCAATTTCATGGATTAGCACCAATTCACATTTTCCTAAAGTAACTAGATATGGGATTTTATTAAGTGTTCTAGTACTTTGAATCATTAACTTTTAGTGATTATTAGGTGGTCCTATCATACATGTTCGGCTAACGACCCTCCACTGATCAGGCGAGCGGTGGGCGAGAGTGTTCACCCATTAGACCGCCATTTTATAGGCAGTCTCCTTATACCCACTTTATAGACCAGCTTCGTGAATGAGGCCTACTAATGATTTGACTAACCATTTTAATCTTATACATATAATAATAACTCCCTAATTATAATATATATAAGATGTAATTTTTTAAACCATTTAAAAATTGTTTCTGGTTTATCTTTTAATTTATTGCCAATTTAAACTATTAAATTTCAAATTAAATTAAACCTTAAAATGGATTTTAATTATCTTTTAATTAACCAATTAATTAAATTAATTAAATTTGATATTTTAAACATTTTAAAATATTTTAGGATTTATCTATTTAATTTTCGCCAATTTAAAGCAATTAAATTTTAAATTAAATTAAATCCTTGAATTATCTTTTAATTACCAATTAATTAAATTAATTCAAAAGTAGATAGGTTTATCAAATTAATCAAATTAATTAAAACATATCCTTATCCCCTAATTTTCGATTTTTAGGATAAAGGGTTTTAAGGTTTATCTTTTAAACAATTTAAAGTTACCAAAAATAGAATACCTTCTAACCTAATCCACAAAAAATCGCCAAATCATAGGGGAGGGGCTAGGGTTTCTAAAACAAACCCTAAATTTCGAAATTGGCCACATTAGGGTTTATAAACAATTAAACCCTAATTTTCAGGAAAGCAGTTATAGCAATTTAACAAGAAAACACACCAAATCGCTCTGATACCACTGAAAGGTTTTCTGCAACTATGAACTAAAAATCCTAAGTTCACATGCAACCTATATAGATCTAGGTTTTCTTCTAATTAAACATATAACATATCCTAGAAAGCCAGAAGAAATTAACTAAAAGAATAAAATAAGAAAAACTAACCTTTTAGGATTTCTTGGAAACCAAGCAGCACAAATGTCCTGCCTCAAATGAAGTCACACCCTTAGCTGAGGTCTTGGCCGAAAATTCCTTGGGAGAGAGAGTCAAATTTCGTGGCTTTAGGGTTAGGGAGAGCCTCCCTATTTATAGCCTCCATGTGGTGATCAGATAATCGTTACAGATAAGCCTTTTTGAATTCGAATTAAGATAAACTATTATTTTAATCATTCAAACACCATTTATCTATAATATATATATATATATATATTTCGAAAATATATATATCTATATATATATTTTCGGCCACCACATGGTCACTAACACTGCAACTTACTCAACTATCGAATAATTACAGTTTTAGTCCCTGCACCTTTAATTAATCAATTTAACTGCCAAATTAATTCCAATTAATTCCAGAAAAATTTCTAATTAATTATTATAGTTTCTAATTAATATATTAACACTTAAATATATTAATAAACTATTTATTTAATTTCTATTGATTTATTAATCACATAATAAATCAACCTTTCTCTCTACCGGACTTTCTGCCAATCCTCCAACTATGAGGGCAACCCAAATGGACTATGCTACTATTAATTAGGTAAATACTAATTATTAGTCATGGCTTAGACAACTAATCCAACAGGGTCAATCTGTGGAACTCCTGAACTGCGTACAATGTGCTCCTATCTAGCCTCAGCTAGATCACAACAGCCCCGGTTAATACTCAATACCCAAACAATCTCGATTATCAAAACATCTCAACAGAGCACATAATTTGAGTCAAAAGAACTATAACAACAGATAACAACTATGTCTAAGTTACAGCTCTAAATCCCGCAACATCTTACTCAATCGACCACAAATACACAATAACTATCACACCCGTGACAAGGACTTATGATTAGAACTCAATTTCACATACAAATCAAAGAAAACTTACCCAACTCATGCTAGTTGCAGGTGGTTCACCCACACCACCTAGAAGTAACTCAAACCAAGGAAATCAACAATTAATTCGAAGCTTGAACGTAGGATATTACCTTTTAACCGCAAGGTAACGAACCCTAGCTTCAATTCTTGAATTATAGGCTCCGATTTTGACTTTAGAGGGTTTAGGGTGTTTTTCTAGGGTTTTAGAGAGAAATTCACGAAATGAGCTTTCCCCAAAATGAAGCAAAAACGCACATTAAAGGGGTCTACTGCAACATTAGCGCTGCTAATGTTCGCAGCACGACCCGTGCTCGTGAAAACGACCCCTGTAACCTGTTTCGACCCTCGGACAGCTTTCTGAAAAATTTCTACATGACCCGTGTGACTTTGGAAAGGTCTTGGATCAGTTTCTAAAGGCTTTTTGCACGACCCGTGTAGCCCCTTTTGGGATGTTTCAAGCTCAAACTTCTCCCAAATGGGTTTCTAACCATCCTAACTCATATTATAACTTATTTAATCTTAATTACACTAAGATTAACACAATCTTACTATAATTTAATAACACAGTATTACAATGTGAAAAGAGGATTGTACCTTCTACGGTCACAATGGTTTGATTTTAGCCTTTCCTCTTCAATTATACTTCAAGCTCTCTTCAAACATTTCTTCATGCTTAAAATCACTAAGCTCAATTTTCTACCACACTTTAGATATTGATGTGTTCAAATAAGGAAAGGAAGAATGTGATGTTCTAAAGTTATGACACTTAACAACTTAAACCCTTTAACTTTGAAATTCTTCTAAGTTGACCACCACATATGTCTAATAACTAGTCAAAGTTTAGATTTACTAACTAAACCGCAAATAACAATATTTTAACCAATCCAGTCCATAAAATGTCATCTAGCTCTAGTCATGATCAATTAAAAGGTTTCTCTTAGATTACCCAATAAACCCTAATTTCTCCAGTTTAACCAAAAATTGATATTTATTCGATTAAAATCTTTCAACTTTACTTCATCTATGATTATTAGGATATTTTGATTATTATTTGTTTATTTTATTATTATTAATTAGCTTTATAATTTAATAAAGTTTTAAGTTAGACCTAAAATATGAATGTTACAGTTACATTTCCCCTCCAGATGATTCCTTCCCGAGAATCATGAGTTCCAATAAAAAGTGTATGTATCTTTTCTTCGTTTCCTCTTCCGTTTCAAACATAAGGTTCGGTCCCGTTGCGTGTCTTTATATAACAAGAACCAATTTAATCATCTTTGTTTGTAATTCTTGGTTTTCTAATCAACAATAACCTTGGCCTCTTCGGTTAATCGCTTGTTCTCATATATCTGAATCTCATACAATAACATAAAATCTAATTTATCACCTAGCTATTTCCTCAAATAATAAACATGAAAAAAATTATGGATTTTCATTAAGCTCTAGTGGTACTTCCAATCTATATGTTTTCTTTCCAACATTTTTCAAATTATTAAACGACCAGATGTGCCTTGAGTTAAACTTCCCTTTTTTCTTAAAACGAATCAAGCCTCTACGTGGTGATACCTTTAGCAAAACTTGATCACAAACTTCAAGTAACATCAGACAATTCTTTCTATTTGTATTGCTCTTTTGACGGTTTTTTGACAGCCACCATTCTACCTATTATAATCTCTACTTTTCTATTCCTTCACTACATCAACAATAGACGATATGATATCAATACTCAACACTAGGACTCTTATATTTTCTCCAATTTCCTTACGACTTAAAGCATTAACTACAACATTGGCTTTATCGGGATGGTAAAATATCTCACAATCATAGTCTTTGAATATTTCTATCTATTGCCTTTGCCTCATATTTAGATCTTTTGACTGAAGAGATATTACAAGCTCTTATGGCTGGTAAAAATTTTGTAGTTGGTGTCGTAGAGATAATGTCTCCAAATATTTTGTGCGTGAATAAAAACTACCACCACCATCCCCATGTAGTGTGTAGGCTAATTTAACTCATGCACTTTCAGTTGTCTTGATGCATAAGCCATGACTTTGTCTCTTTGGGTGTAAACACAACCCAATCCCAAATTTAACACGTTACTATAAACCGTAAAGTCTTCTGCCCCTTTGGTAGTGTAAGGATATGCGCCTCACACAATTTCCTTTTTAACTCCTCAAAGGCTTTTCTTGCATCTCAGTCCACGCATAGTTCACATTCTTTCGAGTTAAAGCCATTAGAGGGCTTGCTATATTCTGAAATTTCTTAATAAATCTTTAGTGGTAACACGTAAACCACGAAAACTTCTCATTTTGGTTGGGATTTTTGGTGTCTCCACTTTATAACTACTTTAGTTTTAGCCGGATAAACTTTAATTCCATCCACATATTCACCATGTGACCATGGAATTGCACCTCTCGAATCTAAAATTCACATTATGGATATTTAACATAAAGTTTTTTATTCCTTAATGTTTCAAGAACTAGCTTCATATGCTCCTTGTGTTCTTCCACAGTCTATGAATACATAAGAATATGATCAATAAACATGATGACAAAGTTACCAAGATATAACTTAAAAACCTGGTTCATAAGATCCATAACAGCCACCAATGTGATGGCTAAATTGAATGGCATAACGAAGATCTCGAAATGATTGTATATTGTTCTAAAGGCTTCTTCTCAATGTCTTCTCCTCTTACTTTCAACTCGTGGTCGGATCTAAAGTCAATATTCGAGAAGTAATCTACTCATTTTAGTTGTTCAAAGAGATCATTAAGCATGGGTAAAGGTTACTGATTCTTGATGGTCACCTTGTTGAGATTGCGATAGCCAATGTGTATTCTCATCAATCTGTTATTCTTCTTCACAAATAATATTAGAGCTCCCCAAGTTGAAGTGCTCGGTCATACAAACGGTTTTCTTAATAATTCTTGAAATTGAGTTATTAATTCTTTTAATTCGGTGCGTGCTAATCTATATCGTGCTTATACAAGTGGTATAGCTCCCGATATCAAAATGATACAAAACTTAACTTGACGATCCTGTAGTAATCTACATAGATCGTCTAGAAACACCTTAGGAAAATCCCTAACCACATCAATTTCACCAATGGTTTTCGTCCCCTTGACAACGTCCACAATATATGCTAAGTAAGCTTGATATCCTTTCTTTAAACATTTTCTAGCTTTGAGCATATTGATCTTGCTTGGAGCCACTCTTCACTTGTCTCCATATATAATAATTGGTTTGCCATCAGGAGACTTCATTGTCATAATATTTTTTCCATATATGATTTTGGCTTCATTTATTGACAACCAATTCATGCCAAGTATTACATCAAATCCTTAGAGTTGCATTGGGATGATATAATCACTAAACATAACTCCACTATATTCTACCATGATATTTGGGTATTATCTACTAATTGTGACTTTTTTACCATCTCTCTCTATACAAATACACCTACTAATAGCACACTGAATGAAAGATTAAATTTACTACTAAATTCCTTACATACATAAGAGTAGGTAGCTCACAAATCAAAGAAAATTGATACGAAAAATGGAATTCACCAAGAAAGTACCTGAGAAAACATGTGCATCCTCCTATGCTTCTGTTATCCTCATTTGGAAGGCACACATTTTTTCCTTCCGAGGGTCCTTCATATTTCCACTGCAACCTTTTTTCTTCTTGGGACAATCCAGTGCTAAATGCTCAAATCCTTGACATTATAAAACTTGATTCCTTTGTCGCACTTGTTTGAAAAATGTCCTTTGTCTTCACTCCAAACAACCAAATCTTCTTTTGTCTTCATTCGACTATCCTAACTCTTGCTTTCACCTTCGAACTTTGTCGTCTTGTTTTCAACAATACTCTCACCCTATAAATCATTTTCACCTAATGTCTCTAGCTTTTATTGCTTTTATTTCGTTGATGTCAATACTTTTCCTTGATATCAGGATCAATGACCAAATTGGAGCAACTAGATTGCTTTTATGCATTAGAAATCATAATATAAACCTTCAAAACCACACATAGTGTTGAATTAAGTATTTCAATAGTAAAATGAGCATATATTTATGAACTAATGATTGAAAATAACCTAGATACTTATTTAAAAATCCTAAACTTACAAGGGTTTAAGATTTGGAGAAATCTCGAAAACAAAACTCAAACCTTGGGTGAAGAACAAAAGAGGATTATACCTTTTCTAGACATAATGGATTGATTCTAGCTTTTCCTCTTCAATTATACTTTCAAATTCTCTTCGAACACTTCTTCAAACTCAACCCTCCCCTAAGATCTAGAGATCGTTATGTTCGAATGAGGGGAGGGTAAATGTTATATTCAAAAGTCATGGCACTTAACAACTTAAACTCTTCGATAACTTTCAAATGCTTCTAAGTTGACCACCAGTTATATCTAATAACTAGTCAACTATAAGGTTTCTCTTAAATTACCAAATAAACTCTAATTTTTCCCATTTAATCAAAAATATTTATTTATTTTAATAATTAAAGTTTACTTTATATGTGATGATTTTATTATTTTGACTATTATTTATTTGTTTTGTTATTAGTTAACTGATTATTTATTTATTTAGTTAATAAAATTAGTTTGCGTTATCCAGACTCAGGTTTAAAATGATAGCCATAACAATAACCTTTGCTTGAGTTCATAGCTTCACAGTAAGGTTGCTTGGTTTTGGCGATTCAGTCTTCACGTTATCCCTTTAATTGCTGCAACTGAGGTGTGCGAGTGGTGGGGTTCTTTAATTCATAATGCCCGTATTTGGAGGGCAATATGGTCAAATCATCAAATCTAAGTTGGTCTGGTGCTGCTTAAAGCTCAATAAAGTTCAATAAATTAGACTCATCCCTAGCGTTGATTTCAATCTCGTTGCTATTTGATCCATCAAAGTACATTGCTCTTTTTCTCTTTCTTTTAATTAACTTTATTGCCGTTCAAAAAAAAAAAAAAAAAAAAAAACAAAAACCTCCAAAATTGACACCCCAATACCAAACACCCCTTCGGGAAGGTAATAGCTGAACCGAAAAAGAGTTAGAAAATAGAAACACCTGAGTAGCATGGTGAAATTCATAAAGCTGCGTTTTCTTGCATATGCTTCAAAATATGAAGTTTTTATAATATTTATATATACATGTGAGTCTTTATATATTTTTTATGTTTCTTTTTGAAAAAAAACTGTAAATGATGATATTTTTAATGATCTTTAAGTAGGCGAATTTTTTTTTTCTATATTTGCATTTTTGTTAAGTACGAAGATTTCAACTTTTTTTTTATATAGTGGATCATTTGGTATCACTAGTTATTTGATTTATTAAGGTACTTTTATTTAATACTTAAAATATTATATTAAATTATAATTGTACGTATGTTTTAGTTGTAATTCATACACCATTGGTGTATGAATTACAACTAAAACATACGTACAATTATAATTTAATATAATATTTTAAGTATTAAATAAAAGTACCTATAAATCAACTAACTAGTGATACCATGCTTATGAATGTTGAACGTCAAATGATCTTCATTCATGTAATAAACTTACATAAGCCTAATTGCATACAATTTTCAGAAAACACAATAGTAAAAATGATATATTTTGCATGTATTCCATTTTGGATAAGTTATATCAGTAATAGAAACATGACTTTCAACGACAAAAAAATCCATCTAAGATCCCTTGTTGAAACTACATAGCGAAAGATTAGCGACAAATCGATTCCATAGGCATTTTAACCTGTCAAATAATTTAGCGACATAATGGTTTTAATCAGCGACAAACTTAGCTTTAGAGCTTTTACTAAATTGTTATATACTATATTCGGGATTCAACTATCATAAGTTTTAGTTCTAGAGCTTTTACTTATTCTACTTATTATATATTTGTGGGCGTTGATTTTCGTTGAATATAAAATAAGTTGCTTGGGCTTACACTGGACAAATGATCGTTCACTTGGGTAACTTGTAATCATGCTTACACTGGACAAATGAGTTTAATATATGATAGAGATGATGACATGGATGGTAGAGTTCAATCCCCATTGAACTCTACAATAACTAATAAGTGTTTAATGAAATTATAGTCTGCCCTTTAATTTTTTTTACATAGAAAATCAGTTTTAGTTTAATCTCTCTCCTACTTAACATTCCATTGAACTCTTAATGGTTTATTGCATTGAAGATGGTCTTAGATTGAAATCCAAAAACAATAACATAATCAAATAGCTATAATAACATCAATGTTTGTGCAACATTAATAATCAGATAGCATAGAAGTTTCATATCTCAAAAAGACAACTAATTATTTTTATCTTGTTCATGTGCTGTAAAATTTGGTATAAACCACGTAAATGTCTTGCATGATTAATCTTTGACCGTAATAATTAATTGTATTTGGTTTCATTAGCATGCAGAAGACAACAGACAAGTATCGTGCACATGTTAAGAAAGATGAAAATTGCACTCCTTTAAACGAAGCACACATTCAGGTTAAGGCTTCTATACATTGTAGTCTCATAAACACAGTTAGTATGTGTGTGTGTGTGTGTATATATATATATATATATATATATATATATATATATATATATATATATATATATATATATATATATATATATATATATATATATATATATATATATATATATATATATATATATACTATAACAGACTTGATTCAACATTGATGGTCAAAAATGTCGTTTTGCAGCAACTGAAGCATGAAGCTGCCGCCATTCAACAACAAATAGCGCAACTTGAAGTTTCCCAACGGTTCTTGTCTTAGATGTTACTTTTCTTGGCCACCAATTTTTACCTCTTGTGCATAATTTTTCCATTATGATCTTTTTATACCAAAAATGGTTTGTATGGCTGTCTTAGGAGGCTTCTGGGACAAGACTTGGTATCATGTTCACTAGATGAACTAAGTGATTTAGACAGTAAGTTGGAATATACATTGAGAACAATTAGGGCAAGAAAGGTAATCAAACAAACAGATATTACACAGATTTAATGCATTGGCTATTATTGCATACTAAGTTTCGGTTCCTTTAACCTAGTTTCTCTGGTCGATTTCAGGCACAGTTATTTAAAGAGCAAGTTGAAAAACTGAAAGCAAAGGTTTGCACTGCCTAAGCTCTTTAATTAGAAGCCAACAATATCTTCTCCCCTTACACTTATTTCACTATTCAGGAAAGATACCTCTTGGAAGAAAATGCAAGATTATGCCAAGAAAATACAAGATTATGTCAACAGGTACATTGTGTATGTAAAAAGTTTTGCCTTTTTTTTTATCACGGAGAAAAGAAAAAGGACCAATACTTATTCCAATCGTGTCAGCGCATTGCAATTCCTTCCCAACAGTACTCAATTAAGCAGAAGGATCCAGTTACATGTAGCCGAAGTAGCCAGTTTTCAGAAGTGGAGACAGAGCTATTTGTCGGCCTACGCGCTAGAAATTTATAGTTCTAAAGTTTTGCCATGTTTGATTGATAACCCATATTAACTCGAGATGCATAAAATAATTGGTTGATACATGTACTTTATTAATAAGAGCCTAATTGCTTTTACGTGATGTAGAATTGGCTACCATAAAAATTGTGCATGAAATGGAAAAATGGGTTGGTGGGTGATTTTTTTTAATAGGACAAATTTATTAAAAAGCTAGTGAGACGCTAGCATAAGGAACAAATGTAACATTTGGAGATTGGATTACTATGCCAACCATCCCAGATTAAAAGCGTACAAGTTCTTTTATGACTATTAATCCACATATAACTAAGAACATAGATTTCTCCCACCAGAAATTTAACAATCGAATTATAGTGCACCTTAGAGTTTCTAAACCTCCAAAAAACTGACGTATATGTAACTGCAATAACACTCTTCACCAAATCCAATTTTGACGAGCCATTAGTGTCTATCCAGGAGAAGAAATGTTCCAGGTTAACGAGATTTGGAGAAAAGCCGTTGAAAAAAGACCAGATTGGGAGAGAGATTAGGTCACCATATTTCACGATAACCGGCCAGGCCTATTTGGTATACTAAACTCAGGTTGACGTCCAGCACCTCCAAACTGATCTTACATAAATTCGAACACGTTGGAAGCCTCTTCTTACACCACTTCCAAACGTTACTATAACAAGTGAGATAAAGATCGGCAAGAGCCTTTAGAAGAGAGGAAACCATATACTAGCCCTTTTAATGTTAAAATAATTCAATTGCAACATTAACATGTGGCATTAGTTTGAATCTTTCTTGTTAGTCAAGGTCGTGTTGGTCATTTGTTCATATTTTTTTTTTTTTTTGTGAAGTGGGCAGTTAGTTACTTATGTCATATTCCATTTAAGTAGAGTAGGAGAACAGTTTTTGTTCCAATACGTTTTTGAACTGCACTATGAATTAAATGTTTAAGTTTTCCCCAAAACGTGTCGCTTTCTCTCTTGTTTTCCTAATATATACATGCACAAATAGCAAAAAAGAAACTCATGTGTACACTATTCTTCAGCTGCGTTATTTGGCTAGATCACAAACATCCCATTGTACCCTTGGTATCAGAGATTGTTTTATGCCAAAGATAAAACCCAAAAAAATAGCGAAGGACCAGATAAAGAACCACAAAGATGGGCAGGTCAAACTCCTGACTCCATTATATCCAATGTTATCCAAACATAACTACACCTTGTGGGCTATCAAGATGAGGGTGTTCATGAAAGCTCAAGGCGTATGGGATTCTGTTGAACCAGAAAATCCTCGAGACGTCATTGATATCAGGAAAGACAAGATGTCACTCAACGCAATTTATCAAGGCATCTCCAAGGAAATGCTATTGTCTCTAGTAAAGAAGCAAACCACAAAAGAAGCATGGGAGACTACCAAAACCATGCATATGGGTGCAGATAAAGTCAAAACTGCAAAAGTGCAGACATGAAAAGATCATAGATGCTCGACGAGTTTGCAATGTAAGTGAGCAATGTAGTTAGCAATATGCTGCCTTTAAGGGACAAGGTCGAGGAGTCGTACGTTTTCGAGAAGCTACTTCGAGCAGTCTTGACGAAGTTCTTTCATATTGCTTCAATTTTTTTTTAGCAATTTGGAGATTTGGAACGCATGACTATTAAAGACGTTTTTAGTAACACTAAAAAAGAGACTATTGTTAACACTCCAAGGATGGCTCGCAGATCAAAGACACAAGGCGGAGAGGATTTGACGTCCTCACACAAAACCTACCATTATGGTGGAACCTTATTAAAGGATATAGTAGGGGTCGTGGAAGGAATGGCAGTAGCAACAAAAGGAGGGGGGGGGGGGGGGGGGGGGTGGAGCTAAGTACTCAACAATCATTACATAATGGGGGGGTGGAGCTAAGTACTCAATAATCATTACATAATGATATTGCTATTAACATATGATCGTATAGGATCACACTAATAAGAAGATACAAATTTGATATTTTTATCTTGTGAATTTGATTCAAAATAAAATATAGTAGGGGTCGTGGAAGGAATGGCAGAGCAACAGGGGGGGGGGGGGGGGGAGGGGAGGGGTGGAGCTAAGTGCTCAACAATCATTATAAAATAATATTGCTATTAACATATGATCGTATAATGTCACACCAATAATAAGATACAAATTAACCTTGTGATTGTTATTTTATGAAAATAATATTATAACTCAACATTAATTCATATGGTATGAATTAATTTATGCATGTATGGATTATATCATTTAAAAAAGTTTAATGATTTAAAAAAATAAGTTTACACATTTTATTTGTTTAATATGATGAGATAAATAAAATGTAAATGATTCATGTTGTATGAACCAAAATAAGATGAAAAAATGTTTACATTCCTTATTTAATAAAATACTTGTTTTATTTAGAAAGTAAAAGGAATAAAGCTTGTATCTTATAAACTACATAAAGTATGTTTAAGGATTAAATAAAGTTTCTCTCTCATTGGGGCATGATTTATGAGAGACCTATGAGATTGGTTTGCCTCTTGGCTTTCCTCATTTATTTCTCTTGGATGTTCTCCATGAACATGATTAATATCTTGAGGTTCCATGTCTTGAAGGATATAAGGAGGAGAGTCGTCATTTTACATCTTCTTGAACCTTGGACATTTTTCTCTCCATACACTCTTTCCTCTCTCTCTAAGTGTTTGTAAAAGTAAAGAGAAACTCTTGCATTTTTCCTCTTGAAAGAACAAAATTAGTTTGTCTTTCAAGCTTAAGAAAAATGCAAGATACAAGTTTTTAAACTAGCACTCAAGGTGATTATCTTCTTGTGGTGGATACCTCTAGAGAAGGATCCTTTTTATCCTTGTTGCCAACTTCAACAACATACAACTCTTGAGTTAGACCCAAAGGCTTCAAAGATTGTAGTCTTTACCTTTCTATGGTTGTTGTATGTATTATCTTTTCATGGATGTAATAGATCCTTAGTGAGAATAAAAGCTATGTTTGTTCAAAAAAAATTATGCTTCCATTACACCATCTATGATTTTATGTGTTTTTGGAAACCATATTTTGAATAAAATCCCAAGAGGTAGGGGTTAGAGAGGTGACCCTCATCAATAATGTGAAAATGGATTATGTCCATCGAAAAATCATGATCAAGGCAAAGTAGAGTGCCTTATTCATGAATGATATGATCATTATTCCTCAGAATATTTGAAACTACATCGGGTTAAGAATGCACGAGGTAAACCTTTGGAAAGCACACAAATATGATGAGCCATCCCTTTTATTGGTAGTGTACAACAAGGGAAGCACTGTAAGAAGTGTTCCCAAATGAGAGGAACGTGACTTCAAGGGTGAGCATAACTGGAAACAAACTCAACAAGTCTAATGTTTGTTTCATGGACAACAATGCAACAAATCATATGATGAATTTAAAGGAAAAGTTTCAAGTGCTCGATAAGGTTAACGGTGTGTATAAAAGGAAAGTGGTCCATTATGATTCAATGTGAAAATCATGAGAAATGATTGCTACAATAGGTGTATTATATCTCAAACCTATGTAGCAATATCATATGCTTAAAACAACTTGTAGAGACCAGTAATTAAGTGTTAATGTGTGGATTATTTCTCTAGGTCCACAACAAGGACCAAAGGCTTCTCATGAAATTAAAACGCCCTCAAAATCGGTTTTTATAAAATAAATTTAGAGGAAGCTAATCTAGTGTGCTTGATGGAAAATATAAAAAAATCACACGGCCATGACACATACGCCTTGGTCACATGAACTTCCATGGCTTGAAATTGATGTGTAAAAAGAGATGGCCTATGGAGTAAGCAATATAGAGCACTTGAGTCGACTATACGAGGCTACTTAGTTAGGAAGCAAACAAATGAACCTATACCCAGTACACACAAACTACATGACCACAAGGGTGCTTGAACTAGTGCACAAAGACCAATGTGGCTGAATCGTACCACATACACCCCATGGTAATCAATATTTTATACTTTTAATTCATGATATGTAACATCCTTAAATTCATAAGTTAAGGATATCAGATTAAGTAAATGAAATGCTTTGGAATATTAAAAGATTAGTTAAGAAGGATTGTAATCATGAAATAATGAAATATGACAAGTGAATATTCATGTCAAAATGGAACAAGAAAGGTATACTCTAATAAAATATATGTTTAAACAAGTTTCATGAATGATTATTAGTTGCAAGACATAGTTTTAAAGCATTAGTTGCACATAAAATGACATGTTATATTTATAGGTATGTTATGAAATTTAAAATAGGAAGACAAAAAAGGATCTAAATCCTTAAGAATGAGGATGTATGGTCAAGAAAAAGTTTAATATCATTATTAAATTTTATAATCCCAATAAATCAAAAAATATAGGAGAATGAAATAAATTGAAGGGTATTAATACATAAGTTGCAAAAAGATTTAGAAGACAATTTGAGACTTATTCAGAATGACCTTGGAACTTGGGATTCACAACAATATTTTTGGATATTCATGCTTCTAATGTTAAGTTCACAATTGTTCTAGTGTTAAACGTTGATTTAGATGCAACTATTGAGTAATATTATATTATTAAAATATAATTCAAAGATATATTAAACTGAAACGGGTTGGCAGGTTGATAATTTTTACCCAACCCAACCTATTTAATTAAATGGGTTAGGCGGGTTGACCCATTTAACATAAATGGGTTGAAAATATCAACCCAACCTGCTAATTATGGGTAGAGTTTGGGTTGGGTCGCCTTTTGCCATCTCTAATTAGAAACAACATTGGTATCTTGGGACATGAAGGAGGGTTATAAATGCACGATGTGCAGCCACACAACATTTCCTTTGAGTATTTTCATTTGTTACACACTTTAAAATTGAATAACAGATATAAGAGTGCATATGTGCGGTTCGAACTTTATTGAACATACTTTTCTACTCGGCCGCACACACACAAATTATTGTCACATTTTACTATCACTCCCCCACACAAAGAATGTCAAATGACCATGTTTGTATGTACCATATCATTTTGAGGCTAGTATTAAGCTAATTCTTGGCCACACACATCCAAGGACAATCTCTTTCATTTAGCTGAGTAATAGAGAGCTTTGGAAGATAAATGTCATTTCTATTTTGTTGGAAACACTATTGTGCCATGTGTTCAATATTTTTTTACTAATGTCTAAATACGAGAATGAGTCCAGAAGTAAACTATTATGTTCCTCATTTGCACCAAAAAAAAAGAAGAAAAGAACAAGGTATGATACAAAGCCTTCGGTTTTTAAACATTCATAACTCAAAGTTGATGTAACAAGGTGGATTCTTGAAATATGATGAAGATATTCCATTGTACATCTGATAAGTAAAATATTCAACAAGTAAAAGGACAAGCAACGATCAATAAATTGATTTGATCAAAAGATATGAATGAAACGTATGCCGAATTCTTTGATTATCTGGGAATTAGTCAAATGATAGATATCCTGGTTATAGAATGTAACGAGCATCTGTATTATGCTCAAGATCTAATTTCTAAACGATCCGTACTAAATCGTATTACATTCAACTTATTCATAAAAGGTAAACATGGGCCAAAACCCTATCGTACAAGCCCAAAAAGGAAAAACATACGAACTACACTAAGATACACCGAACCCTAAGAGTGGGATAACATAGACAAGTTTCTTGCTTGTAGACTTCAGATACAGAGACCTTCGAAGTTGATGGACTTCGGACTTCATCACAACTTTATACTTCAACACAACAAATACTCTACAATATCCCCCTTTGTGTCGAAGCCTCAAAAGTCCCTAAGTCAGAGCATTGGAAATACCTCGACAAGTGCCTGACGAACAACGATCCACCATGTGATATGATTGTTAAATTATTTGGAGATCATGTTCACTATTCGATTGACAAGTTGTTATTCGGGCAAGGAGGCTGGTCAACAACTCAGTTGAGAATTTTCCTTTGAATCCCATATCAAATAACAACTTCTTGACAGGCACTCTAGGAGAATCTCTTCCTTGGTACACTGTCCCTAAGGATAATTTCCCATCATCGTGCTTCAATACCTTGAAGCTATTTGTCTGAGGGTTCTAGTTTCTTTTTATACAGCTCCGCCACGACAATGCCATATGTGGAGAACTGTTTCATGTAGTAACCCATAATGCAACAATATATTTTAAACCTAGGTTGAAGTTGATTTGTTTTGACATCGATTTCTGTTTCATTTTAAACCATCTGTCAACTAGCACCACAAAGTCATTTAGGTTCATCAAGGGGGAGGTCAGCAAGAGAAAGATGGATAATTAGTTATCATCACCCTTTCGTGACTGGAAGTTATAATTTTGAAAGGTTTCTTTAAAGACTTCAACCTCCGTGATTATTTCCAACTTGGTTATTTTCTTTAACGACCATACCTAAGACTGGTCCTTTCCCACAACAGCGTGAAATTTGGCCTTTATTTCTTCACTTACATTGAATTCCATATTGAATTGGATGAAGGAGAATGTCTTAGGATTATAGGGTATGTCGAGTTGATTACCATTTGTGTTTTTAACTAAGAAGGATTTCATGGGAACCCTGCGATATAGTTCGTACTTGCTGAAGGTGAGGGACATGATCGAATCGAATGTCCAAATCTTTTCAATAGGACCCATATCATGTTTTCCCCCAATTATTCCTTGGCCAATGGAACTTAATTGACAAAAAAAAAATTCAAAATGTCCTTCTCTATCATCTTTTTCTCCTCCATAAATAATTATTGATGAACACCCTTCCCCTTATCGACAATTTCACTAGAGGAAGGTGGTACAGAGGATGAAGTCACTATAGCGGAGAATGTAGGTCCTTTTATAACAATCTTGATGCTCGATGTGAATTGCTTGATTGGATTGACTCGCTGACACGCCTAGGTCGTCGTGCGGTCAAAAATAAGAGAAATACCTAACACACACTAGTATAGTGGTAGTCAGGGTCGATCCACAGGAGCTTCGTGGTTAGACTAGATGAGAGATTACCAACTAATAGTGTCACAACTATAGTCGGAGGATCTGGTTTCTATTTTCCTATCACTAGCAAATGAGACAATGATCAAACACTCAAGCCAAGTTAAGCTATGTCCAAATGACCTAGTCACTTTCTGAAATCAGAAGTACATCTCTGACTCAGAAGCAATCAAAGGCATCCAAACTAGCTAAACCAAGCAAAGCATAAACTACCACTAGTTAAAGTCCTATTGAACAGTTACTAGCCAAGGTTTACTGCTTACCAAATAACCTAATTAGCTACTGATTTCAGCTAAGAAAAACAGTCCTAACAAGGTCCAAAACAATATCCAAAACACAATCAATCAAACAAACCAAACACAAACATCCAAACACCGAAAAGCTAAGATTAAATGTAACCAAATGCTTTTCATTCACCAAACTGAATTCCAATCACAAAAACAGTAACCAAATGTTTCTAAAACAGAAACCTAAGTGCTCAAAATCAGTGGTTGTCACTCCCAAAGACTTTAGCTACAAAACTACTTACTACTAAAAAGGAAATTAAATCCAAAAACATAAAATACCAATTGTGAGCTTGCTGAAATGAAATCCTGGAGTCAAAGAGCTTCAAGGTCGATGTTTACACCTGGTCTTTGCTAGGGTTTTCGGCTGGAAATGCATCTATTTATACTTGCAAATTTCCCGCAACCGCGCCGCGCAGAAATGAAATCCGCGGCGCGCGTACTTATCTTTTCCCGTTTTCTTCGGCATTTGAATGTGTTCCACCGCCTTAAGCCCGCGTCGCGCATAGTTGATTCCCGCGGCGTACGTACGAGTTCTCTTGATTTTCCATTCCTTCCCAACTTCTTCCTTTTGCACGCTTTTAGTCCCTATTTCTATTCTTTTTCTCCAAACAAGTCCTGGCACGAAAAGTGACAATACCCAGACATATTTGATATAATTTTATCAAGAACAGGGCTCAACAACGCCTAAAATACTTGATATCACTAGGCGTTGTCAAACACCCCACACTTGTGCCTTGCTTGTCCCCAAGCAAGAGAGTTTTTAACAAATTATAATAAAGAATCAAACAATTTCTGACTGTGTTCAGTTTCAAAGTTTATTGCTCTTTTGAGTTAGAGTGGAATAGTTCACAAAAACATAATTGACTTGTTCTTTGGAATTCATGTCTTTCTAGAGAACCCTTGATTACAAACTTTCTGTCCACAATGAAGTGTACTTACTCATTCAGATTCTAAAGGCCATTAAGGAATTGTCCATGACTTTCGATGTTGTCCGTGTAACGAGCTTTCAGAAATACCATCCCAGACCAGACGATCTTAGGTGGTAAGGTGCATAAGGCCCACCCATTTTAGACCTACCGGCTCGAACAACAAAGGCCACAGATTGACTTTTCCTTCCTAAATTCCAATCCTAAAACAGCTCAATCTTCTAAACTCATAAAACTCAACTTATTTGACTAACTAATAGCATGATCACAAATAAACAGTATTTCTTGAAAAATACTAATGCTATCACAATCATAAACCATTCATTTCAAAATTGCAATTCATTAAAAATTTTGAAAAATATTGCTAAAATTTTG
The DNA here is from genome assembly GCA_023525715.1 of Cichorium intybus. Classification (NCBI taxonomy): domain Eukaryota; kingdom Viridiplantae; phylum Streptophyta; class Magnoliopsida; order Asterales; family Asteraceae; genus Cichorium; species Cichorium intybus. The sequence goes on along the minus strand of CM042012.1, from coordinate 40,777,375 downwards.
AAAATTGATCATTTCTGCAAAAATTTCAAAAAAAATTCTCTTTCGACCGTCCACACCCCACACTTAAAACCGTACAACGTCCCCGTTGTATAAAATTAATTTCAAAACAAGGGAGAAAGAGTTACCCCTTTTTCGACGATAGACTGCTTGGTGCTCAATATCACAGGTATAATTGCGTACAAATGGATCCTCGATTTCGTATTCTGGAGTTGTAGCGCTACAGTAAACACGCCGGTGGTCAAGACAAGTGGAGGGGGCACGGTGACCCCACACTTGTCTGAGACAACTCCTTCTCAAATTGGTATATCATGCATCACTCAACAAACAAATTAAAAACACACATGACAAAAATTAAATATAAACACAAATATACAGATAGAGTGTCATCAGTTGTACATATATCCCAAAAATAAAAATAAAAATAAAGAAAGAAAAATATACATCAATCACAGCCAGGCGGCTTGGAGGGTCCGGCCTCATGATCGTGGGCCCTGGCTGGGAATGTTCGGGGGTGTCGGCCCTGCTGTGTGGCCAGATCCAAAAGTACCTCCCCTATCCATGCCAACTGCTCCTCAATCCTGGCAACCCTGGCTGCCAGGTCCTCCTGGTGTGGCTCTGTCGGTGCTGCGGGCTCTGGCTCCGGCTCTGGCCTACTACGTCTCCTGCCAGGTTGAGCATACGCAGGCTGGGGGTGCTTGAAGAGGCTCGGTAGGTGCCCGGATGTACTGCCCCAGGCGCTGCAGCTCAATGAGCCGCATCCTCTCCAACGTGCGCGCTGTAGTGCGGGATGGAGGCAGAGCTGTCAAAGAGGCTGCCACGGGGGCGGTAAGAATGCCATAAGAACGGGCCAGGCGGGTGATGAAATACCCCCTGGCTAGTGGGCTGCTGGTGGAGGCGCCGATGGAGTGGGTGGAGAGAGCGACTGCGACTGCGTATGGGAGGTGGAGGAATCTGGATGGGTCGAGGAGAACCCACAAGAAGGTCATGTCGTCACCCGACACCTTCTCGCCTCCCTACCGCTGCATGATGGAGGTGGAGACGATCCGGTGCATGAGGCGGTGAAGCGGGTCCGGAAGATGACTCTCCCTGGAAGCTCCCGCCTCGTATTTGACGTTGGACAGCGAGCCGGACAGCGAGCCCTGTCCGGCTCCCCCTGAATACAGGACCCAAAGAACCGGGTGAAATAGCGATGCTGGAGGTCCGCTGGGGTGTATAACCCCACTCGCCTCCCGAATTCCCGGTGGTTGCACTCCCTGTGCTCACCTCCCAAGCGAAATCGTACCAGCCTGGAGCGCGGGTCTCCCGCCCGGGGTGCGAACTGGATGATGGATATGAACTCCAGCAGCAACTCCGTGTAGACCACGTCCTCGTCTGTGGCCATGATCCTATCCCAGCCACGGCATGTGAAGGATGCCCCCTCGTGGGTCCAGGTGCGATGTAGGAATGGCTCAATCGCACCCCAGAGCCCAGCGTCTCTCAGAATATCTCGATCGATGACTGTCGCCTCAAGGACCCATCGACGAGTCAATGCGTCTCTCCGTGAAGTGTACTCCACTGAACTGGCAAGCTCTGCGGGGAACTGGAGGAAGGGGTGGTCCAATCTGAACATCATCTACAAAAGGATACACATAGCACAAAACAAAAAATTTTGCAAAATCAGTCCTTTTCTTCCCCACCGCACCGCGGCGCGGCCCAAGAGCAAGGGCGCGGCGCGGCGTACGGCTGTTTCCAAACCCCGGTCCAAAATCTCGATTTAACATGCTAGAATTCAATCCAATCACACCACAATGTAGCCTAAGTGCCGACTAGCTCATCTAGGGTCTCCATTTGGCAAAACAAACACCCTATGAGCTAGCATTAGCGATTCTAAGTTTTGAACTATTTTGGGCAAATCACTAAAATTAACTACCTAATCGCTAGTTTTAACGAGCAATAGATAGTTAGAATGGCATACCTTGGTAGTAGAAACACAATAAGCAAGAAAAATCGCAAGAAAATTTCAATAACCAGAGCTCCGAGTCGCGTGTGGGTTATGCGAGCCGCGGTTTACCTTATAAAGGAGAAAACCGACTGATCGTTTACCGCGTCGCGGGTTTGCTCTTTGCGCGTCGCGCGTGTCCAAATCAACCCCTGCGCATCGGGTTGGTTTATGATCCCGCGTCGCGTAATTCCAATACCCGCGGCGCGGACTTCAAAGATTTCAAAACTTCTCAAATGACCCCACACTTATTTCAAACCACTAGTACCTGCAGAAGTTTGATGTATATATATATATATATATATATATATATATATATATATATATATATATATATATATATATATATATATATATATATATATATATATATATATTGTTTTGTATTTTATTTTTAAGAAATATATCCTACTTATGACACGATGGGTTGCCTCCCAACAAGCGCTAAGTTTAACGTCTTCAGCCAGACGTTCTGCTCCTAAGCTGACCCTTCTTCTTCTTCTTGACCTCTTGATGGCAATTGCTGGTATTCTAGCATGAAATTATTGACCATCATTGTCATAAGGGATGTGAGTTGGGTCATCCGATCACTCACACCGCTGATCCATTGTTGTTGAGATTTCAAGAGCTCAAAAACATTCGCCTCTCGTTTTCTGGATTCTTTTTCATATTGCTGATGCCTTGCTTCCATCATCTCTAGCATGTCCAGCAATTGTTCCTTGTCGATGGTGGACAACGGGTGGTCCTTGGTTCCTTTAAGATTTCCTCTTTTCCTCCCTCTCCCGTACGTGTCCATATCTTTTCTTTGCTCCTGATTCCTGGCTCCATTAATATTTTCCTGTCTGCCGGTTTGCCATTTTCCTCTGAAGGTAATGATATCGGGTTCCCAAACATATTCAATCTTCTTTTTCTGGTCCCGAAGAAGATATCCATATCTCCAGTCTTGCAGTCGATCACTGACCCGGCAGTAGCTAAGAATGGATGCCCTAAGATAAGCGCGGGCGCATCGTCCGGACTCTCATATTCCATGACCAGAAAATCTACGGGATAGAAAAAGTCCCCTACTTTGACTATGACATTTGTTAGCTTTCCCCTAGATACCTTAGTTGATTGGTCAGCCAACTGCAGTACAACTTCTGCTGGCTCAATTTCTTCGTTTTTGTACTTGTCGTACAGGTATCCTGGCAAGATGTTAACACTTGCTCCCAAATCTAATAGGCTGTTCCGAATAACCACGTCCCCTACAGTTGTAGTGATCAATGGTGATCCGGGGTCCTTTTCCTTTTTGGGTAGTGTTCCCAATAATGCCTCGCTGGCTCTCACAGTTAATCTCACCGTTTTTGGTGTAGGTGCCTTGCTCTTCCCATTCTGTTCACACATCTCTTGCAGAATCCTGGTGTCTTCAGGAGCATCCTTAAGCTCATCCCATAGGGGCTGATTCATTAAGGGTCCCGTTGATCTGGGTGCTTCCTGCTTCTTCTTTTCTTTCCTATTCTTCTTCTTCTGTTTGATCCCTGCTATTGTTAATTGCTCTTCCTTTTGGATCTCTTTATCTGTTTCTGGTTGAGTGCCGTTCTCAACTGGAACTCCTCCTTCTTTACTTTCCTTGCTTTCTAGAGCCTTTCCTTCTTCCCCTGATCTCACTTCACTCCCGACTTCGAACAAGTCCTCCAGAGTGACCTTTCGCCATCCTGATTCAACAGTATTGACTTGTTCCTTCCCTGGGCGCTGATTATGCGTAGGATTGACTTCAGTAGCACTTGGCAACTTGCCACTATCTCTCTTTTGCTGGTCTGCAGCCATTTGACCTATTTGTCTCTCCATATTTGCGATGGCCTTTGCATTCGCTTGAGATTGTTGTTGTGTCGCTGTGACCATATCATACATCCTAGCTATCATCTCTTCTTGGGTCCCTGGAGCGTTGTTGTTGGCATTAGTGGGACCCTGTTGTTGTTGTTGTTTCCAGTTCCACTGTTCGCAGGCTGATTGTTTCTAGGCTGACTAGTCGACTGACCCTGATAATTGTTTTGCCTAAAGTTTTGTTGTGGTCCCTGGTTGTATGGTCTGTAGGGTCGTCCATTATTGTGCTGGCCTTGACCCTGGCCATAAACTTGATTTGCCTCGTGAGTCTTAGGTCCTCCTTGACCTGCTTGTGATGAACTTGACGGTCCATTCTGTAATGTTGACATAAGTCTGTCAAACTTCTTGTTTAGTTCACTGATTTCCTTTTTCACTTCCTTTTTCCAATCAGCATCGACTCCTACCGCTGCCGCCGTACTTACAGTTTTCCTGGTGGAAAAGTTTGCTTTGGATCCATTACTCAACTACTCCAAAAACTGCCAGGATTCTTCTGGGTCCTGCCACATAAATGTCCCACTGGATGAGGCATTTATCATGGCCTGGTGTGTTTCACTAACTCCTTCGAAGAACAGCTTGACCAACTTCCATCTGGGAATCTCATGATGTGGACAAGATCGCAGCAACTCCTTTAATCTGTCAAAGGCTTCATGAAAAGCTTCTCCAGGCTTCTACTGGAAATCCTGGATAACTCTTCTGATTTCAGTTGTTTTGCTCGCTGGATAAAATTCCTGAAGGAACTTTGCCTTGAGCTGATCCCACGTAGTGATGCTGTTTGATGGCAACGATGTGAACCAATACTTGGCTTTATCCTTAAGGGTGAACGGAAACAGTCTAAGCCTAAAAATATTTCTATTTGTGTTTCTGGGATTATTAGCATTAGCGATCGCTAAGAATTCATATAAATGATTATAGGGATCGTCCTGCTTATATCTTCTAAATTCTTGTAATATTCCTAATAATTGAGGTCTAATCTCTACTTGCGAATCTATGTTATCAGGAATATAGATCGGCGACGAACATCATATTCCCTCGGTTGGAAATGTGATGTAACCGATTGCCGTCTCGGTTGTGCAAAATGTAAAGGTTGGGCGGGGTTACCGTAAAGATGATCATTGTACTCCCGCTGACCTGGTGGTGGATATTGTGGTGTTCTTCTAAAAGGTCCCCGACCTCGGTTCCATTGTGGTTCTGGTGCTGGTGGCACCCATCCTTCATCTTCCTCGTCATACACTTCCTCCGTCTCTGGGTAATGGTATCGTGGCTGAGGCGGTGGTTGAAAGTGTATAGGTTGTGTTGTTTGGTAAGTGGGTTGAGGTTTGAAGAGGGCTGGTTGTGGTTGGGATGTTGGTGTATGCTGTCTAGGAGCTGGGGTGCCATCTCGGGTCGGCTCTCCCCAAGTCATAGCAGAAGTAAATGGATTGGTGGATTGGGGTTGTGAAGCGGGTGTAAATGATGGGATAGATGGTGGAGTGCATGATGGTATGGGTGCAGGGGCTGAAACTGCACCACCAGAAGCACTCGTGCTCCCAAACTGAAATTCTGAAAGTGGGGGAATGGAAAACATCCCCGTTGCCTCACCTGACGGATCCTGGGCAACACTGACCGGACTACTGCTAACTTGACTAAAATTCATGATGCTTAAACGCCTACGGGCACGGAGTTTGCGCACAGTACGCTCAATTTCAGAATCAAACTACAATGGGGATAATTGCTTTCCCCTGCGGGTACGCATGCACTAGTGCAACACGCCCACAAAAATCAAAAATCAAACTTACCAAAATGAAATTTCAAAAAGCAAGAAACTAGTTCCTACTACTCACCTAACCTAAGCTCAAAGCTCCCCGGCAACGGCGCCAAAATTTGACAAGCCTAGGTCGTCGTGCGGTCAAAAATAAGAGAAATACCTAACACACACTAGTATAGTGGTAGTCAGGGTCGATCCACAGGAGCTTCGTGGTTAGACTAGATGAGAGATTACCAACTAATAGTGTCACAGCTATAGTCGGACGATCTGGTTTCTATTTTCCTATCACTAGCAAATGAGACAATGATCAAACACTCAAGCCAAGTTAAGCTATGTCCAAATGACCTAGTCACTTTCTGAAATCAGAAGTACATCTCTGACTCAGAAGCAATCAAAGGCATCCAAACTAGCTAAACCAAGCAAAGCATAAACTACCACTAGTTAAAGTCCTATTGAACAGTTACTAGCCAAGGTTTAATGCTTACCAAATAACCTAATTAGCTACTGATTTCAGCTAAGAAAAACAGTCCTAACAAGGTCCAAAACAATATCCAAAACACAATCAATCAAACAAACCAAACACAAACATCCAAACACCGAAAAGCTAAGATTAAATGTAACCAAATGCTTTTCATTCACCAAACTGAATTCCAATCACAAAAACAGTAACCAAATGTTTCTAAAACAGAAACCTAAGTGCTCAAAATCAGTGGTTGTCCCTCCCAAAGACTTTAGCTACAAAACTACATACTACTAAAAAGGAAATTAAATCCAAAAACATAAAAATACCAATTGTGAGCTTGCTGAAATGAAATCCTGGAGTCAAAGAGCTTCAAGGTCGATGTTTACACCCGGTCTTTGCTAGGGTTTTCGGCTGGAAATGCATCTATTTATACTTGCAAATTTCCCGCAACCGCGCCGCGCAGAAATGAAATCCGCGGCGCGCGTACTTATCTTTTCCCGTTTTCTTCGGCATTTGAATGTGTTCCACCGCCTTAAGCCCGCGTCGCGCATAGTTTATTCCCGCGGCGCGCGTACGAGTTCTCTTGATTTTCCATTCCTTCCCAACTTCTTCCTTTTGCACGCTTTTAGTCCCTGTTTCTATTCTTTTTCTCCAAACAAGTCCTGGCACGAAAAGTGAGAATACCCAGACATATTTGATATAATTTTATCAAGAACAGGGCTCACCAACGCCTAAAATACTTGATATCACTAGGCGTTGTCACTCGCTCTTCCGAAGGATTAATAGGCAAAGTAGTGGTCGGAACAATTGTGACCTTCGAAAAGAGGTTGAGATGTTGTAGTTGTGGGCAGAGGCATCAATGAGATTAGTGGATGTAAGGTTGTTGATGGTGGTAAAGATATTGACAGTGGCCTGAAGGCGAAGTAAATCTGGATATGAAGGTAGAAGTTATGGTTACCTTAGGATGATTGCCAGATACCCCTTATGACAAAGGCTGGGAATAAAGTTTTAGAGCACCCGGTAGGCGGCTCACCGGGGTGAAGAGTGGGTGGATTTCAGAACGTATATCGACACACAACTTCATTAGCAGCTATTCTTCTTAAGTCTTTGTGGTAGCCTGGACCATTTGGTGAAGGTCATTGACACGCCTGGGTCGTTATGCGGTCAAAAATAAGAAAATAAACCTCACACACACACACACTAGTATAGCGTTAGCAAGGGTCGATCCACGGGAGTTTGGTGGTCAAGATAGGTAGATAGCTTACCAATTGTAGTGTCACGCTATAGCCAGAGGGACTAACTCTACTTTTCCAAAAATCACACAAAAAACACAATTCCAGAGCAAGATCCAAAATCCAATTCAAACATCAACTATATTAAACCAAATCCAATCCTAGACTAATGTTACTTACTGAAATCAGAAACCAAATTCAGAAACCAGAAGTAAACAATCAATCCAATAGAATTCAAAACATATCCAAACACAATTAAAGCTAAAAAGTGCAATAAAAACATAAATTGAATGATTACTTCAATTATAAACCAAAACAGAAGATCCAATGTATTGAAAATCGAAGATAAATAACCCTAGACTAAAGCTACTGGTCTGAACAATCCAGAAACACTAGGCTAGAAGCTAATTCTAACTAAAAAACATTAAACTAAAAGTGAAAACATCAGAAATACCAAGAATGGTTGCTGAAATTCCGAAACTTGAGTCAAAGAAGCCTTAAGTCCACCTTAGGGTTCGATCTTTGCCTGCTGATTTCGACCTAAAGACCTCTATTTATACTTGCAAAATCTATCGATCCGCGGCGCGCAAAGCCTCAAGCCGCGACGCACGTATAGCCTTATCCCCGTTTTTTCACTTTTTGAATCGCGTGATCTATGACGTGGCGCGACGCGCATGCCCACTTTCCCACGGCACGTGTGTTCATTCGACTGATATTGACTTGATCCAAACTTCTTCCATTTTTTCTGCTTTTAGTCCCTGTTTTTAACATTTTCTTGCACACAAGCACTAGCACAAAAAGTGAGAAATACCAGTATATGTATGATATAATTTCACCAAGAATAGGGCCTAACAACGACTAAAATACTTGATATTACTAGGCGTTGTCAAACATCCCACACTTGTGCCTTGCTTGTCCCCAAGCAAGTGAGCTTTTAACAGATTTTAACTAAGACTCAAACATTTTTTAATGTGTTCAATTTCATAGTTTCTTGTTTCCAGAATTAGATTGAAAATTATTTTTATAAAACTGACCAAAATATTCTTTGGAATTCATGACTTTCTAAAGAACCCTTGATTACAAATTTTCTGTCTACAAGAGTGCACGTACTCATTCAGATTCTAAGAGCCATTAAAGAATTGTCCATGACTTTCGATGTTGTCCGTGTAATGAGCTTTTAGAAATACCATCCCAAACCAGACGATCTTAGGTGGTAAGGTGCATAAGTGCCTTTTTTGAGGCCACCCTTTTCGGACATACCGGCTCGAACAACAAAGGCCATTGATTGACAGTTCCTTCCTAAATTCCAATCCTAAAATATCCCAAATCTTAAATTTTTCTAACTCCTAAAACTCAATTTATTTGACTAAACAGATAGCATGATAACAACTAAATAGCATTTCTTGAAAAATACCAATGCTAACATTCAAAACTATTCGTTTCAAAATTACAATCCCTTAAAAATTTTGAAAAATTGCTAAAATTTTTGAAAATTACTCATTTCCCGCAAAAATTTCAAAAATAAACTCTTTCGACCGTCCACACCCCACACTTAAAACCATAGTCCGTCCCCGTTGTACATAAAAATATTTCAGAACAAGGGAGAAAGAGTTACCCCTTTAGACGGTAGACTGATCGATTGTCGGGACCATTTGTAGTAGAGTTGATTGTTCACGTCATTCACGATGAAATCCGGGAGTTGGGGCGCAGCAGTAAACTCGCCGGCATAATGTAAGTGCAAGGGTACAGTAACCCCACACTTGTATCATGCAACTCCCAACGGTTGGTGCAGCAATCACAATTTGGCAGATAATAGTAATCTACTAACAAAAATATCAATTCATGCAACGATGTTAAGTTTAATTATAGACATAAAAGTTAAATACAAAAAAACTAAAAAGAAAATAAAAATAAAAGCGAAGAGTACAAAAATATCACTCAGTATCATCGTGATGCGTGCCATCTGCAAAAATCAGTCAAGAACAAAATCCAGTGTACATGTGAGAAATAGTTTGCAAGATTGGTCCTGACATCAATAGTGACACTATCAAAAGATCAGTTCCGCTACTGACAAACGCAGCCCTAAATTTTCCGATTTTTCAATTTTAGTCATTTTTCAAATTGATTGCACAAATATGTTCCTAAACTAAAAACTAACAAAAGCCCTAAGTTTAAGTTCAGAAAAACAAGCTAAAATTGCCCTAATTTCTCATTTGGGTCAAATCCCCCCAATTATGAACCCTAGATTTCTTGATTTTCGATTCCGACTTGTTCTTATCAATTGAACACACCAATAGCATCCTAGACTAACAATCATCAGAAGCCCTCTGTCAATTTCAAGAAAAACAAGCCACAAGTCCACCAAATCAGGAAAAAACTCGAAGAACCCTAAACCGAGCCTTAATTTCTCCAAATCTTGAATTCGAGTTGTTTTTGTCAAATTGAACACATCAATAGGTAGCTGTATATGCGATTAAGAAACCCTAACAACTAGATTCATGAAAAACGAACCAGATTTTCATCGATTTGAGGTTGAAGGTTCAAAATACCAAACCCAAAATCAGTAAAAAAAACTCTTATTTTGCACTACATTCGCTATAAGAACAGTAGAGAAAGGTTAGATGCGTACCGTAGGACGTTGAATCGAGGCTTGATTGGACTGAATTCGCGAAAAATCGAAAAAAGACGTGGGTTTTGGTGGTGCTCGGCTTGGCAGTCGCGAGAATGGGGGTGGGGGAGTCAAGTTAGCGACGAGAATGAGTATAAGAGCTGACCACGCGTTGACCAAAGGTTAGCGTCGCTAACCTTAAACGTTAGTGGCGCTAACTTGATTTTTTCCAATTTTTTCGAATTTTTCATGTATTTTTAAAACTCGTTCGACCACCCCACACTTGGACTATGCCGTGACATTTTGAAAAAAATTTCCGAGTGATATTTTGACAAAAAAAACTAAAAATAAAAAACAAAAATCAAAAAATTCTTATCGAAATGCCGGGTTGCCTCCCGAAAGCGCTTCTTTGTTTGGTCTTTTAGCTGGCCGTCTTTCCGTGGCTATGATGGATCGTACGCCATTTGACTCCGCTGATTTCCAGTCATCGCCGTCCCTTCGTTGATTCCATACTCCAATTTCCCCGGGTCAAATGGTTTGTCGGTTCTGCTGTCGTTGCCCGGTTGCCGTTTTCTAATTATTTCGCGCGAATGCTTAGAAGTAGCTTTAAACCTCCAAGCTCGATCTTTTCTGCGGTGTTTCTTTAAGATCATCGGTTTGACGTGGAGCGCGCCCAGTGCTGCTCACAGTAATTGTTTTGTGAAGCGTTTGTTCGCATCTTGCATGTCGACTTCAGTTTGCGATTTCGGTTTGCAATACCAGTAGAAATTTTCCAATCGAACGGAATCAGAGGGCATAATATTTATATGCTCCCGTATATCCTCATCGATGGTATTGATCACATCTAATTTTCCATCATGAATGGATCATGAGTGGTGAGAAATTCACGTTTCTTGTTTTCAAAAACCCATCGTCGTTATCATAATCTTGGTCATCGTCCAACAGGTGGATCAGCACCAAGAGTGAGCGACTAGTTTTATCTGGTGATGGTATAGATTCACTCATCACCAGATCTTGGATTTCAAAAGTATCAACAATTTCAGAAATTTTAGGAGTTGTTGGGCTGAGGTTTGTACTGTCACTTACAGCCCCCTCCTCAACTTCCTTTTCAACCAAATGATCTGGTGATGGTATAGGTTCACTCATCACCAGATCAACATTGTCCACATTCTCAAAAACATCAAAAGTTGTTGAGTCAGGGGTAGTATTGTCACTTACAACCTCTTCCTCAACAACCGTTTCGACCATCTCGGTGGTCTCTTGACTTTCCCATGGTGTATAACCCTCCATCACATGTTCAGGTGGTGCAGGTTCACACACATTATCATTGGTATTAAAATCACTCGCCTCGGGTTTTGGCGAGGGTGGTGAAGATCCCATATTTTCCTCCAACTGATCTAAGGAACCTTGCAATTAGACCTGGCAATGGAGCGGGTTTTGACCCTGATCCGCTCCAAACCCGTGCAAAATTTATGGGTTTGGATTATTGTTTGTGATCCATTTACCCGTTAACGACCCATACCCGTTAACCCTTTTATTAAAAGGATTGGGTTTGGATCACTATCGATCTGATCCATTAATGACCCACCCCGTGTAAATTATAAAAAAAGTTATAATTTATAAATTATTAGTTTTACAACTTAGTATTTAATTATATGTGCTTACTTTTGTCCGAGTAATCGGTACGTGCATCGTTCAAATTCTGGATTTTTTGAAAATGCATCTCAATGTCTATATTTTCTCATGTATGTTTGCAATAGTACACATTTGTTTTGTTTTGGGATTGTTATTTTAAGTATTAAGCTATATTAGACGTTTTTTTATTATGAAGAGTTTTTTATAAGTATTAAGTAAAAATGTTATTCATTTTATATTTGTTGGAATGGATAATTATTGTGTATCTTTAATATTGTAAATGGGTAGGGTAAAAGGGTTGGGTATCCATTGATCCGGTGGATAAGGGTATGGGTTTGATTATTCCAAACCATGCGGGTAATGGGTCGGGTTTGGATCAGCTTTTGGAATTTGCTAAACGGGTTTGGATCAATGTCGATCCGCTCCAAACCCGCTACATTGCCAGGTCTACTTGCAATCTTACAAGAGCATCGGTCTGATCCTTCTGCATTTGGTAGGTATTGACCATGAGTTCCAAGAATTGGGCCCAAATTGCAGAATCTTCAGGTTAAGATGACTCCTCGGTCCGCCATCCATTGTCATTGACTGATCCATTATTGCAATCATCCTCATAATAGTTGTCAGCCGGATTTTCATAATACTCGTATTGATCCGGGTATATGTAATCACACATTATGAGGATGTACACATACCAGAAATCAAAAGATAAAATTGAACATCAAAAATCAGAAACAAACCTACTGATCGTCTATCCTAAGCGCACAACTCCCCGGAAACGGCGCCAAAATTTGACACACCTGGGTCGTTATGTGGTCAAAAATAAGAAAATAAACCTCACACACACACACACTAGTATAGCGATAGCAAGGGTCGATCCACAAGAGTTTGGTGGTCAAGATAGGACGATAGCTTACCAACTGTAGTGTCACGCTACAGCCAGAGGGACTATCTCTACTTTTCCAAAAATCACACAAAAAAACACAATTCCAAAGCAAGATCCAAAATCCAATTCAAACATCAACTATATTAAACCAAATCCAATCCTAGACTAATGTTACTTACTGAAATCAGAAACCAAATTCAGAAACTAGAAGTAAACAATCAATCCAATACCATTCAAAACACATCCAAACACAATTAAAGCTAAAAAGTGCAATAAAAACATAAACTGAATGATTACTTGAATTATAAACCAAAATAGAAGATCCAATGTACTGAAAATCGAAAATAAATAACCCTAGACTAAAGCTACTGGTCTAAACAATCCAGAAACACTAGGCTAGAAGCTAATTCAAACTAAAAAACATTAAACTAAAAGTGAAAACATCAGAAATACCAAGAATGGTTGCTGAAATTCCGAAACTTGAGTCAAAGAATCCTTAAGTCCACCTTAGGGTTCGATCTTTTCCTGTTGATTTCGACCTAAAGACCTCTATTTATACTTGCAAAATCTGTCGATCCGCGGCACGCAAAGCCTCAAGCCGCGACGCGCGTATAGCCTTATCTCTGTTTTTTCGCTTTTTGAATCGCCTGATCTATGATGTAGCGCGACGCGCATTCCCTCTTTCCCACGGCACGCGTGTTGATTCGACTGATATTGACTTACGCCAAACTTCTTTCATTTTGTCCGCTTTTAGTCCCTGTTTTTAACATTTTCTTGCACACAAGCACTAGCACAAAAAGTGATAAATACCAGTATATGTATGATATAATTTCACCAAGAATAGGGCCTAACAACGACTAAAAAACATGATATTACTAGGTGTTGTCAGTCATGAGCTTGAGCCTTCAATTCTAACTCTTTGATTTTCAACTTTGCTTCATTAAGCTGGTTTTGGAGTTCAAATTCATGGAAAGAAATGGGTTTGCAGACTTCTTTCATAGATCATTGATAGATGTTGTATGTTCCAAGAGCTGAGCTTGGACATGGGAGTGGGAAGTATTAAGTCCAGTTACAACATTGTCAATCCTAGCATCTACATGCTCATTTAGATCCTTAACTTATCCTGAAAGGACCTTTCCAAACTTTTGCATTTCAACTCAAATTTTTCCAAGATGTTCCTTCCAACCAGTCTGATTTATGATCAACCAAATTTTCCATTGATCCAAATGAGATTCAACATGATGAATAACCCTCTTCTCCATATCTTTAACTTGATGAGTGAATTCTTGATTTGGCATTTCTTTCACTTTGGTGGTTGGTTGATAAAAATATTGAGATTTAACCCCATATTCAACTTTCGATTCAAATCTTTGTATTCCTTCATAGATATTAATGTGTTATCATCTATAGATTCATATTTTCATCCTCAAAAGCTATAGAAGCAGTATCAAAATAATCATCTGCATCCTGTTCTTCGGCAGTGGTTTCTGGAACGTCGTAGTAAAATATTGATATGTCGTAATCTTCAATTATTTTGGTATTCAAAGGATGGGAGAATGTGGGTGAATATGTTTTGGTGAAGTTTGAGTTAGAGAGATGTGAGGAGGTGTTGGTGGCAAATCTGTATCAAGACCTGTATCCATTGACTGTGTGACTCGTGTGTCCACACACAGAGGAGTCACCGTGACTTGTCTATACATAAGATATGTCAACAGAGGTCATGTGTGATGAAACCACTGGAGTATCTAGAAGTACAAAAGTAGGAAAATGTGAAGTCAGAGCAAAAGAGACTTGTACCTCAGAAATGATTGGAGTAGAAGTAGCTGCAGTTTTATAGGTAAGAGGGTAGGACACTGGGATTTCTTTGGTAAGTAATGAAGACATAACGGCCGGTGCGGGGTCATCCATCCTTGTTGAGTGCATCTGTTGGATTTCTTCATCTGTTTCCATAGTTGAGTCTACGGCAGTAGTAGATGTCTTATCCATTGTAGGCTTTGCCTTCTTTCCTTTGGATGGACCTCCAATCATCTTGATCTTCTTTTTCTTGGGGTGTAGTGGCAGGAGGAGGTGTAACCTTTCGTTTTCCTACATTCTTATAACCTTCGACGTCGGTAGCTCGATCAAAGACCCGCATAAGATAATGAACTATAAGTGTGGAACGATACTAGACAAGCACCAAATTATCTTTGGGAATTTTGCATAACATTGCTTTTGGTATCTATGCATAAAATACAAAAACTCTGGGTTCACAATAGATGGAATTTCGATAATGCCAAATTCATGAGAAGGTAGGTCATTTAGAACGAGTACTTTCTCCTAGGCATAGGCTGCTTGGACAATGAGTGACCATACGCGTGCAAAAGCAATTTCAGAAGCCTTTTTGGAGTGGTTGATATATGCTATAAATTCAACCTACAATATAGAAGTATAATCAATAGGAATGTTACAGAAGATATCGTATTTAAGTTTCAAAAACGTATGACCTGTGGAATCCAATTCTGAGGTCCTACCAAAGAGGCTCCTAAAGATGAAACCAAAGAAGAAACTCCAGAAAGTTGGAAGAAACATCTTCTTGAATTGGCTGATCGAATGTAGTATAGGAGTATGGCCCATCTCATTCAGCATGTTCATCAATTCAGCCACAGAAGCGATCTGAAAGGTTCCAGACATAGGCAGACGAAGAATCTTTTCAAATTGGGTTTTTATTACAGTGATTTTCTTGATGCCGGTAGTGGGTATGCCAAGATCGAATGATAAGGTGTCATTATTTTTGTTGATTCTAGAAGTATTGTGTGCATGATTCACCTAAACACTTGGAATAGTAGGATTAAAAGTTAAGGCATACCTTAAATGAGAATGGTGCAGACACACTGCTAACATGCCCAGATCAGGGTCGAGGTTGGCAATGAGATCTGACTAAGGCTTCAAGTTGGGAACTAAATCGATTTCCTCAAGAGCAAAGGACACTACATCGTGTCAACATTGAGAGAAAATGCAGGTTGCAGAGAACTAGGGTTTCGAGAATTCTTTGGAGGAGACAATAATGGTGAAAGTTGACAATGAGGTGTCAGTGCCTATTTATAAGGTGATATTGTATGAGATGAGTGGAGAGAGAAACCCGGAAAGACCATGTCATCTAACTCTAGCGATGAGAGATTCCCTTTTTGTTCTCTAATTAGTTGTCACATCCAACAATGACATGCTCTTTCGAATGATCGGAGTCCATCTCTCCAATGTAGGATACTCAAGATCATAATCCGGACGAACTTCGACAATTACTTCTTACATATCAGAAGGGTAACCTGAAACAGAAGGAACATCATCATTATTAGCATTCAGAAGAGGATCCGAAGGAGAAGATAAATAATTATCATTTCAATTTTTCTCCCCCTCAATTAGAGCATTGGGGTCTGAGAGATTCTCAAGATGTGTAGTAGACCATTGTTCCCCCTCCAAAGGTGGTTCTTTAGTGTGCATCCTGGAGGAATCATTGGAAGGTGAGATATCATTTACAATGACATCCTCCTCCTCAGCCGTTGATACAATAGGATTTGATTGTCGATGCTCCCCCTCAACTGAAGGCGTAGTAACAATAGTTGTATCCGAAGAGGCTGGATGTTCGTCTATTAGCTTCGTGGATTCGACTACGTAATTGTCAAGAGCATTAACTTAAGAATCAGCAGCACATGCCGAGTAATCAAACAAATGATTAAGATCATATTCGAAAGATAGTAATGGTTGTGTATCAACAGGAGGTTTAATAAATATAGTAGATCTTTGAAAGAAATCATGAGATTTCTTGACATAGAAATCATCAAAGGTGAGGTTCCGTGTTTCCTCAATTTTCCTTGTTTGATTTTTTTAGAACCCGTTAAGATTTAGAATTTTGAGAATAACCCATAAAGATCCATTCATCATATTTGCCACTAAACTTCATAAGGGTTTCTTCATCTTATTGATAAAGCAGGGGAAACCAAATATATGGAAGAATTTAACATTCGGTATTCTTCAGGTGATTACTTCATATGGGGGTTATATTGAACCTTCGGTGTACAAACAATCTGTTTTGTGTGAAACAATGTTACGACCCAATTTTTTTTAATATATATTATTAAAACATAACATCAAGGTTTCATAAGACTTGCAAAACATAGCATCAGAGTTTTGGTATCAGAAATTGCATAAGTCATAACCTAGGTTACATAAACATAGTCTTATTAAAACAGTAATAGATAAAACGGCGACCCGTGGAGGAATAAGAACGCCTCATACAATCATACCAATGCTTTCCCATTATCTACCCCAGATGGTCCTGAAAAATGTTAATAAAAATGGGTATGCATAAAGCTTAGTGAGCATACACATTATGCTAACCATATACATGGCAAGAAACTATACTATTAACAGTAAGCACAAACACATAGCCTATAGCCTGTATAACACATATTGTTGGTATCAACTACCTAACAGGTTGTATCCCTTGAGGGGATTAGCTCACCAACCTATATTGGTCATTTCCCTCGAGGGGCTTTAGACCCTATCATCCCTGGCCATTTCTGTCGTAGGGCTTATCTTGGCTAGTGTGTTCTAACCAATTCCCCCATGGGGCTTATTTTGGTCGACATAATGTATAGTCAACATATTAAATAAGTTAGTGTTACTCACTTGATAACTACTATTTGATCAGAAGAACTTGTGTAGGCTAGGATGAACTTCCTCCATAATCAATCCTACATATTTACCGATAGTCATTACTTAGTCCATTTTCGACATAATAATACTTATAAGATGTTATTTTATAAGTTTACTTTTGGTAGATCATTCTGTTCACTACCAGTTTTGCTCCTATTATACCATTTATTTTAGTAAAATTATTTCATATTCTGAAAATACAGTCCCTTGGCTTTTATGGAATATAAAGAACATCCTCACACGATTTTTTTTATTTACTACACATTTTCAAGTTGACTGTAAATCAGTAAACCTTCAAGACCACTTAGTAAAAAGAACAACTTTCACTCTAAAAGGAATGACTATTAGGTCTTTGTAAAATTTTTTTGGTACAATAGACTACTATTTAAAAACATTTCCCAAGTCAACTAATGAAATCAGTAGATTGTTTGGACCAGTCTATAAATATTTCACTTTCCACCATAGTTAGGAATCAAATCAGGTTAAGGTCTCTGAATGGATGAAATTAGACATCCATGCAAATCTCTGGTACTTGACCTAATCTCATTTGGAGTCTTTTATTATTTACTATAAAATTTAGAATGTATATGCACATACCACCATGGAAAGATTGTAAATTTCCCATTAATTTAACTGGAAACTGACTAATTACTTTTTCATGATGAAATTAGACTCCTTTAAAAGACTCTACAGCCTAACATTTCCATCAAAATATTTTTGTATGATTTATGGTGATTTTTTGGAAACAGTGAACAAAATATACAACATCCGGTTTTTGTTTAAGTTTTGAGTTCACTTTACTCTCAACCCATTAAGCACTTAGTAAGAGTGTTTTACCCATTGAGCTTAGAAAAACATTATATCTTATTGAGGTTCATGCATGAATGTTAAGAGATTCTATAGTGGGTAAGAGCTTCTTTAAGAAAATAGTTGATAACACTTTCGATTTTCACATAAAATCATAGATTTAGTTTTTGAGTCAAGCATTCATCTTAAGCTATTAAAAAACCCAGAAACACCACTTCAACTAGACATGCACCCATTTTAAACACCACAAGATGGTGGTGCCATGGTGGTAGCATGGTGATTCCATGGTAGTTCCCGACAGAAGAAAGAAAATATGAAATGCTCACCATTTCCAATATTCCTCCCTCTTCACCACCTTCTTCTTATCCATCTCTTCTTAACTCTTCCGGTAGCCACCTCCTTCACTTTCTTTCTTTCCTTTCCCGAAACTCGCCTCTCTCTCTCTCTCTCTCTCTCTCTCTCTCTCTCTCTTCTTTCTTTATTTCAACCCACAAGAGAAAAGAGGTGAGGTTGGCTAGATATGAGGGGTAAGTTGGAAATGAGGTGTGAGTGCCTATTTATAGGGTGATATTTGATTGAGATG
Organism: Cichorium intybus; assembly: GCA_023525715.1. NCBI lineage: Eukaryota > Viridiplantae > Streptophyta > Magnoliopsida > Asterales > Asteraceae > Cichorium > Cichorium intybus. Next base: position 40,758,890 of record CM042012.1, on the reverse strand, counting down.
AGTTAGAGAGAGAAACCCGAATTAAATGCTGCTGCACGATCAACCAATCCAGAAAGACCATGTCATCTAACTCCAACGATGAGACATTCCCTTTTTGTCCTCTAATTAGTTGTCACATCCAACAGTTCTGGTTTCCAGAAATACACCTTTTCATAACAATGACATGCTCTTTCGGATGATCGGAGTCCATCGCTCTAAAGTAGGATACTCAGGATCATAATCCGGACGAACTTCGACAATTACTTCTTACATATCAGAAGGGTAACCTAAAACAGAAGGAACATCATCATTATTAGCATTCGGAGGAGGATCCGAAGGAGAAGATAAATAATTATCATTTCAATTTTCTCCCCCTCAATTAGAGCATTGGGGTCTCAAAGATTCTCAAGATGTGTAGTAGACCATTGTTCCCCCTCCAAAGGTGGTTCTTTAGTGTTCATCCTTGAGGAATTATTGGAAGGTGAGATATCATTTACAATGACATACTCCCCCTCAGCCGTTGATACAATAGGATTTGATTGTCGATGCTCCCTCTCAACTGAAGGCGTAGTAACAATAGTTGTATCCAAAGAGGCTGGATGTTCGTCTGTTAGCTTCGTTGATTCGACTACGTAATTGTCAAGAGCATTAACTTAAGAATCAGCAGCACATGCCGAGTAATCAAACAAATGATTAAAATCATATTCGAAAGAGAGTAATGGTTGTGTATCAACAGGAGGTTTAGGAAAGATAGTAGATCTTGGAAAGAAATCATGAGATTTCTTGACATAGAAATCGTCGAAGGTGAGGTTCCGTGTTTCCTCAATTTTCCTTGTTTTATTTGTTTAGAACCCGTTAAGATTTAGAATTTTGAGAATAACCCATAAAGATCCCTTCATTAAATTTGCCACTAAACTTAGGGGTGGCAAATCGGGCAGTCGTTTCGTGTATTCGTCTAACACGACGCGACACGAAATTGATTTTCTTAACCCGAACACGACACGACACGATGTCGTATTTTTTTGCTAACACGAACATGACTAAATTAAAACACAAAAAACCCGAAAACATGAAAAAAAAAACATAAAATAGTCATTTGCATAATATCATCCATAAATTAATATACGACAAAACGAAAAAAACACGAAAACACGACAACACGATAACCATAACATCAAATGGTACTAGAATGCTTCAAAATAATAACATAAAAAATTCTCTAAATAATTATCGTGTTATTATCGTGTGTGATTTTGAACACGAACACGACACGACACGAAGTCGGGTTTTTTATTCATGACACGAACACGACACGAACACGAATTCCAATTTCGATTTTGTCCCAATTTCGTTTCATGTCGTGTATTTTTGTCGTGTCGTGTCGCCTCTTGCCACCCCTAACTAAACTTCATAAGGGGTCCTTCATCTTATTGATAAAGCAGGGGAAACCAAAGATATGGAATAATTTAACATTCGGTTTTCTTTAGGTGATTACTTCATATGGGGGGTTATATTGAACCTTTGGTGAACAAATCTGTTTTGTGTGAAACAATGTTACGACCCAATTTTTTTAATATATATTATTAAAACATAACATCAAGGTTTCATAAGACTTGCAAAACATAACATCAGAGTTTTGGTATCAGAAATTGCATAAGTCATAACCCAGGTTACATAAACATAGTCATTTTAAAACAGTAATCGATAAAACGGGGACACGTGGAGGAATAAGAACGCCTCATACAATCATACCACTGCTTTCCCATTATCTACCCTGGAGGGTCCAGAAAAATGTTAATAAAAATGGGTATGCATAAAGCTTAGTGAGCATACACATTATGCTAATCATATACAGGGCAAGAAACTATACTATTAACACATAAGCACAAACACATAGCCTATAGCCTGTATAACACATATTGTTGGTATCAACTACCTAACAGGTTGTTTCCTCCGAGGGGATTAGCTTAACAACCAATATTGGTCATTTCCCTCAAGGGGCTTTAGACCCTCTCATCCCTGGCCATTTCTGTCGTAGGGCTTATCTTGGCTAGTGTGTTCTAACCAATTCCCCCATGGGGCTTATTTTGGTCAAGATAATGTCTACTCAACATATTAAATAAGTTAGTGTAACTTACCAGATAACTACTATTTGATCAGAAGAACTTGTGTAGACTAGGATGAACTTCCTCCTTAATCAATCCTATATATTTACCGATAGTCATTACTTAGTCCATTTTCGACTTAATAATACTTATAAGATGTTACTTTATAAGTTTACTTTTGGTAGACCATTTTGTTCACTACTAGTTTTGCTCCTATTATACATTTTATTTTAGTAAAATTATTTCATATTCTGAAAATACAGTCCCTTGGCTTTTTTGAAATATAAAGAACACCCTCACACGATTTTTTTTATTTACTACACATTTTCAAGTTGACTGTAAATCAGTAAACCTTCAAGACCACTTAGTAAAAAGAACAACTTTCACTCTAAAAGGAATGAATATTAGGTCTTGGTAAACTTTTTTGGTACAATAGACTACTATTTAAAAACATATCCCATGACTTCACGTCATTTGGAATTTTGTAGATTTATATATAAATTTCCCAAGTCAAAATGAAATCAGTAGACTGTTTGGACCAGTCTATAAATATTTCACTTTCCACCATAGTTAGGAATCAAATCAGGTTAAGGTCTCTGAATGGATGAAATTAGACATCCATGCAAATCTCTGGGACTTGACCTAATCTCATTTGGAGTCTTTTTATTATTTACTATAAAATTTAGAATGTATATGCACATACCACCATGGAAAGATTGTAAATTTCCCATTAATTTAACTGGAAACTGATGAATTACTTTTTCATGATGAAATTAGACTCCCTTAAAAGACTCTAGAGCTTAACATTTCCATCAAAATATTTTTGTATGATTTTTGGTGATTTTTTGGAAACAATGAACAAAATATACAACATCCGGTTTTTGTTTAAGTTTTGATTTCACTTTACTCTCAACCCATTAAGCACTTAGTAAGAGTGTTTTGCCCATTGAGCTCAGAAAAAAATTATATCTTATTGAGTTTGATGCATGAATGTTAAGAGATTCTATAGTGGTTAAGAGCTTCTTTAAGAAAATAGGTGATAACACTTCAGATTTTCACATAAAATCATAGATTTAGTTTTTGAGTCAAGCATTCATCTTAAGCCATTAAGACACCCAGAAACACCATTTCAACTAGACATGTACCCATTTTAAACACCACAAGATGGTGGTGCTATGGTGGTAGCATGGTGATTCCATGGTGGTTCCCGACAGAAGAAAGAAAATATGAAATGCTCACCATTTCCAATAATCCTCCCTCTTCACCACCTTCTTCTTATCCATCTCTCCTTAGCTCTTCTGGTAGCCACCCCCTCCGGCCACCTCTTTCACTTTCTTTCTTTCCTTTCCCGAAACTCTCCTCTCTCTTTCTCTCTCTCTCTCTCTCTCTCTCTCTCTTTCTCTCTCTCTCTCTTCTTTCTTTATTTCAACCCACAAGAGAAAAGAGGTGAGGTTGGCTAGATATGAGGGGTAATGATGATGATGGTTGAGAGCACTGGTGAGCTTCTCCCTTGCATCTCCCTCTCATACACACGCTCTCTCTCACTATTGAGCTTCTCCCTTTCATCTCTCTCTCTCTCTCTCTCTCTCTCTCTCTCTCTCTCTCTCTCTCTCTCTCTCTCTCTCTCTCTCTCTCTCTCTCTTTTGGCATATATGGATGAAGAGAAAAGAGTTTGGTTAGTGTGTTACTCTTAACAAGAAAGATGGAGTATGATTGAAGTGGCCATTATTAAATCCTTTTATTATTATTATTTTCTCCATTACCATTATTATTATTATTATTATTATTATTATTATTATTATTATTATTATTATTATTATTATTATTATTATTATTATTATTATTATTAGGGATATATTCAGGAAAGTCCTTATATTTTGATCCTACATTCGATTAAGCCCTAATTATTTTTTATATTCAATTAAACCCAATATTTTGTTAAATGTATACAATTTTAGTTATATATAAAAAAGAAATATTTATTAAAGTCTGTACATTTTCACTCTTTTAACAAATTACAGTAGAATTTATAGTTTTTATTCAATTAAGTCCTTACATTTGACTCTTACATTTTGACCATATACATCATTAGTTGTAAAAATATAAAAGCGGCATAATCAGCTACTATCCAAAATTGTAAACATTAACAAAATTTTGGGTTTAATTGAATATAAAAAACAATTAGGGTTTAATCGAATATATGGTCAAAATATAAGGACTTTCCTGAATATATCACTTATTATTATTATTACCCTCATCACTTATAATCATTGTTACTACCAATAACTTTTATCAGTTTATAAATGTTGGAGAATTTAACTATCCTAAAAACGAGTGTCACCAACAAGCTAGATGGCTTCTGCCCAAAGTACATTGGAAGATTTGCGAAGTTAATCATAGTCTAGAAAGCTTCACATAAGGAGTGATTCCTTTGTTCTACAACTACATTTTGGTGTTAAGTGTAAGGAGTAGAAAAGTTTTGAGAAATCCCCTTATCTGTTAGAAAATAGTCAAGAGTCTGACTCTTGAACTCTATTCCATTGTCACTTCAGATAGCACTCACAAGCCTTTTCAAATGCAATTCAATTTGTTTGATGAAGGTGGTCAGTTTTTGGGAGTCTCAGATTTTTTCTGCATGAAGATGACCCAAGTAAATCTAGAAAAATCATCGATAATGACCAAATTTTACTTTTTTGCCTCCCAAAGATTCCACTCCTGAAGGGCCACACAAGTCAATATGTAGAAGCTTTAGAGGTTCAGAGATCTTTGTATCCATGGTAACTGGGTGACCTTGACACTTTTGCTTCCCATGTTCACATGCTTCACATAATATATCGTTGTCAAACTTTAGGGAAGTCATGCCACAAACCAAATCAAGAGCGATTAACTTGTTGATATTCTTGAAGTTGAGATGAGATACTCTTCTGTGCTACACCAACTTAAATCCGAAGTGACTTTCGATACTATACATATAGAATGAGCACCTACATTTGGCTTCATGTCGAGTTGATACATTTCTCCTTTACTTGGATTTTAGTAAAATTTCTTTCATATTGTTTCTTTTAATGAAACTTCCTTCATCATCAAAAGTGATCTTGTTTCCAGTACCCGTACAGAGTTGTGACACACTGATAGGATTGTGCTTCAGACTTTCCACATGTGCAATTCGGTTTATTTTGAACTTCCCGTTTGTTATTTCCCCATACCCTCTTATTGAACACCTTTCTTTGTTTCCGAATTCGACATCACCAGCATCATCCAAACTTCTATAATCATGTATATATTCCTTTTATCAGTCATATGACGAGAACAACCACTATCAATATATCATTTCTTGTCGTACTGCTCGTCATGCATAACATGCGATCAATGAGAAGGTTCAGGTACCCTTTTTTGGGTCCTACGGTAAGTTGTGGAACATTCAATCCAATTTTTTAAATTAATTCATCTTTGTTTGATCCAAATTTTGATCCTTTCTATGAGGTGGTTATCAATTTCTGAAGGTTAGAAACCTCAGACTTCGGTACCCATTTTAGAGTTTGCTTCGGAGAAGGAGGATTAGATTTAGGCTTGGAGTAAGAACTCTGTGATTTTCTAGATTTAGGTTTGGTTTGTTTGAAATCACTTTTCACCTAGTTTTTCTTGTTTATTGAAGTCTTTTCGAATGAAGAGCTACATTGATAGGATTGTGCTTCAGACTTTCCACATATGCAATTCGGTTTATTTTGAAATCCCTGTTTGTTATTTTCCCATACCCTCTTATTGAACACCTTTCTTTGTTTCCGAATTTGACATCACCAGCATCATCCAAACTTCTATAATCATGTATATATTCCTTTTTATCAGTCATATGACGAGAACAACCATTATCAATATACCATTTATTGTCGTACTGCTCGTCATGCATAACCTACGATCAATAAAAAGGTTCAGGTACCCTTTTTTTGGGTCCTACAGTAAGTTGTGGAACATTCAATCCAATTTTTTAAATTAATTCATGTTTGTTTGATCCAAATTTTGATCCTTTCTATGAGGTGGTTATCAATTTCCGAAGGTTAGAAACCTCAGACTTCGGTACCCTAGTTTTCTTGTTTATTGAAGTCTTTTCGATTGAAGAGCTACATTCATTAGACTCACACAAAAATTCCTCATAAGCAAGTTTTAAATCATCTATTGTAAGGTTTTTTCCCTTGAATAGATCTATATTATTATCCAACCAGACATAAAATGTGTCCAACATATTCTTTCCTTTCAAAAAAGTTTGTTTCATTGGTTTTTCATGTCTGAGATTAGGAAAATTGGCTTTATAAGGAACGGAGGTCTGCTTTTGAAAATCTTGCTTTTGAACATTTGTGGTTTTCTATTGTTGTTTAGGCCTCTGAAAGAAATTTTTTAAAATTTGATTTTAAATCCTGTTTTAGAGCCTTATTGTCACGAAATGGTCTTCTCTTTCTGTTTTCATAAAATGCATTTTGTTTTTGAAAGTTATGTTTTCCATTAAAATGTCTTCTAAAAGGAGTATTTCCATGGTTATTCCAAGAGTTTGAATTTTTCATTTGATAAATCTCTTATTTTCGAATGTTAATCTTAACCTCAAGTTTTTCATTTAAATCATTCTTAAGCATTTTATCTGAATAGAAAAATCCTTCAGGAGTGACTGTTTCGTTGTCCTTTTGACCATTGAAGTTAAATCATTTTCTTCATCCGTAATTGCCCCTTTCTTTATAAAAACAACATTTTTAAAATTTGAAATCTTCAGATATGCCCATGCTAAAGGAACAAGAACCTTTTTACTATATTTGGACAAAATCTTAAATTCTTCTGAAATATCAAGAATTTGAAAAGTCTTTGGATCTTTTTCGTTTTCATTAGAGTTTGATTCATATATGTTGTTTTTGACTTTGACATTTTCATTTTGATGTACCAAAGTACAGCTTTGAAATTCAGTATGTCATGAACCACATTTTTCTGAAGTCGAATCTAAAACCAATCTAGATTCTATAGAAAATTTAGCAATAGATATTTTCATTGACATATTCACACAATCAATTTCCTCAAGTTCAAAATCAAAATCAGAATTAGAACATACAATAGGCTCATCACTTGAACTTTCATCCACAAAAGTGCTCACTTTTGGTGAATGTGTAATGGAAAGAAAATAGTCATCAGTTACAGAAGATCATTAGATTTCAGAAATTTTTAAAAAGGAACTAAAACATGCACATATGTTTGATTAGGAAACGGTAAAAGTTTCTTGTGTTATTCCATGGGAATATCAGAATACTGATAAATACGAGTAATAAGTGTATATAAGTGTTTCGCGGTTTAACAAAACAGATTACGTTGTCTAAAAATAGATCATTTCATGTCTTAATTATTCTCTAGTTTCTTCTAAAATTCCTATCCTGAGTTCATGCTTCTCTATTCATCTCCACATGCCTTACTATTTATAGAAACAAGAAGTTTTTCATATGCAGACAATCAGAAGTAATTTCATTTAGATCATTAATATAGTAAGATTCAAGAATATTAAAAGATGAAAGTATTTGAGATACATGTTAGCATATTTTATTACATAAATGGTGTATGGTATATAATGAAAGACAATGATCATAAAGTTCATGTAAATAAAGTATATGATGTTGTATACGATGCAGTGATAAGGATTATGATGAAAACTATCATGATTATATAAGAATTATAAAGCGCTACTCAACTCATGAATTAGAACATTACTAAAGTATGATAAAGAAATGGAAATTAAGTTAAAGGAGGGGGTTTCATTGTTATGGAGCAATAATCTATGAATTCTTATATTCAGATATGAATAAAGATGGATGCATTCATAGTTAAGAATACAACTGGCTAAATTTTGACATGTCTAAATAGATGGATACTTATTAGGGTGACAAGGAAGACACAACCTAGAACTAAAAATGGATTATTCATAGGATGCTAGTTTTAACATATCTATATATATATATATATATTGATACTTAATATGTATAATATAACCATTAGATAAATTTTAAAACCTCATTTTTATCGGTTTTTCATCCACTTACACCTTCAAATTCTCTCCCAAGCTACTATGTGTGTTCTTGGTAAGAACACTAGGTGTTTTTACATGCAAGCATCAATTTCAAGTTATTTTAAGGGGCTTTTTAGTGCAAAAGGATCCTCTCAAGGTAAGAAACATTCCATTACAATTTTTTGAGTTGAATCTCTGGAATTTCAATTATGGGATGAACCCTAATTTTTGGGGAAATGAGATATCATGAAATTGATTAGGGATAGTGTTTACTTATTATTAGGTGATGCTTGTGTGGTAATTGTTTTGATGTTATCATTAACAAATCTTAGAAATTAAGTTTATTAACATGGATTCGTTTTGCATTGGTGAAATTAACATGATTGTTAATGGATTATGAATAGATGATATTGATTATGACATGGTTAGTAAAGATTTGTGGGTTGGAAATGGTAAATGATCAAGAATCATCAAAGTAAAGTCTTAAACATGTAATGGAGAAAATATGTCATATTATAATAGATGTTGTGGAATCAATAGACTTGAAATATTGTAATATGGTCTCATGCACTAATAGGAAGGATTTATTTGTTATATTTTTGATGTTAGACTTGTGCCAACTAGTTATATATGGGTCTATGTTGTCTTAATGGGTTAAAAGCTCATGAGGTACTTCACAAAGATAGATAAATTGTGTGATGAAGTTATGTGTATATAAATATGTTATTGATGAGATTTTTATAGATAAACTCTATAGAAAATTTAATGTTCAAGTGCTTCAAGGAAGGACAAGAAGAGAGTGGAAATCATAGTTAGACAACCTAACTATAACAGGTGAGTACATAGTGCATTTTTATTGGATACATGTCACAAATGCCCAAGTTTATTTGATAGTATGCTTAAATGTTTTGAAATAACATTGACCAAATATTCTTTATGTTTATATGAAAGTTCTAATTATGGAAGGGTTATTAAACTCGTAATTGGCTCAATGGAAGCTACTAGTTAAGTACATGAAATATTTTACATGTTTGGAAAGAGTTTGTTCAAAGTAATTTATATTTATTTGGAAGCTTGAATTATGAAAGTATGGTTTTTAATTGTAAGAAGTGGTGAATACGCACAAGGTTATATATAGGATGGTTTTTAGTAACAAATATTTGTTTACTTAACAAGGTTATGGAATGTTTTGTAAAGTAATACATAAGTAAGTATTTAAGAACAAAGTATGAAGTGGGTGCACTTATAATGTAATATTCTTAAAGAAAGATCTAAATTATGATACGTATGTTTATAAGTAAGTATGTAAGACACAAAGTATGAAGTGGGTGCACTTCTAATGTAATATTCTTAAAGAAATATCTAAAGTATGATAGGTATGTTATGTTGTCTACTTGCTAAGAATGATTTTGTGTATGGGCTTGAAAAGTAATTGTCTAGACACCTTCGGAGAACCGTTGGGATAGTACCTCCCGTCGCAAAGCGGTCATCTCCAACCTCTAATTAGGAAAGGCCCATTGGAGTGACCTAAGTGGGGAAGGCCCGTTAGGTTGTGTTTTATACTGGAAAGGCCCGATAGATCATTGTTAGTAGGGAAATGCCTGCTAACTTATGTTGCTTTTATGCTTACATATTAGAGGAAAAGGTCGGAAGTGTTAAGCAAACAAATGAGAGGATCATAGTAATTATGTTTCTACACCACAAGGAATCAAGTAAATCCGTAATAATGTGTGTACGAATAGTATGCTTAAACTTATGTATTTCTGTTGCATTACATGGTATGGTAGAATGATAATAAACAAAATTAATTGGCATGCTACGTAAGTATATGTCATTAATGATAAGTAAAGTTTTATACAATGAATGATTTTAAAATATTCTAATATGGGGCCTAAATATTGATTAAAAGGGATGTCTTAGGACAGTAGACTTGTGTTATCAAGTCAAAGGAGTTTTCTTGAATCTAGTCTTTAAACGAAGTCTTTAAAGTGTTGAATTGAAATAAAGTAACTGAATGTTAAGGTTCCAGGTATATGAAAGTATGTTTTTTCCGGTAGTTTTTCTGGATAGGATAATGATCTTTTGATCAAGTTATTTGAATATACCCTTTTTACAAGAATGATATTTAAAAACATTTTGAAGAACTAATGATTTATCTTTGTCTCTAAAACATATGTAACTCACGAGACAAAAGTCTTACGTAGTTTCTTTTTATGTAACTGACATGCATCCAGGAATCCAAGACAGATTGGAGGACACGTACTTAGTGTGAGCCATTGCAGTATTAAAAGACATAGAATGAGATTTATAGAAGTGGAAAGTGCAAGTTAGCTAATTGCAATATAGTTATTTTATTTAAGTTATGTAAGAATTATATTCTATGTTTTACTATGGTTGTGATTATTGGTTTGTAAGACACATTCAAAGTTATTCGGACCAAAATTTTTATAAATTTGAAATATATTTTGAGAACCGAAAATCTTGGAAAATATCTTTTAAAAGAATGTAAGAATGTGGGGTGTTACAACCGGCTTGACTGTAGCCATCACGCATTCCTTGAAGATCACGTTACGGATTGATGACTTTTAATGCTATGAACTCATGAAATGTTTTATTGGGATAAGAACTTCCTCTACTTACTTTGGTTTTGAATAACTTTATTTGCATTAATGAATTATGGTTTTATAATATGATGGTTATAAAAAAATTGGACGTTACAAGTTGGTATCAGAGGATGGCTTAAGGGATTTTGGTATGTACTCATGCTTCCCTAGACTCAAACCACGGCTTGGAAGATTTTTAAAGAGAGTTTTTACGAAATGAAAAGACTTGAAAAAGATTAGAATGTGAGGCATGCAGTCAATCGGAGCACAACGTGCAGTGAGTCTTATTATTTCAGATTATGATTTGCATGCTAAGATTAAAGCTATGTGTAATTTTTAATGAATGATACATAAGTTGATTAGATAAGAATGTATGCCTTATGTGCCTTGCATACCTAATGTGTGCTAGGAGGAACATATGTGCCTTGTAGCAGTAACTGTTAGGAACTATGCTGGCAATTTACATCAAGAATGCCTTATACTATACCTTATCAGAATCTTATTAGGCTTAGAATTTTTAATTTGGAATTATTGCATGTTCTTGTTTGATTTTTGCCTTAGGGTAGGATTAATCATTCTAATGTGCATAGTATTTGGTATATTCATGGTCGTGCATGCATGTTGTACTTTGCCATCATTAGTGAGTAACGTGTGATAACATGAAGTCATAAAATGTATTCTTAGGGTTACCTAAGAATGTAAATAAATGTGTAAATAAGTAGTGTAACCCAACCAGTGACTTGGGAAACTACATGCAACTCTTGATTCAAATAGTTATATGTGTGGACGGTAGTAAGGGTCCGTACTATCGACGCACATGATATAAATTTAAGTCTAGAGGAAACACGAGGGAAACTAGGCAGGCTGGGGGTGGGTGCAAGAGGATGAAGTAAAATCTAGTAAACCTATTGATATTATTAATAGTACTTCTCTAAATTTAAAAACGTGGTAAGGACAAGAAAAGAAATGAGGAAGTGAGATGCTTAAGACCGATGTGTCTAACCTAAGTTGTAGTACTAGCATGTTTAATGCTTCAATACTTACTAATAGTAAGTAAAGACTGGAAATGGGATAAAGTAACAAAGTTAGATGTAATATAAGCTAGTCGAATGTGAAGTTGTCAATATGAAGAAAAATTACGTGAACAGGCCAGTGGTGACACGGTTGCCATATGTGCAGTGAACAAGGGTTGTAATATGAAGTGGAGAGCATTGGAGGATTGGTCTTCATATGGATGTATTTGCAAAAACACATTTGGCAGATGGATTGACGGCAGCACTACTGGCGGAACCACCGAATATGCACAAGAAGACCTGGTTACTGAAATTTTGTTGGTTTTTGTATAAATGATCAATGTTGAACATGTATGAACATGACCAGTTTCTGAGTTTTTGAATATATGTTCATAACTGAACATATAAGTATGTTCATAAATTAACTTTTATATTTTTGGATAAATGTTCGTCAATGTTAAAAGTTCCTCAATATTCATTTCTGAAAATGTGTGTATATTAGTATATTTCTTAAATGTTCTTTTCTAAACATGTGTGTATGTTCGTATATTTCGTCAATGTTTGTTAATATTCATTTCTGAACATGTATGTATGCTCGTATATTTCGTTAATATTTATTTCCGATCATTAATTGGTTATGAATATTCATTTCTAAACATGTATGTATGTTATTATATTTCATCAATGTTCATTTCTGAACATGTGTATGTTTGTATATTTCGTCAATGTTCGCCAATATTCATTTCTGAACATGTGTATGTTCGTATATTTCATCAATGTTTGTCAATGTTCATTTCTGAACATGTTGTATGTTACGATATTTCGTCAGTGTTCATCAATATTTATTTCTGAACATGTGTGTATGTTCGTATATTTCATCAATGTTTGTTAATGTTCATTTATGAACAAGTCTGTATGTTTGCATATTTCTTCCATGTTCGTCAATGTTTATTTCTGAACATGTTGTATGTTACTATATTTTATCAATGTTCGTTAGTGTTCGTCAATATTCAATTCTGAACATGTGTGTATGTACGTATATATTTCATCAATGTTCCTCAATGTTCATTTCTGAACATTAATTGGTTATGAATGTTAGTTTTTAATAATTGTAACTGGAATTTAATATTCGAGTATCTTAATAACTAGTATATATATATATATATATATATATATATATATATATATATATATATATATATATATATATATATATATATATATATATATATATATATATATATATATATATATATATATATATATATATATATAGAGGGTTGGGATCATCAGAGAATTCATATATTCATTAGAACTTGAAAACTCCTAGAGTGGAACTTTTTGTTTCAAAAAAATGAATTAATGCATTAAGTCGCGTATATTTAAAAGTTTTCATCAAAAAAATATTAAAAAAATTTGCATATACGAAATGTGGATATATGCATTTTTTTTTCTGCAAATGTGCATATGTGCACTTTTTGTACACATAGACATCTCCATAAACATCAATTTTTTTTAGATTTTTTAACAAAATATCTACTTAGTGTATTAAATTTTTATGAATATTTGAGTTCTCACAGGATCTTGACCCTATGTGTGTGTGTGTGTGTGTGTGTGTGTGTGTGTGTGTGTGTGTGTGTGTGTGTGTGTGTGTGTATATATATATATATATATATATATATATATATATATATATATATATATATATATATATATATATATATATATAGGTTCAATATAGAACCAAAAGACACCACCTAACCATAGAACCATATTCCTAGCCGTAGGATTAGAATACACTCAAAAGGGTATGATCGTAAAAAATATAACAACCAAATAAAATCTCTAAAATATAGGAGCATGTTACGTGATTTAAATTCCACTGTTGAAACATATGTTCATCTATGAACATATCTTTATAAATAAAGACATGTATGCAGAGAGAAATATGTTCATAGATGAACATATGTTTATTCATGAACATATGTTTATAGATGAACATATGTTCATTCATGAACATATCATCCCAGTATGAACTTATTTCTTTCATGATTTACGGCACTATTCATTTATGACCATATATGTTCATTGATGAAAAAAGTTTCCAACGATGGTTTCAATCATATCGTTAATTTTAATGCATTTATATATGACCGTTGTTCTCGTTAATTTTCATGCCTTTATATATGACCGTTGTTCATTTATGAACATATGTTCATAGATGAACAAATGTTCATGAATAAACATATGTTCATCTATGAATAAAATCACGTAACATTTGATGTTCATATATTTTAGGGATGGGTAAAAAAAAACTCAATATGTCTTGCTTGGGTATGATTCTCTACATAAGGTATATATTTTCTTGGTGCATCCCTTTTAATCAAATTCATTGATAAAATGATCCAACAGTAATAAGGATGGTTTTATGGTTAGATGATATTTTTTAGTTTTATATTGAACCTCAACCCCCCCCCCCCCCCTCTCTCTCCCTCCCTCTCTCTCTCTCTCTCTCTCTCTCTTTATATATATATATATATATATATATATATATATATATATATATATATATATATATATATATATATATATATATATATATATATATACACACACACATACACTATATTAAGTAATTTTATAGATAACTATAATCCTACAACTTAGTTGTAGAAATTGCGCAAAGAGACAAGAGTTTTGTAGTAGCAATTTTCTCCTACAGAGTGTAGAGGTTGAAACTAGTATGCTGAGTATGCATGTTTATCATCAAGGATATGTTAGTATGTAAACGACAAAATTTAGGGACTAGTGTGGTTGTTATTGAGGAGGGATCACAGCGTAATATCCTTACCAAATTCTTGTGAAAGGCAATTAACAATCACATTTCTCATACATATAAAAAGTGGGTTTTTGCCCACGACCTTACGATTGTAATTGATATTTTTGCATATAATCATCTTAAATAAAACACGGATGGTGGAAATAAAATTAGTAAATTACTGCGCATTTGCAAATGCAAGTAAAAAAGATTTAGTTTGGAAATAGAGTGGATTAATTCGGAGAAATTATCAAAGGTTAATTATATATAAAATCGGAATGTGAAATGTTGAACATGTTTGGTGAAAACATGAAGTTTATTAAGTAGAGTAGCCAACTTCCTTAAATAGCAATGCATGCATAGTAAGTTTACAAAGTTAAATGTTGACCTAACAAATTTACTCACCCCATCCATAAAAATGATAACCCAAAGTTAAATGTTTTGACCTAACGCCAAACAAAGACCAAAAGAGTAGTTTTTCAAATTAAAAGTTGAATAAATATTAAAGAAAAATGAGAAATTGTCAATTGAACTTCATAAGGTTTGGTTCATAGACGAAAGAGATAAGAAACTGACGAGGACTATCATAGAGAAAGTTTTATGTTCCTGTTGTACAGAATTTATTACAATATTCGTGGATCTAATATGAAAATAAATTAAGTCATTAATAGGTGAAACTTTAAAATTAAAAGATAACTCAATGAGTACTATAATAGGCTCAGAAATTTGTTTAGTTTTTAAATTTGTCGCTTAATGGAAGCAGTTGCTAATGATACAAATTTGTCAATCATAGTATTACTAGCTTTATGAATTATTTCTACATGAATTTCTCTTTTAGTATTACTGAAAATATAGAGGGATATTATCCATACACTCATTTTACTAATATACAACCTAAATGAGTTTTTTAATATATCTTTTACTAAATATATACCCTTAATTATTATTTATACATATTTTGAAATTGATAGTAAAAAATTGTATGAATAATAGCACTCATTTAAAGGTATACCTTATATCTATCTTGGGATTGAAATACATAACATAATCAGTAATAACAATAATATTAATTGACTACCATTTAATTAAAATATCATATTTTTATCTGTTTTTATTTTAAAAAAATACATACCTGAGTTTTAATTATTATTTCCAGGTATTTTGAAATGGAAAAATTAGGTATTAATTTTACAAGAAAGGAAATAAACAAAGGATAACCATTATTGGTAGGTAGCTAGACTCCATGTGATGGGCTCCATGCAAAACTTGGATTGTTCTATCCAAGTAAAAGGAAAAGGAGAAAAGAAACCAATACAAGGCAGCCTATGACCCAAATTAACCGTTCGATTTATACAAGTAGTCAATGAAAACTAAGAATCGGATTAAGAATCCAAAAAAAAAAAAAAACAAAACAAAACAATTAAACAATAGTTATTGTTGGATTCAAAATAATAAGAGTTAATCACACAATTAGTCCTGTAATTTGCACCTTGTTATAGTTTTGCATCACGTATACATATATATAAAGTTACTTTCGAGTAATCTTATATCATGCTATCAAAAAATCCAAAGATTTTTTCATTATACATTCTAATTTCTACATAATTATCTGATATTAAGGATTTTAAAATTTCTAATTATGTTTAAAAGTTGTAGGAAGATATAATATAGAGTAACTTGCAGTTTTGGTCCCTGTGGTTTACCAAAACTAACAGAATGGACCCAACTATTTGATTTTCACTATATGGGTCACTAAGGTTTGCAAAATACAACAAATCGGTCCCTGAGTAAAGTAAAAAGACTAAAATACCCTTTTAAATTTCTTTTTTCTTTTTCTTTGAATTTATATTTATTTTATTAATAAAAAATACCCCACCCACCCCCATCCCCACCCCACATCTCTCTCTCTCTCTCTCTCTCTCTCTCTCTCTCTCTCTCTCTCTCTCTCTCTCTCTTCAAGAAAACCTACCACTGAATTTACCCGCCACCGTTTCTTCAGCTTCTCCTTCTTGCCCCCCTTTACACACACATACTTCTCTGCAAATCCTTTCAATGGCCGCGGATTCGAGAAAAACCGCATCGGAGGATCTTCTGAAACTTACGGGCTCTGTTCTTCGTCGATACTCCTGATACAAGTCCGATCTGGATTAAACCTAAAACAGAGCCGGCAGTTGTGGTAATGACAGCCAGAAAAGTTCCAATTCTGTATTACCTCACAAGGAATGGTCAACTTGAACATCCTCATCTCATCGATGTTCCCCTCTCTTCTCCCCATGGTCTCTACCTTAGAGGTAATCGCGTTTTGTTTTGGTCGTTTAACTTGATATGATGGAATTCATTACTTTCTCCCACAAGTTGAAGCAGCTTCTCTTTTAAGCATCACATTAGCATTCGCATGGCAGAAAGCTTCTCTTTTAAGCATCACCAAGCTTCCCAACAAAACAGTAACATGAAGATGCGATTTGTTCTTGCCCAAAATGTAATCTCGTTTGAAGATCCTAAATTAGTCCTTGAATACAAACATTTTGTTCACATAGGTGTGATTTGATTCGGCAATTTTCGATCTGTAACCTCGTTTTGATTCGATTTCAGTCGAATTTTCGCATGGAAACATGAACGACAGACTAATTTTCCTATTTTTTTGTTCAACAGTGCCACAATTAATGTCGGAGGATCTTCTGAAACTTACGGGCTCTTGAATTTTTCGATCAAGATCCACAAAAACACAATACGAATAGTGCGACAGATCATTGAACTTCTCTTACTACTTTGTGCATTTGGTTCCGCCATGACTGACCAAGAAGCTGCAAGCGAGCTCGAGTATCTTGGCCGGATCAAAATCCTGAATCTTGTTCCTTTAATGGGGTACTGTTTGGCGAGTGAACAACGAATCGCGATTTACGATGACATAGAGAACATAAGCTTGCATAATTTGCTTTACGATCTTCGTCTTGGAGTTCAAGTGACGGAAGATTAGAGTACCGATACGTGGGATCTGAAGCGGTTTTGATCACATGGCGGTTCCGGTACAACATCACCGGAAACGGTTGATAATGGTGGAATCAATGATAAAGCGCTACTGTGATGGTGGGGGTAAAGATGGGCTGCTACCCTTTTTGTTCTGTATGCAGAGAGAGAGAGAGAGAGAGAGAGAGAGAGAGAAGAGAGAGAGAGAAGAGAGAGAGAGAGAGAGAGAGAGAGAGAGAGAGAGAGAGACGTGGGGATGGAGGTGGGGGTGGTTGGGGTATTTTTTTTTATTGGATTATTATTATTCTTTTTTTTATTAATAAAATAAATAATAAATTCAAAAAAAAAAGAAGAAATTTAAAATGGTATTGTAGTCTTTTTACTTTATTCAAGGACCGATTTGTCGTATTTTGCAAACGTTAGTGACCCATATAGTGAAAATCGAATAGTTGAATCCATTATGTTAGTTTTGGTAAACCACAGGGACCATAACTGTAATTTACTCTATAATATAATTGTAAAACTTTGTTTGCGAACTTCTTGGGAGCCTGCGGACCTATGGCTGCTGTACATGTTCCTTTTTTGGATACAGTGCATAAACAAATTTCTTTCTTCTCTATTTTAATACAAAAGTCATAAACTATTCGGGCTAGATTCACCTAAACTCTATTAAAAGAAAATTAATATAAAATACACTTATGTCAAAAGTACCATTAAATGTGTTATTAATACGTAGATCTAGCCGTTATACATCACATGTTTTTCAAATTAAGCTTTCGCATATCAAATAGAGTAAATTACAATAATGGTCCATATGGTTTGCATGAAATTGCAATAATCGACCAACTTTTGAAAAAAACCTCGATAATGGTCCAAATTAAAGATTAACTTTCAATAATGGTCCAAAAATAAGTAAAAATACAGTAAAAAGACTATTTTACCCTTTTTAATTTCTTTTTAATTTTTATTTTAATGTTTTATTTATTTTAGTAATTAAAAAAATTCTCTCTCTCTCTCTCTCTCTCTCTCTCTCTCTCTCTCTCTCTCTCTCTCTCTCTCTCTCTCTCTCTCTCTCTCTCTCTCTCTCTCTCTCTCTCCAACAAGAAACAATCCAAAACATCGACAACATTCACCTGTTTTCCTTCTTTCCTAATTGAACGTTGTACCCGCCACGTATACCACCACATCTTACTTGTTTCACTTGCTGCATCTTTAAATACCATTCCCATCATACACCTAAAATCAGTCCACTAATCTCCGATCCAAGTTTATTCCATCTTTTTGATTTCGAAAGTTTTCAGCAATGGCGAGTGGCGACAGAACTTCCCACCACAGAAACAGGATAGACAACCAGGGAAAGAACATGTCATGGATCCTACCCCACAGTTCATTAACCCTAATTACAAACCTGCTGACAAGCTCAGAGTAATTTCCTTGTCTTTTCGGTGTATAATTTGCATGCATGATTGAGCTTGCATCTGATTTTTTATCTTTTTACATCTCCGCTTCAAATGTTGTGCCGTCTTGTGTTGATTAAATGATGTGCCGTTGTGCAGGGTAAGGTGGCGCTGTTTACCGGTGGTGATTCCGGCATTGGACGGGCGGTTTGTTATTGCTTTGCCAAAGAAGGTGCAACTATTGCCTTCACTTACGTCAAGGGTCAAGAAGACAAAGATGCATCAGACACGTTAAAAATGATTAAAGACTCCAAAACCAGAGATTCACAGGACCCGATTGCAATACCTACAGATAGATTTTGGGTACGACGCCAATTGCAAAGCGGTGAACTTGAAAAAAAATCTTTCGATTGTTTTCGCAAGTGACATTGATTTGTGGTGACGACACGTAGCAGAAATCGTCACCTGCAAATCGCCATTAAAATGCTCTGTTTTTTTATCTGGTGTAGTTGAAAATTTATGTCCGTATGTGAGAAATTTTCAGAGATTTAAAGTTCCGGTGCATTAAGTGCTGTCCACATGTACTACTATAATATATTTTCTCCTGCACGATTGCAGCAAGACCGCCATTAGGTTTCACCGTTGCTTGTTGATTTAGGTTTGTCGGTTGTAACGCCACCATAAAGTGGCGGATGGTAAGAACGTGGAATTCACAAATTAGAAGGAAAACAAAGATAACTTACAGGAGAGGGAGGGAGGGAGGGAGAGAGAGAGAGAGTATTTTTTTAATTACTAAAATGAATAAAACATTAAAATAAAAATTAAAAAAAAAATTAAAAAAAATTAAAAAGGGTAAAATAGTCTTTTTACTGTATTTTTACTTATTTTTGGACCATTATTGAAAGTTAATCTTTAATTTGGACCATTATCGAGGTTTTTTCAAAAGTTGGTCGATTATTGCAATTTCATGCAAACCACATGGACCATTATTGTAATTTACTCTATCAAATATATACACATACATTGTTACATTTACATATATCTCTTCTAAATAATATAAAAGTTTTTATTGTCTCCTATGAATTATTTGATAGATAATTTCTTTCTTTAGTTATAAGCATACCATCGCCTATCTAAAAGTTTATGCCCATCTCTCGAATCACTGTAGCACTTTCGGATAGATGCATGGATAGGTTTTTATTTTTATTTTTTATTATTTTTTTTTAGAACGGCAAATTTATCCTACTCCTACTCCTAAACTACTCCTTGTTATGTTAGTGTTAGGGTAGTATACCTTAATTTATGCTACAACTAATTGCTTATGTTTTTTTTACAATTTTAGTGCGTATTGTTTTTTCTTTATAAAGAAATCGAATTTAGTAAAATTCATAATTTATTATTCTTTATAAATAAACATTATATTGGTGTATAAAAATAAAAAATAACGCCTAATATTAAAAAAATACATATTAAAATTCCTTTGTTTTGCTATAATACGCAACTCATATATTTTTAGCATTATTATTGTTAGAAAATTCGGGTTTCGATTGCTTGGATATATAGAAAGGCGTGAAACACTTTCAGATTGAAGTATTTCGATGGTACAATCGAAATCTCAATCAGATACAATTCAATGTTTAGAACTAGAGATGTGAAAACTTGAAACGTATGACCAAAAACTGGATTATATACTTACAATTTCGGGAGTTATAAAACTACCCGAAAAAACCGCCCTTAACTACCCACTATGTCGGGAGTTATAATACCACCCTTAACCACCCACTATGTCGGGAGTTATAAAATCACCCTTAACCACCCACTATGTTAGGAGTTATAAAACCACCCTTAACCACTCACTATTTTGGGAGTTAGAAAACCTCGCGAAAACCACCATATGCAGTTAAAAAGACCGAGTCAAAACTGTCACATAACTTCCTCTTAACTGCAATAGAACCGGGTTTACAAGGGTAAAATCGGGTTTAAGTTAGGGTAAAAAATAGGGTTCATAAACAGGTTTAAACGGCTCTGCCCCTTGGATATCATTATACTTTAAATCAAAATAAACTCAAACAAGTGTGCACTCCGCACCACCCTAACTTGTTCAATGTTTATTAAGATTTCATTGGTCATCAAGTTCATCCCATTACATTTAAATAATATTGGTGATGCAAATCACCAACAATCCTCCCCCATTTAAGTGTAATCTTGATTAACTTAAAGCAAAAACATGACAAACAACAAACTGATGCATAAATGAAATGTCGTGACGATTGAATTTCATATTAGTATATTACACATTCCATATATTCAAATATCAGGGTGTCACTATGGATTGAACCCTTTCTATTCATAGTGAATACATGAAGATAATATACACAACATTTTACATACTCATATGTTCTAACTTGATACTATATTTTACTAGCATGTGTCATATCCTTCAATAAGTATATCAAAGCCAAGTCCCAAGCTTCTTGAAGCAGCTAAACTTCATGCTTATATAGGTAGTTCTTTTATTCTTGCACCTGCATATGTAATTTTTCAAAGAACTATTAAGAAACTAAATTTCAACCTCCTTCACTTGCAGTACTGAACACATACCTTGGGATGATATAAACAATAATGTGTTCCAATCTTTAAATATTAAGCTTTCCACATTGAATGCAGCATCTAATATTCGATTAGATGGGAATTGGGTATCCTAATATCAAAGATTTTAGGTGAACTTCAAACCCATCCCTACAGCCGCCTTGTGCACAAGATCTCTCGCTAACCCTTTGGTTAGATGATCGGCTAAATTTAACTGAGTTCTTACAAACTCCACAAATATCACACCATTCGTTATGAGTTCACGAATCATACTATGTCTAACATCTAAATGTCTAGACTTCCATTATACACTTGACTATAAACCTTAGCCAAAGTTGCAACACTATCACACCTGATATAAATGGTAGATATCGGTTTAGGCCATAATGGAATTTCATAAATCAAATTCCTTAGCCATTCTGCTTCTTTGCCAGCAGCAGCCAATGCTATGAATTCAGATTTCATCGTTGAACTTGTAATACAAGTCTGTTTCTTGGATGCCCAAGAAATAACACCTCCTCCAAGAAGGAATACCCAACCACTTGTGGAGGAGTGATCCTCCAAATTGTTAATCCAACTAGCATCTGAATAACCTTCTAATACCGAAGGATATCCACTATATGTCAAACCATAATCTATGGTTCCTTTCAAATATTTGAATACTCTACTTATGGCTTGCCAATGATGTGAACTAGGATTACTAGTTTACCTACTAAACTTTCCTACAACATAAGCAATATCAGGCCTAGTGTTAATCATAGCATACATAAGACAGCCAATGGCTCTTAAGTATTCTAGTTGAGACACAGGTGATCCTTTATTAGGTAGAAGCTTAAGACTAGGATCTATAAGAGTGCTAACAGGAGAACAATTTTCAAAGTTAAACTTTTTCAATATCTTCTCAATATAATGAGATTAAGTGATTGAAATACCATTGTTTCCTCGTTTGATTCTTATACCAAGAATGACATCCGCATCCCCCATGTCTTTCATGTCAAAACTAGATGATAAGAATTTCTTGGTTTTGTCAACTTCAACTTGACTAGTAACAAAAATCAACATATCATCTACATATAAACAAATTATAACTCCTTTACCAGAAGTATCAAATTTTCTATATACACACTTGTCAGCTTGGTTTAACGCAAAACCATTAGAAAATATCACATCATCAAATTTTTTATGCCATTGTTTTGGTGCTTGTTTCAGACCATACAATGATTTCTTGTACTTGCAAACCTTGTTTTCATTTCCAGGCATCACAAACCCTTCAGGTTGTTTCATGTAAATCTCCTCGTTTAATTCACCATTCAAGAATGAAGTTTTCATATCTATTTGGTGAATTACAAGATTATGTATAGCCGCAAGAGCCAACAATAATCTAATAGTAGATATTCTAGCCACGGGAGCATAAGTATCAAAGTCAATGCCTTCCTTTTGCCTAAAGCCTTGGATAACCAATCTGGCTTTATACTTATGTATTGTGCCATCTACTTTCATCTTCCTTTTGAGAATCCATTTACATCCTAATGCCTTACATCCAGGAGGTAAATTAGCTTATACACAAGTATTGTTATACATGATAGAATCAATTTCATCCTGAATTGCTTCTTTCCAGAAATGAACATCCCTTGAAGCTATAGCTTCACTAAATGTCTTTGGATCTTCCTCAATAATGTAACAATATTGATGTTCAGACACGTCTCATCTCTTGTTCCTTCAACTAAATAAAGTTGAAAACCAGATCCAAAAGACTTGGCTTTTCTTGTCCTAGTTGTTGGATTAGGTGTCTAAGCCATGACTTATAATTGTATTTATCTTATGAATAAAAGCAAAGTCCATTTGGGTTGCCCTCATAGATGGAGGATAGATATATAGTTCAGTAGAGAGAATAGTTGATTTATTAATTGTATAATAAATCATTAGAAAATATATATATGGTTTATTAATATATTTAAGTGTTAATATATTAATTAGAAACTATATTAATTTAATTAAGATTTAATCTAGAATTAATTGGATTTAATTCAGAGATTAAATTAATTAATTAAAATGTGCAGGGACTGGTTTGCCATTTATTTAATAGTTGAATAACTGGCCAGGTAAAACCAGGGACCAAAAGTGGCGCCACCCTGGAGGCTATTCCAGGGTTTGGCGAAACCCTAATTAGGGTTTTGGTAAGCCTGGTCCAAGTGGTCAAAAGCCTTGTCCAGTTGGAGGCTCCTTAGGGTTTCAGGTGTAACCCTAGGAGGCTATAAAAGGAACACCCTGGCACCTCATATTCATGCCATCTTTCTCTCTGTGTTACTCTGCTGGACTGATTCTTCCATCCCTTGGGTGTGACTTGCATTTGAGGCAGGATACTTTTGCTGCTGCTTGAAAGGATCATAAGATCAAAGGTTGGTTTTCTTAATTCATCTTTAGAATTGAATTGTTTCCTTTAGGTTCTTAGTTCTAATCTTCATAGAAGAAAACATAGATCAATATTAGGGTTGCATGTGAACCTTAGGTATTTTTGTGTTCATTGATTGCATAGAAACCCTTCAGTAGTATCAGAGCTAGCTTGTTTTCTTGTGTTTTGATTATGAACTGCTTGCATGATTCTTGGCCTTGGTGTTTTTTGCGAAAATTCACCCTTGGGAGGCCTTGAAGTCGACGGCTTGGCTAGGGTTTCCTAACCCTAGCCGCCATGCCCTAATGGTCCCCTTAGATTGCTTGATTTGCTTGCCTTAATTATGTGTTGTTATTTTTGGTAACTAGATCAACTAAAATAACTTGAACCCTAATTGCTTGGATTGTATTTTTCGAGATTCATAGGGATAATATAGATAAATTAATTTGATTAATTTGGTAATCTGTAACCTACATTTAATTAGTTTAATTAATTAATTAATTAAAAGACCAATTAAATCAGTTTAAAGAATTAATTAAAATTTTCAAAAAATTAGTATAATTTGCGAAAATTAGAATTTAATTAATTCTAAAATATTTTAATGAGATTAAAATATATCTTATATGTATTTAAGATTAAAAGTTAATTTAATATGTATAAGAAAATTGGTTAGTCTACCGCTAGTAAGCCTCATTCACAAAACTGTCATGTAAAGAGGGTATAAGGCGACTGACTATAAAATGTTAGTCTAATGGGTATCTACTCTTACCCACCGCTCTCCTGGTCAGTCGAGTGTCGTTAGCCGAACGGGTATGATAGAACCGCTAAGCCTCTTAAAAGTATAATGCTATAATTGAAAGTACTAGAACCCTAAAACAAATCCCAATCTAGTTACTTTAGGTTAAAAATGTGAATTGGTGCTAATCCATGAAATTGCACATTGCACTTTATGGAACGTTGGTGGAGCGTGTGTGGTTTACCGGCATGCCAACTGGGGTCCGTAAAGAGTCGCAATGGGTTTCTTGATTTTGTCATTATTAACGGAGCGTGTGTGGTTTACCGGCACATTAATTAGAGATGACAATTGACTTCAAGAGTACCAAGAAATTTGCATGGTTATTCACACCCGGTTTGTGATCCTCGGTATCCCAATCACAAACAGCGGGGCATTCCCGAGATTAAAACATGCTATCGAACAGTTCGGTAAATCTCAAAGAAACTAGGAATTCCATTATAATATGATTATGTTTCTGCGGTGGAATTGGCTGAATCGTCATTCGCCTACCTTGTAAAATTTGCAATACTGATTACGGCATCCCTTTTCGGTATTGTAGATTGTTATTGTAGGATCCTAGCCTTATATTTGTTCTTGGGTAAATATTAGGATTATTATTATTATTATTCTATCTAATTAAAACTACCTTCTTCTTGTTCAGATGTCTTCTGACCAATCCGTTCCCCACTCAAATCCCGGTAGTGTCACCTCGATTCTATCATTATGCTCAAAGGTGACGTTGGACGGCACCAACTATAATGACTGGATCCGCAACATCAAAATGGCTCTAAGGTTTGAACATAAAGAGTATGTTCTAGAAACCGAGCTTGTTGATGTGGACACTGAAACCGCTACTCTCGAAGAAATCGCTGCATACACTAAACACTCTGATGATGCAACCAAAGTGGCATGCATCATGATCGCTACTATGAACCCTGAACTGCAACGTATCTATGAGGACTATTGGCCTTACGAGATGCACAAAGAGCTCGTGGAAAGGTTCCTCAAGCAAGAGTGCATCGAGAGGCGTGAGGTTGTAAAAGCTTTCACTAACAGCAAGCCCAAGGAGGGCGAGTCCATCTATGCACATGTGCAGAGGATGCATGGTTACGTGGAAAGGCTTAGAAAGCTGGAAATGCCGGTTCATGAGGATTTAGCAGTTGACATAGTGCTGAACTCCTTACCCAGTTCTTATGACCAGTTCACACTGGCGTATCATTTGAACAACAACCAGGCAAACCTAGCTGAGTTACACCGCATGCTTCGGACGGCTGAGGACGGGATGAAGGGAAAAGTTGTGCTCCCTGTCAACCCGCCTGTCCTGGCTATTGGCTCCGGAAAGGGAAAGAAACGGAAAGGCCCTCCTAAGCAGAACTGGAGGGAAAAGACTCACGTCGGGTCATCTAGCGATGCCCCGAGAGGTAAGTCTTCCGGAATTCCACATATTCAGAACCCCAAAGAGGCTGACTGCTTTTACTGCAAGCAGAAGGGTCATTGGAAGAGGAGCTGCCCAATGTATCTGCATGATGTCAAGGACGGTAAAGTGAAACCGTCACAGGCAGGTACGTATTCTATATCTAATAACTCATCTTTTTCCCATTCATGGGTCCTTGATACAGGATGTGGTTTTCATATCTTTTCTGATTTGCAGGGCCTAGAGGAAAGTAGGGAACTGGAGCATGACAGACTGAACCTGGTCATGGGAAATAGGCGAACGTCACCTGTTACCAAGATCGGTGTTTATGGACTGATGTTGAGCAGTGGAGTTAGATTAGATTTACATAATTGTTGCTATGCGCCTGATATGGCAAAGAACATAATTTCCTTTCATGCACTATTTAGACAAGGCTTTTATTATGAATTCAATAAATTAAATGGTTCAATTTCCGTTTTCAAAAATGATGTTTTTATATTTAATGCTATGCCTTGTGATGGTGTTTATGAATCTATTATGTGTGTTGACAATTATGGTTAAAATGTTTTAACTATTGATGCTTCAAGCGGTATAAAAAAGGCATGTCTGGGGCATTGTCGCCTTGGCCATATAAACAAGAAACGCATCGCCCAACTCCAAAAGGATGGAGTGTTGGAATCATTCGACCTCGGGTCGGATGATGTATGCGAATCTTGCTTACTTGGCAAGATGACAAAATCACCATTCAAAGGTTCCTTTGAAAGAGGTGAAGGTTTGTTGGATATCATACACACAGATGTGTGTGGTCCCTTTAGAACAACCACTAGAGATGGCATGCGGTTCTATGTGACCTTTACCGATGATTTTAGTAGATATGGGTATGTCTACTTAATCAAGAATAAGTCGGATACCTTTGAAAAGTTCAAAGAGTTTAAGAATGAAGCGGAAAATCAATTGGGCAGAAAGATAAAGATGCTTAGATCCGACAGAGGCGGTGAGTATCTTAGTATCGAGTTTCTCGATTACCTCAAGGAATGTGGAATTGTTTCACAATTGTCGCCTCCAAGAACACCTCAGCTGAATGGTGTTGCAGAGAGACGAAACCGAACCTTGTTGGACATGGTTCGTTCCATGATGAGTCGAGCCTCACTTCCAATCCATTTCTGGGGGTATGCCTTAGAGACTGCCGCCCATATCCTAAATCTTGTCCCAACCAAGAAGGTTGCGAAAACACTGCACGAGATGTGGACGGGGAAAGTTCCCTCGTTGGCACACATCAAAGTCTGGGGCTGTGAAACATTCGTGAGACGAGATACTTCAGATAAGCTCGCAGAAAGAAGTAAGAGGTGTTACTTTATCGGATACCCGAAACAGTCTTTTGGATACTTGTTCTACAGACCAAGCGAGGACGTGGTCTTTGTAGCAAGACGGGGGTTCTTTCGAGAAAGAGAACTCATATCCAAAGAGGACAGTGGGAGTACGATCGATCTCGAAGAAATTCAGGAGACGCCCGATGAAACAACCTTGGAAGAAACTAGCAACCAACATGAGGAAGAAGTTCCTGTTGGACCCACCGACATTTTGTTGCCACTTAGGCGCTCAGGTAGAGTTAGCATGCCGCCCGAGTTCTATGGTTTCCATATTACTTCGGACGGAGACACGTTACTCAGTGATCGTACATTGACTAATTTGGATAAGCCAGCTAACTACCGTGAAGCAGTGGCAGGCCCCGAGTCTGCAAAATGGAAAGAGGCAATGGACAGCGAGATAAAATCCATGTATGACAATCATGTTTGGAACTTGGTTGACAATGTACCGAGTCGAAAGACAGTCGGATGCAAGTGGATCTTCAAAAAGAAGACTGACATGGATGGAAAAGTGCATACTTATAAAGCTCGGTTTGTTGCGAAGGGATTCACTCAAACCCCGGGGGTTGACTATGATGAAACCTTCTCACCAGTAGCCAAGATTAAGTCAATCAGGATAATGCTTGCCATAGCTGCGTTTCATGATTATGAAATCTAGCAGATGGATGTCAAAACCGCCTTCCTTAACGGGAAACTAACTGAAGATGTTTACATGAGTCGGCCAGAAGGTTTTGTAGACACTAAGCACCCTGATAAAGTATGTAAGCTTGAAAGATCAATCTACGGGTTGAAGCAAGCATCTCGCAGTTGGAATCTTTGCTTCCATGAGAAAGTCAAAGAGTTTGGCTTCTCTAGGAGTGAAGATGAGTCATGTGTATATGTCAAGGCTAGTGGGAGTATAGTCACTTTCCTGGTACTGTATGTTGATGACATACTGCTCATGGGAAACGACATTCCGACCTTGCAAAATGTTAAGGCTTGGCTCGGGAAGTGTTTCGCCATGAAAGACCTAGGGGAAGCTGCTTATATTCTCGGGATAAGAATACTTAGAGATAGAAAGAGAAAATTGATAGGTCTAAGCCAGTGTACATATTTGGAAAAGGTGTTAAAGAGGTTTAACATGGAAAGTTCCAAAAGGGGAGAGTTACCAATCCTAAGTGGTGTTAAATTGAGTAAGACTCAAAGTCCGAGTACCGATCAGGAAATAGCTGAAATGAGTCGAGTACCTTATGCTTCGGCAGTAGGATCGATCATGTATGCTATGACATGTACTCGTCCCGACGTATCCTATGCACTGAGCATGGTTAGTCGGTACCAGGGTAATCCTGGAAAAGCACATTGGATTGCAGTCAAGAACATACTCAAGTATCTGCGAAGGACAAAGAATATGGTATTAGTCCTTGGTGGCAGTGATGAGTTAAAAGTGAGTGGATATACAGATGCCAGTTTCCAGATAGATAGGGACAGTGGACGGTCCCAGTCAGGCTGGATATTTCTTTTGAACGGTGGAGCGGTCACTTGGAAAAGTTCCAAGCAGGAAACGGTGGCTGATTCAACGTGCGAATCAGAGTACATCGCAGCGAGTGAAGCGTCTAAGGAGGCGGCTTGGCTGAAGAATTTCATCGGGGACCTTGGAGTTGTCCCGAGCATTCAGGAGCCGGTGGAACTTTTCTGCGATAATGAAGGAGCGGTCGCCTTGGCAAAGGAACCGCGAGACCATGGAAAGTCCAGGCATATCGAAAGAAAGTACCACTACATTCGACATCAAATAGAAGAAGGGCACTTACTGGTTAAGCGAGTATCATCCGAGGACAATCCTGCAGATCCTTTGACTAAGGCTTTGAATAGGATCAAGCACAATCAGCATGCTCGGAGCATTGGATTGAAGGATGATATTAGTTTTAGTAATTAGATAGATTAGAAACTTGTAACAGTATAAATGTAATTGACTCGGTGATTTTTTAATAGAGATTTATAAATGAGTATTGTTACTGCCTTTGTCAATTGTTTATTTCTGTGTTTCTATATTTGCATGTTTAACTTCCTTAATAATTAGATTATTTAAAACTCCACAGTCGATCATACTGTTAGGAAGTAAGTATGAACTAAGACTGTCATGAATTGGTTGCAGATTGTCTAAAGAGTTAGACATTGCAGTAAGACTGCTGCGACATTCATGAGTACTTAGAAATAGAGATTTGAGTATTGGATAAACCCGTGCTTAACAGATTGCTTCATGGATTATATCACGAGCAATGTTAAGACGATAATATCCGGTGATCTTTAAGTGGATAGATATGATCTGTTATTTGCGATACAAGTGCTTATTGACAATACGAAATCGTGCCAGTAACTCGGTGCTATAAAACGCATTGTTGTTTGTGTTTGGACCCGCAAAAGTTATGGACATATGAGTCGAAAATTATCCGTCCCATGACCCGATGGGAAATAGATATCTGTAGGCCTCTCGATGATTTAGAAGTTGACTGAAAGTGTTGGCCAACCGGGACTTAATTGATGTGTTCAGTTAGTAGTCTCTAAAGTCATATGCAAATCAGAAATCGAGAAACAGAGTGTCAGACCAAGATTGATGTTAATCCATGTCTGGAGTCTGAAAATATCCTGTTGGACGGAGGATCATCAGATCACTTATCTTTGGACAGAACTGACTGGGTCAGAGTTCAGACAATTAAAGTCATAGACTTATCCAAGTAGGAGACTGTTGGATTAGGTGTCTAAGCCATGACTTATAATTGTATTTATCTTATGAATAAAAGCAAAGTCCATTTGGGTTGCCCTCATAGATGGAGGATAGATATATAGTTCAGTAGAGAGAATAGTTGATTTATTAATTGTATAATAAATCATTAGAAAATATATATATGGTTTATTAATATATTTAAGTGTTAATATATTAATTAGAAACTATATTAATTTAATTGAGATTTAATCTAGAATTAATTGGATTTAATTCAGAGATTAAATTAATTAATTAAAAGGTGCAGGGACTGGTTTGCCATTTATTTAATAGTTGAATAACTGGCCAGGTAAAACCAGGGACCAAAAGTGGCGCCACCCTGGAGGCTCCTCCAGGGTTTGGCGAAACCCTAATTAGGGTTTTGGTAAGCCTTGTCCAGTTGGAGGCTCCTTAGGGTTTCAGGTGTAACCCTAGGAGGCTATAAAAGGAACCCCCTCGCACCTCATATTCACACCATCTTTCTCTCTGTGTTACTCTGCTGGACTGATTCTTCCATCCCTTGGGTGTGACTTGCATTTGAGGCAGGATACTTTTGCTGCTGCTTGAAAAGATCATAAGATCAAAGGTTGGTTTTCTTAATTCATCTTTAGAATTGAATTGTTTCATTTAGGTTCTTAGTTCTAATCTTCATAGAAGAAAACATAGATCAATATTAGGGTTGCATGTGAACCTTAGGTATTTTTGTGTTCATTGATTGCATAGAAACCCTTCACTAGTACTCCTCCTAGGTTTAGGTACTAAACTTGTACCAGCAGAGGCATCTTCCCATTGAGTTGTGTTATTGCTAGAAGAATTCTGAATCATGTCCCTTGGTCTAAGTATAGAAGTAAATCTCTCTTCATCAAATATAGCATCTCTTGACTCTATAACAGTGTTCATAGACACCGAGTCAATAGATTCTATAACATAGAATCTATATGTATTGGAATGCTCAGCATACCCAATGAAGATACAATCTATACCCTTTTCTCCCAAGTTTTTTCTTTTTGGTTCAGTGAGTCTTCAGTATCCCGTGTAACTCTATCATGGTCTTGTCCAGATTGTTCATATTATAGTTCATGATGAACTGTTGGTATGAACCAGAAAGCAAGTTGGACTCTTTCCAGGAAAATGGATATCTCCAGAAAAGATTATCAGTTTCATTTTTTCTGCTTTTTTCTTCACTCGGACCAATCCGCCTACCCAACTTCTTCTATTTAAAGTGATTTGTGTATCTGCCTCAATAATACTATTGTGCCATACCATTATGGAAGAAGATTCGGACAAAATGTGGACTTCCACGGAAATAAAAAAATGGATTTACTTCCTTTTGGTATTTTGGCCAAAATA
The DNA here is from genome assembly GCA_023525715.1 of Cichorium intybus. Classification (NCBI taxonomy): domain Eukaryota; kingdom Viridiplantae; phylum Streptophyta; class Magnoliopsida; order Asterales; family Asteraceae; genus Cichorium; species Cichorium intybus. Next base: position 40,727,353 of record CM042012.1, on the reverse strand, counting down.
CCTTGACTCCTCGATACTCAATCAAATCCTCTTCATTGACAATTGAATTCAGCTCCTTCTTAGGTAATTAGACACCAAGATTTTCCAGCCTGTCAATGTACGACTTTATTTTCTGAACATGTGTACATACAGACGCTCCGTCTTGCAGTTTACAGGCAATTAGGGTCTTGACAATCTTAAATCATTCCTGCCTAGCTTGCTCTTGGAACATTTCCTTAAGCTGCAGGTTGATGTCGTATGCACCAGCATTCTCAAAGCCCTTTTAGAGCTCCAAGGTCATGGTCGCCAACATCAGGCAGGCAACCTTAGTCGAGTTGTCATAGTGCTTATCATAAGCAGTTATTTCTTCATTAGCAGTAGTATCATCTACATCTGGGAGATCAGTTTCAAGGACATACTCTTTTCCTTCGAATCTCAAAGAAATCCTTAGAGCCCTGATCCAGTCGAGATAGTTCGGACCCGTGAGCTTTTCCCTTGATAGGACGGAAAGTAGAGAGATGTTGGTTGGTGCTGGAGGAGGAGGGGTCAGACCCGAGTTGTTGTTGTTATTGTTATTGGCAGACATCTATAAAACAACATTTAGTTTAGTTAGTTTTAATCCTTTAAATAATTACCCAAATTATTTACTAAGGCTAGGAACCAAGATTTCCCAGTTGTGATGTGAAGAGGGATGCCGTAATCATACCACAATGGTCATCAACGGTAGAAAAAACTTTTGTCAGTTTCATTCACTATGAAACTCCTAGATCTGTGAGATTCATTGATTTTAGTTCAATGGCATGTTAATCTCATTTGTGTTCATCTCAAAATTCATGACAGGGATGTCGTGGATCATGAATCAGACGATGAATTGACCATGTAGAACCCGCGTGATGCCCAACTCAGGATACGCCTGAGAATCGCAAGTGTCATATCATTCTCAACTATAATCTTATCTGGCATGCCAGTTAACCACACAGTTCCACCAGCAGGTCATAAAGAGAATGTGCGTTTCTCATGGGTAGCACATTGTATATATATAATTAAAACGGGGTTTTGGTTCTAATACTTTAAGTTAATACTTTTAACCTCGAGAGAGAAACATTGTCGTATCAACCTCTTTTGGTAACTCCACATTGTAAAAGGTGTTGGGCGGTGGGCAGTGTATGCCACTAAAAAACCAACCTCATTCAGGTTCATATGAACCTTCCTTCTAACCCTATACACGATTTTGTAGGTGAGCCTAGTGGTTTGACCAATGTTTTTACTTTAAATGATTCTTTTATATATATATATATATATATATATATATATATATATATATATATATATATATATATATATATATATATATATATATATATATATATATATATATATATATATACAATATATATATATATATATATATATATATACAATATATATATATATATATATCTGTGTGTGTGTGTGTGTGTGTTTTAAACATTTTAAAATATCTTATTTAATTAATTCAATTAAAATCAATTAACAATTAATTAAACAATAATAATATCCTATTGAATAATCATATTAAGGCAACAGGCATATAAGACAACAAAGCAAGTTAGAAAACTTGCAAGGCAAGGCTAGGGCAGTAACCCTAGCCCCCTAACACATAAGGAGGCACAGAAACCCTTCCTAAACCCTAGTAATTTTCGATGGACACACAAGGAAGCACAGAAAAACCTTCTAAACCCTAGTAAAAATCGAAAACAAGCAAGGAGGCACAAAAAACCCAGTGGGTGACAATTTTAACATGCATAAACAAGAACATTCAAGTTTCCAACATGCATCCTATGATCATAACATAATTAAAAACTAGAATTTCTAGCATAACCCTATGATAAAATTGATTTTAACATTAAATAGGAAATCACATTCAGCAGTTTAAGATCAAAGTGCTAATATCCTATGAACAGATGCTCTGATGCCACTGTCAGGATTTGATCACATAAACATATAACACATGCAACGAAGACGGATAAGATCAAATCACTGAAATTCCGTAAACACCGCCTTCATCATTTATATTGAGTATTGAAGCCATGGCTGAAACATTTTTGGCTGAATTTGGGTCGTAAGGGCCTTGGGTGACGAATCTCCAAAGATCTGGATCTAACCCGTCAGATAATCTTCCATTCTCAAATTTTAATTCCGATACTCTTCTGGGTCGATAATTGGTGCCCTATTGTTGGCTCCAACACTATTCGCGATACTGTAAGCACTCTGATTTTTGTTAGAAATATTGAGACGAAATGACTTGTTTGAACGATACAAAAACAAAAAGTTTCTCCACTGTAAGAACAAGACAAGCTCTGATACCAAATGAAGGGTTAAGGAAACAACCCTGATCTAAAGACTAATCTAAGAGTATTTGAATTTAGTCCCTAAACAATACGTCGAATGTAGAATTGAATGAACAATTAGAAGTACTAAATATTCAATGGTTTCATTGATGAAATAGGGCAACAAATTGAGTATTACAGGGATGGAATACGAACAATGTAAACCCTAATTTCTACCTCTATTATCCAAGATGTATTTATAGTGATGATCAACATTATCTATTTATACTACACAAGGAATCACGATAATGGATCTAAGGATCAATGAGGTTATTCCATGTGTTGATCTACTAGGGTAGGCATGTATAATGGTCTGGCAGATCGTGTTGCAGAGATCATCCAAATCAGGCTAGAGAATCAGCAACGTGTGCACACCATGATGCAGAAACCCTACTGGACCATATGGATGCATTCGAAGGAGCAGAGTCAAAATGCTTCGACTTCGAATGGCAAAAGGTATTTAATAAAAACAACTCGAAGCGCATCCTAGATGCCTTGGTCTTCGACATAATCAAAAGTCTTCGACTCAACAGATGCAAAGTATTAATCATGAAGTAATTAATTGTAATTGCATCTTCAATAGGGATATGAAGTATCAAGCGATTTATACCTTGATAAATATGTAGTGAACACAAAGGAGTATATACACTTTCAGAAAATGGGGCTTGGTTGGGATCCCTTGTGTTCATGTTGTTGTTGTCATTATGATATGGTAGAAAATAAGGGTGGAGTTAGACAACCTAAAGATTGGGTTCACCGATATTATAGATTAACAACCTAAAAGGAAACGTATAGATTCAAATTGGCCCAATCAATGGAATGGATATGCGGCAAAACTTTGAATACCTAACCATACTAACACCTCATAAGCACCACAAGTAGGTACAATAATTTGCCTTGATATTGATCTTCATATAATAATTCAATTTTCATGTATTAATATGTGTTTATGTGCATGTAAGGAGACCTAAAAAGAAAAGGAAGAGGGGTGAGGAAGAACCTGCAATCCAAGGGAGTCAGTGTGTAAATCAACTTACTAGACTATCAATGAATCCCTTAACTGTGACTTGTTGGAAATGCCATAACTTAGGACAAAATTCTAGGAGTTGTAAGGCGCAAGGATCAGATATGGAGTAGGTACCGGAGAAAGGGAGGTCATGTTTGACTCTTTTTTTTTAATTTTGGTTGACTTTTATTTGTAATGAAAATACTCGTCTGATATCTTTTGTGAGTATAGTAACTCAAATTTGTTAGTTTATTAGGATAGTTAAGTTAGGAATTCTCGTGTTAAGTGGGTTGGAACTATCTTAACTATTGGTATATGCTATGTTTGTAGTTTGTTTTGAGTTTTCTGTCCCAACAATTACCGTGTACTTCATGTTACATTGGTAATTTCTTATTATGCTATTAATATAGTGTATGATTCTGGTTTATTTTAAGGTTGTTGTCACTACATTTATTATGTAATTTTGGTTTATTTCAAAATTGTTGTTGACTTTATTATGAATATAAAGTCACAACATCTATTGCCCTTGGATACATTGGGGGATCATACCATCCCACAAAACGACGATACCTTCCACTTCGAGAGCAACACCAGAATCGACAACCGGGATTCAGATTGGTCCAAGAGGTCACTATGCATGCTGGATCACCACAAGAATAGATTATCATTTTTTGGGAGATGACTAGACCTTAGAGATTAATTGTTGCAAATCGTAGACTATAAAGAAGAAAGAATGGAAGAGGAGAGAAAACATTTCATTCATGTGGCATTTAATAAATGTCGTTGGGAGTGGTAGGGAACAAAGAAAATGATAGATCTACCCGCACGTGATTGTTAGGCTCAAGGACCACTAGTGCAACTTTTGGAAGCCACAGGGACCAATCACATCAATATTTCGATAGTTGTACTAGAATTGTTATTTTAGCAAACTAAAAAAATATAATTTACTCTTTAGACAACCATCATGACCTCACACAAACCAATTTTGTTAATAAAAAAATCCCGGTCTTATGCAATAGAACCATATTGGATATACCATCCCCAAAATGAGGCACTTGACCATTCAAGAACCAAAGTATGTGAAAATAGAACCTATATCAACTACTTCAAAATATTTCATCCCTATTCTTTTCACCATTTAGCAACCAAAAGAGTTGTTTAAAAGTTATGGGAAAAAACTAAAATTGCTTTATTTCGAAACGTGTGGTGAACAACGATTTCAACTGGGCGTGGAAGAAAATCCCGAGCAATCTTCAAGATTTGGCGGATTTAGATGAGCTCAAGCGGATTATTTCACAGTTGAGTATTTCTAATGGTTGGGACAGGTGGAGGTTCAAGCAATCTGGAGACGGGATGTACCGTGTGTGTGATCTCCGGGCTCTCATTGATTCCAAACTCACTTCCCCTATTGATAATTCCACTGTGTGGTTTCATCTGCCCCCGCTGAAAGTCACTTGTTTTATTTGGCGGTCTTATATTGACCGTATCCCAACTGCTTCGGCTCTGGTTAAAAGGGGAATTCGTATCGGCTCCACCTCCTGTCATTTTTGTGATTCCGGGATGGATGACTCGGCTCACATTTTCAATAGTTGTTCGTTCGCTAGTGAGATTTGGGCGTGGGTCTGCAATTGGTGTCGTTTCCCTTTCCGCCAGTTCGATAATGTCTCTTCCCTTGTTGATTTCGTTGCCAGTTGGGGTAACTGCCCGAAGAAAAAGAAAATCTTCCTGGCAATTGTCTATGGCTTTATCTGGGGCATTTGGAAGAAGAGGAACGAAAAAGTGTTTAACTCTATGCGTGCTAATGTTTTCAAGATGGTGGACAACATTATTTCAATGGTGTTTGATTGGGTTAAGAATAGGGGAAATTTTAGAAATTGTATTTGGCACGTTTGGGTTTGTAACCCTTTTGACATTTTGTAATTTGTTTTTCCATTTTCGCCCTGCCTTGTTCCCTTTTGGCAGTGGCCTATAAAATTCCGCCGGTTAAACTTAACTGTTTTCATCTAATTTAGTATGCTTAATAGTAATAACATCGCAAAAAACTATAAGGTTTTGAAGTGGACCAAGAGAGTCAAAAGTTGGAGTACCCAACAATACCCAGCAATAAATACGTCAGTAGTCCGATTCAAAACTAAAACGGGTATATGGGTTCGGATCCCCAGTAAACTAACTTATTTAAATTAAACCCCCCACCACCACCGTCATCCACCTTCACCTCGTATTTTCAAAAACACACACACTTTACACAGAGTAGGGAATCAAAACAACAACCACCATCCGCCATTTTCATCTCATTCTCTCTCTATCACAACAAGAAAGAGATTAAAGCTGCAAAAAAGTCATCCCGTTTCGTCATCTTTCCTCTAATTCCTACCCTTTTCAACTCCCGATGTCTGGTTTTCCGTGAGATACAGAAACAGTTTTCTTATCTGAATTCTATCTTGTGGAAGTTCGAGACGAAAACCGGAGAACTTGATTCAAGTTTTTAAAATATCCTCATGGTGGTTTTTTTGATCTTTGATTAATTAATTAAGGCAGTCTTAATATGGGGAGAGAGTGGCTGTACAAGGCTAGCGGGGGTGGAGATGGCGTCGCCGGCGGTGGTCGTGGTAGTGGGAAAACACCATCCACCACTAGCAAACCCGTAAGCAAAAAAACAAAAAGAGAGAGAAACATTTCATCTTCTGGATGCATGAGTGCCATTTTTGGTTTCTTCGATGTTCAACACCATCAGTTTGGCTTCCACCATCCGTCTATCATCTCTGAATCCGTCGCTAATAACCCACAACACGTTAACATTGGCCTTCAAGGTATCTCTCAATGTAAAAAGTGTCATGAACATTTGTATGTTTTTTGGTTTTAAGAATTCATTTTGTAGTGATTAACTCGTGTGATGTTGCAGGCGGCGTAGAAGCACCGAGAAACAGCTTGGAGTCGCCGGAATCGGCCATGGACATTGCTCCATCATCATCAATACTCGATGAAAAACCAAACTTCAATATTCCAGTATGTTTAGCTTTGTTAGTTGTTAGAGTAATTTGAAATTTTAATTGTGCCATTTACCATGGTGAATGATCATTGGATCTATTTTTAAATAATTTTGATGATGCAGATGGGTGGAATTCAAATCAAAACAAAACGATCAAGATTATCTGAAGATTTATCTTCCGAATATAGCAGCTCTCCTAGTACTAAAACACCTAATCTAGTTGCTAGATTAATGGGTCTTGATCTTCTCCCGGAATATTCTTCTCCCAGACCTTCATCATCCTCAACTACAGTGAACACCCATCATCACAGCCGCTCATTACCGGTAACTCCAAGAATATCAACGGCAAGCAGACGGTCAACGGATAACGATTACCACCATCGGCTTTCCCTCCAAATGGACAAAGAGAACTGTAACAGTTACAAGCGCCAAGACCACGAGTCCTTGGAGATGAAAATGGCACGCCGGAGATCGGAGCTTCTGCTGCGTCGACAAGACGACGAGCAAACGAGTGATCAGTATGCAAAGCAGATTGCAAACCAGGTGAGGGAAAGAATCAGCCGGCGACTTGGTACAGACATCACAAACACCATGTCTCAGACGACGACGAGAAATAAAGAGCAGAGAAGAGATTCTAATCTGGTTGTTCTCAAACCAAAGAAACCAACAACATTACCATCAATGACGCCGTCTCCGGTTCCGGCTCCGGCGCCGGCAATAAAACCAAAACAAGATGACACAACACCATTTTCAAGCTCACCGAAGCTAAGATTGTTGGATATTAAGAGCAATCTCAGCAAACCCAATGCAAATTCACAGTCATCGCCATTCAAAGAGGTAGGAACGAAGCCAGAAGCACCACCAGTTCATAAAAAGCCATTGACGAAGCAAGAGAAACCAGTGAAAGATCAAAAGATTCAGAGAATCGCAAGTGAAAGATACGAGTTGCGCTTGAAGAAGGTGCGCCAACAAGATGACGCATTTGTGAGTAAGATCTGTCGGAAGTCAACTCCATTACCAAATCATGTCGTAGATGTGAAAAACACAACAAAGTTTCGTTCTTTCAAGAAAGAGATGACGTCTTCTTCCTCAGCAACAAGACTACCTCAAAAGCAGGTACATTTCACCCGTACCATTAACTTTGATGTCATTCTTTTTATCTTCATATTCTTAATTACTGCATACATGACATCTTTTTGTCTTAGACAATGTTACTCCATCTCTACTTTTTCAGTATAATATTTTTATATACATCAAAATAAATATAATAAATGTTTTTTGAACTTGATCTAAATATAGCCTTTTTCAAACCAGATAATTGTGGAATAAGTTTGTATAGCCGATAGTTTTTTCGTTTGCTGAGAAAAATAATGCTTTTATTAGATTATACCATTACGTACATACATATACTTAAAAAATATATATATTATCAAATTATATACCAAATCAACCTGTTATTTCTTTCCTTCTTGTACGTAATCATATTAGGAAATTCATTATCTTATATTGAAATGGGGTTTGATTTTAGATTTATTTGGGTTTGTGGAATATTTGATTTTGCAGGCGTCCTTGGTGAGCATGACGCAGTTACCAAGTAGTCTGAACTCGTCGTACAACGTGAATGACATTCACAGTGTGAATGACATTCACAGTGTGAATGACATTCACAGTCTCAAGATTTCCGATCAAAATTCCAACACTACCACTACGTCCTCCGCCGCTACCAACGCCGGTTCTTTCTCCGACCACTTTGACTACATTTCAAGAATCCTCGACCTATGTGGAATCCACAGCACCACCCCCATCTCCGTCGGTCAATGGAATTCCCCTTCTCACCCACTCCACCCCTCTATCTTTCACCAGCTAGAAAAACTCTACCACCCCATCGCCACCGCCAGCGCCACCGCAAGACGAAGGATGATGTTCGAATTGGTAGATGAGCTGCTGGCAGAAATCTTAAAGCCTTACACAAATCTGAAACCATGGGTTTGTCCAAAGACATCGGATTCGTGTGGAATGCGTGGGTCGGATTTGATCAGGAAGTTATGTGAGAAGATTGATAGTATTCCGGCAGCCGATTGTGAGGTTTTGGAAGATATAGACGGGTTAATCGAGAGGGATATGGGGAGGAGCATGCGGTGGCTGCGGTCAACGGCGTTTGAGACGGAGGCGGAGGATATAGTGAAGGAGATAGAGAGTGAGATCGTGGAAACGTTGATGCATGAGATTTCAACGGTAACGGTGGCACCGGCAGCTTCTGACAGGCTTAGGTCATATGTGTCGTTCACGTGATCAGATGCTATTCGTTTGGCACAAAAAAGAAGGCACAATGGAAAGTCAGCTTTATGTGGCAAAGTGAAGAACAGTGTTTGCCCATGAATTATAAGAATATGATAGTATTGGTTTTTATTGTGTTTATAAATAGTTTAATAAAAACGTATTATTCATTAAATATCATAAAGAGCTATTAGTACATTTAAATAATAAAATCGTACGACAAATCTTACGAGAGCATTAAGGGTTATAACGGATAATCTTACCATGAAAATTAACAAAAGAAACTTATCAATTGTAACATAAGGATGATACATAAGCGAATTTCTATGACATAACAAGAGGAACTTTCCAAATCCCATTAGGGAATTAGGTGGTTTAGGTTAGGATATAGTATAGGTGTATTATTTGCCGGTTCATAAAAAATAAAAAAAATAAAATAAAATAAAAAAAAGAACTTATCCACGATAGTGATCCATTCTCATATGGTAAGAGAGACCGAACGATATGCGTTTTACTATACTCCAAAGTGGGTGGTTTTGTGTGCAATGGGGGAGTCATCTGGAAGCCAATGTGAGTACGTCATACAGAAAATATTATACAGAAATAAAAAAAAATATTAGAATTTTTCTTAAAATTTGAGATATTTTTGGATTTTAAGTAAAAAAAAAAAAAAAGAATGGTACAATATATGGGATATTCATCATAAGAGGGTGCTAGAATAGGGTTATTTTAGCAAAATAGAAATATTTGACTGATTTTTTAGTAAATTATACGGTTGGACCTACTTCAGTAAGGTCCATGCATCCCACTTGTAGGGAGGAGAGGGAGGTTCGGGGAATTACACCAAGATTGACTACCTTCTTGTATGTAAATGAGACCCTAGGGCATGTCGAAATTGCAAGGTATTAATGGCTGAGGCATGCTCATCACAACATTGAATGTTGGTCGTGGACATACTTTTGAGAAGGAGAGTACAAGGGTGAGTCAATGAATTAGAGCAATGAGTTCTCAGAGTCTAGTATATGATGGTGTAAATTATATCAAAACATAAGTCAAGAAAAACCACTTCAAGACACATGGCCTTTAAAATATCCAAGCTATATTCTCAAATCCAATGTTTTAGTCTTCCTATGTGAGTACATGTCATAATAATGACATTAGGATTAGGGGGCCTAATGAGTAAACATGAAGCTTGACTATTAATGGAATTGGATAATGACAATAATTAAAATCCTAAAGAAAAACTCACAATAAAATTTCCAAACCATTTATAAATATAAGGTATATGCTATTAAGAAGAAATAGTAAAAACCAACTCAAAATCAATACAAAATATGTAATGCACTTCTTTCTAGATTCTAAACCCAAGTTTTCTACACCTTAAAAAGTCCTTTTATCTAAGGTCTCGTCGACCGAATCACGAAGATTCAATAATCAATCACGGAGATCAACAAATGTCACAAAGATCAACAAACAATCACAAAGATCAACAAACGATCACAGATATCATTATTTGGAAACATGTGGCCATCACACATGAGACCATAAAATGGTTTTGCAAAGTCCATCCTTATCATAATAACCTATATGACAACATATGCCAAACACAGCAAAGAATGTCAAAAATTTAAATCACTCACCGCAAGAACCCGTGAAACACTCAAATCAACCAATCCGAAGTGATATGCAAATATATGATGTTTAAACAAAATTTCCAATTTGATTCTACATTCTCCAATGAAAAACACTTTTTTAATATGTTTCATGAATGCAACAAGTTACATATTATAACCACATGATAATACATATTATACCTACATAACAATCAAGAGTATTAAAGCATAGGTCAAAACCAACGATTATCAAAACATCGTAATATGGACATGTACTCTTGCATTTACTCACCTCAACTTGCAATAGTTGCACTAATTCACTTCAAATGCTTAATAGTTAGCTAGACTTCATCTAAATCCAAAGTTTAACTAAGTGATTAACTATATGATGACCCATTAATTTGAGTTGGGTGAAGTGAATTTTCAGCATTTCAAAAAGGATCCTATATTACCCCGAAAAGGAACTACAATGATCTTGAAAGGTTGAATCTCTCCCGAAAAGGAACATAACTTAATGAATATTAATATATTCAAATTCTTAATAAGTTCCTTAAGTCATTAGCAAGTTAACGAAAGTGGTTTCAAATGGATCAAAAAATTCAAAAATTATATCCCATTTAGATTTTTATAGAAGATAAATACAACCGATGCTTTGCATGGCTTGAAAATCACAACTCATGCTTTGTGTATGAGCAAAAATTCTAAAAATTATCCATTCACCTTGAGTCAAACCATTCCAAATCCACTTCTAATCACTAAGGATGATTAAGTAGCATCTAATCTATATCAATCCTAACGACTTTATATGGTTGGCTACATTCGAAAACTTGTTTAAATAAATCTAATGCATTTGATTCCATCATTCGATTCATGATTAACATGCTAGACATAGTGATTATGAGATTTAAATTTCAGCATCTTCTACAAGAGTTCATATGTTTCATGTTAAAGCTTAATCAATCGAAGGTATTTAGATCTCTACGATATAGATCTATCTAAATATTTCAATTTAGTTTCATGCTAAGATTACTTTTACAACCAAACCACTCCATTCCAAATTAAAACTAAACCCAAAATAATCATAAGAACACATAATATCCATAATAGCTTGAAATTATTACAATGATCACATTGAAGTAACTAGACTTTTAGACATTGGTAATAATAATTTTAGTTTAAAAAATATAAAACAAGTTTGAAACGAACATTAAATCCATAGAATGAAGTTCAACGTCGAATTCCCTCATGGCTAGCATTTGAAACTTTCAAAAATGATTCACAAACTTCAAAACAAGCAATGTTTGAGAAAGATGAAGACATAATGATGTTGCAATGATAGAACCTAACTAGAATATCAAATAAAACATCCTACATATCATTCAATTTTAGATTTGGGGAATTATACTTTATAATACCACTCCTAATTATCTAACTTCAACACCTTTAATGTTCACTCAAGTTCACCTCAAACTCCCAGTAAATCCACAAAATCAACATTCAAATACCCCCTCCCCCTAAGATCTCCAAGTCGAATTTCAAATTAAAGGGGAAGAAGGAAAGGTGTTATGCTCTAACCTTAGGTATTTTCATTTTTGGTCCTAACTTTTACGTTTCACACTAAAAACATCATTGAACCTCTATAAGCCTTGGAAAGTTATATATTTCTTACAAAGAAAATAAAAAAATTAGCATATTAGACCGAATCATGGTCAAGGATAAGTCAAACCTATGTTTCTAAATTTGTCAAGTTTGGCCCCTAATATCTTGAATTTTCCAAAAGAACGTCCATTTATAGTTCTAACTTTGGAATTCCATGCTAAAACCTTTAAGCATCAATTCATAAAAAGTTTAGTCCTAAAAACATGTTTTATCAAGTAAAATTCAAATGGTACACAGGTTTCTGACACGCCTAGGTCGTCGTGCGGTCAAAAATAAAGAAAACCTAACACACACACTAGTACAGTGGTAGTCAGGGTCGATCCGCAGGAGTTACGTGGTTAGGACAAGACGATAGTATACTAACTATAGTGTCACTCTACAGTCAGCGGTATTGCTTCTACTTTTCCAAAAACCAACTAAAAACACAATTCCAAGACCAATGCCAAAAACCAAATCAAACATGAACTAACTAAACCAAACCAAATCCTAGACTAATGTTACTTTCTGAAATCAGAAACTAAGTCCAAAATCCAGAAGCAGCAAACAGTTCCAAACACATCAACAAGCATTCAAACATCCAAAATACCGAAAATTGCAAATAAACCATAAATCGAATGATTAACTTTTATAAATCCAAATCAAACATCAAACCAATATCCAAACACTCAAATATCAGATCTAACTACTGACTAATGCTACTGAAATCAGAACTATAAATCTAAACAAACATCAAGTAATCGATGGAAATCCCGATTGCGGAATACCTCGATACCGAGTTGATAAAATAAGAGAAAAACTAAATAACTAACCAAAATGTTGATTCCCACTGAAAAACTGACGAAATTGTGCCTTCGGATCCCTCCTTCGCGTCCCGGGATGAGTGAAAAGTCGGACGGGACTCCGGTATTTATAGTTGTGCGAAATTAGGGTTTCCGCGTCGCGGCCACTTAGAATCCGCGACGCGCGTGTTGCCTTATCCCGCAATCTCGGAATTCAAAAACGAAGATTTTATCCGGTCGCGAGATAGCAGCGCTATCTCAAGAAATAGCGGCTCTATTGTCGATAGCGGCTCTATCTCTGATAGTTAGTGCCTCTATTTCCGCCAGATCCGATTTTTAGCCTTTTTTGCTCCACAACTTCTCCAGAATTGCACTAAAACCCCTGTATTTACACTAAAAACATTTCCAAGCACTTTGGCACAAAAGTAAGCGATATTAGCCAATTAATAATGATAAATTAACTAAAACACGGCTAAACAACGCCTAAAATACTTGATATTACTAGGCGTTGTCAGTTTCCTGAACTTGGCAAAAATAATCACTCGTCACTAAAATCTTATTTTTAACTGTTACTTAACTTTTCACTAAGCTTGAAAATTTATATTTCATTAATATAAATCTAATTCAATAAACTAATGTAATTTGTTTTAAATATTTTAATTTTTCAATTTTTTTTAGTTTTTACGAAGAAAAAAGACAAAAATTGTAACCCAAAATTAAGATGTTGCAGTTACCTACCTGACACGCATTGGTCGTTATACGGTCAAAAATAGAAAATAAATATCACCGACTAACTAGTATAGCAGTAGCAAGGGTTGATCGACGGGAGTTTGGTGGTCAAGATAGAGCGACAGAATACCAACTGTAGTGTCACGCTACAGCCAGCGGTGTTTCTTCTACTTTACCGAAAATTCAATAAAAACACAATACCGAAACGAATATCAAAAACCAAAACAATCATAAACCAAACTAAATTATCTCAAACTATAAAATAAGCCTACTCACTGACTTCAGAAGCTAAGTCCAGAAAATCAGAAGCAAACACACATTCCAAACAAACCAAACAAGCATTCAACATCAATAATACCGAAAAGTGCAATAAAACATAAACCAAATGATTACTGAAATAAAACTCAAATCCAGAAGCTACAATAGTCACTGATTTCGAAATAAAATAAAACTAAACTAATCCTACTGATTCAATCAATCCAGAACCAAGGTAATTCAAGCTAAGCTAAACTAACTACTATTGAAATAAAATAGAAAACATAAAGAAATACCAATTGAAGTGCTGAAATCCAAATCTCTGAGTTAAAGAAGCCTAAGGTCCACCTTATGGGTTGTCCTTCGCCTGTGAAATTCGACCTAATGACCTCTATTTATAGTTGAGAATTCTGACTAATCGCGGCGTGCAGAGCTTGGATCCGCGGCGCGTCTTATCCATTATCCTCGTTTCTCGCTGTTTGAATTTCAATAGACCGCCTCATCATTGACTATCCACGACGCGCGTGTCTTCTTCCCGCAGCACGCGTACGACTTCGATTGAAATGGTGTTTATCCAAACTTCTTTCATTTTGTCCATGTTTAGTCCCTGTTTTCATCTTTTTCTTGCACAAAAGTCCTAGCACAAAAGTGAGTAATACAATAGCATATACAATATAAATTCACCAAGAATAGTGCCTAATAATGACTAAAATGCTTGATATTGATAGGCGTTGTCAAACACCCCACACTTGTGTCTTGCTTGTCCCCAAGCAAGAGAGTTTTTAATAGATTTTAACTAAGACTCAAACATTTTTTAATGTGTTCAATTTCAAAGCTTATTGTTCCCAGAAGTTACATTGAAAATGATTTTGATAAAACTGATCAGAATATCCTTTGGAATTCACGACTTTCTCAAAACCCTTGATTACAAATTTTCTATTCACAAAAAAGTGCACGTACTCATTCAGATTCTAAAGGTCGTTAAAGAATTTTCCATGACTTTCTATGTAGTTCGTGTAACGAGCTTCCAGAAATACTATCCCAAACCAGACGATCTTAGGTAGTAAGGTGCATAAGTGCCTCTTCGAGGCCACCCTATTCGGACCTACCGGCTCGAACAACAAAGGTCACTGATTGACAACTCCCTCCTAAATTCCAATCCTAAAATACTCCAAATCTAAAATTTTCTAACTCCTAAAACTCAACTTATTTGACTAAACAGATAGCATGCTAACAACTAAACGGTATCTCTTGAAAAATACCAATGCTATAACAACTAAACGGTCACTGATTGACAACTCCCTCCTAAATTCGACCTTCCACACCCCACACTTAAAACCATACAACGTCCCCGTTGAACATAAAATTATTTCAGAATAAGGGAGAAAGAGTTACCCCTTTAGACGGTAGACTACTTGTTGGAACTAGCTTTCACAGGATACAAAAACACGTACTCCTCATGATTCAGATTCCAAGAGTTGTGGCGTAACAGTGAACACGCTGGTGAAATGGCAAGTGTAGGGGTACAATAACCCCACGCTTGCTTGAAACAACTCCTCAGTAGATTTCCATTGGTACTTACATGCAAACACTCACAAAACAATTAAATGCAAAAAGAACAAACATATAAATGATAAAAGATAACGAGAAAAAGAGAGTAACAAGTCATGTACAATGTTTCAAAAGATAACAAGAAAAGTACATCAATCATCATGCTGGATCCCAGATGGACCAGCCTCGTCATCATGGTCTCTCAAAGGGTAGGGTGGTATGTCCTCTATCTGTAGATGGAGCATGATCATCCTCTGCGTCTCTGCCATCCAGCGGTGGTGAGCCTCCATGCATATCATCCTCCGATCAAGATCCCTCAAGGCAGCCTGCACGTCTATAGGTCGCGGTGGTGACTGAGCTGGTTATGGTTGTCTCTGTGGTTGTGGCTGAATCGGTGCCTCCACTCTCCATCGTTGGGCAGGTCAGATCAATGGCTCCTTCTCCTCTGACTCCTCCTCGGCCTGGGGACCAGCTGCCTCAATCGTCGGCTTCCTCTCAATCATACCCTGTCGTGGCTGGTGGATGATCCTCATCAGGTCCATGTAACGGATCGATGCCTGCGAGGGCTCGATCGGTGCCATGCTGGCAATAACATCAGCTGTCAAAATACCGTATGATCGGGCCAAGCGGGTGATGAAGTGTCTGCCGGCCATAGGACTACTGGCAGTCGAGCCTGCCACCCGAGTCGTCAGTGAAACCGCAAGTGCGTACGGCAGGTTGAGGAACCTGCTGGAATCGAAGAGGACCCACATGTAGAACATATCCTCTCCAGACACCTTCTCGCATCCCCTCCTCTGTATGATGGGGTGGACACGATCAGGTGCATCAAGCGGTGAAGTGGATCGCGGAGCTGGCTCTCCTTAGCTGAACCAGCCTCGAACATCTCGTTGGACATGGATGCCCAAAAAACTACATTCGCCTCCCTCTGAGGCTGATCTCTGAAGTAGTCTATGAAGAAGGGTGCAAAGTGAATGCCTCTCGTCTCCGCCTCATTGTAGATCCCGGTGCGTCTGGCGAAGTCTCATAAAGTGCACTACCGACTCTCCCCTCCCAGCCTGAATCGGATCAGCTTGGATCGTGGCTCTTGTGAAGCTGGAGTGTGCCGGCAAGTAGAAAGGAACTCGAGCACGAGCTCCTTGTATACCATGTCATTCGCAGTGGCCATGAGCATGTCCCAGCCCTGGCAAGTGAAAGTATGCGTCCCCTTGGTCCAGGTGTGGTGGATGAAGGGAAAAAGCTCAGCTCATAGTCTCTCCTAGGTCAATACCTCCCGATCCAAATGAATAGCGGCGAGGTCTGGTCGGGAACGGAGCTCCCCCAGTCGAGTACGGTAGCATGGAGTCTCCTCCAGCATATCTGGAAACTGTAGAAACTGGTGTCCTGGTCTGTAGTCAATCTGCACAAAATTCACAACAAAAAGTTTTGCAAAATCAGTCCTCGCGCGCCGCAGGTGTTCTTGCGCATCGCCCTGATACAAGCGGCGCGGCTAAAGAACATGGCGTGTCACGTCGTACGTCTGTTGTGAAAATTTTCTCAAGAATCTCCAAAATCACATGTTTAACTCAATCTCAAGCAATTACAAGGCACCCTAACTATCGACTAGCCCCTCTAGGGTGAAGATTTTGCGAATGCAACACCCTACGAGTCGGCATTGCCGATTTTCTAAGTTTTTCTAGTTTCGACTAATTTGATCAATTTCGTACGCCAAATGGATGTAATAACTTGCACAAATGAGTTCAGATGACATACCTCGATAGTAGAAACTAGAATTGCGAGAAAAATGCACGAAAATTTCTTGGTTGATTGTTGCTCTGTTGCGCGATGTGTGTTTGTGTGTGTGTGATGGTGTTAACGTACCTTAAATGGCGGTTCTGACCGATCATAATCCGCGACGCGCGAAAAGGTGATCCGCGTCACGCGTGTCCCAAATTAACCCCTACGCATCAGGTTGTCTTGCGGACGTGCGACGCGGTGCAAGCTTTACCGCGTCGTGCCTCTCAAGTCTTTCAAAGTCTTCTATTTGACCCCACACTTGCTTCATACTATGAATTCCTGCAATGATGATGATTATATTTTCCTAATAACGTCTAAAAACAACATACCTAACCTATTTACGGATGGGTTGCCTCCCAACAAGCGCTAAGTTTAACGTCTTTAGCCAGACGTTTTCTGTGGCTATGGTGGATCGTACACCATTTGACATCCCTGAATTCCAGTTCCCACCGTTCCTTTGCTGACCTGATACTCCTCCAAATTTCCTGGGTCGAATGGCTTACCGGTCCTTCTGCTGCTGCCCGGTCGCCGTCTTCCGATTAATTCTAGTAAATGCTTGGAAGTAACTTTAAACCTCCAAGCTCGATCCGTCCTTCGGTATCTCTTCAGGATCACAGGTTTGATGTGGAGCGCGCCCAGTGCCGCTCCCAGTAATTGCTTTGCGAATCGTCTTTTGCTTGCATCTCGCATGTTATCTGCAGCTTGCAATTTTGGTCTGCAGTACCAATAAAGATTTTCCAATCGGATGGGATCGGGAGGCATAATATTGGTATGCTTCTGTATGTCCTCATCAATGGTATTAATTACATCCAATTTTCCACTCATGAATGGATCATGAGAGGCGCTAAGATTGTGTTTATTAATTTCGAAGACCACATCATTGTCATCATCTTATTGGTCATCGTCCAGCAGGTGGATCGGTACCAAGAGTGAGCGACTAGTTTTATCTGGTGAGGGTATAGAGTCGCCCATCACCATATCTTTACTCTCAAAATTTTCAAAATTTTCAAAAATTGCTGGGTCGGGGGGGGGGGTATTGTCATCTACGCCCCTTCCTCAATAACTGTCTCGACTAAGTTGTTTGGTGATGATATTGATTCACCCATTACCAGATCTTGAATCTCAATGATTTCAATAATTTCGGGTATTGTTGGGCTGGGGTTTGTACTGCCACTTACAGCCCCCTCCTCAACTTCCTTTTCAACCAAATGATCTGGTGATGGTATGGACTCCCTCATCACCATATCAACATTATCAATATTATCATTAAAAACATCAACAGTCGTTGAGTTAGGGGTAGCATTGTCACCTACAACCTCTTCCTCAATAACCATCTCGACCATGTTCAGGTGGTCTCCTGACTTTCCCAGAGTGTATGACCTTCCATCACATGTTCAGGTGATGCAGGATCACACACAGTATCATTGGTATTAAAATCACTCACCTCGGGTTCTGACGAGGGTGGCGGACATTCCATATTTTTCTCCAACTCATCTAATGAATTTTGCAATCTGGCAAGAGTATTGGCCTGCTCCTTCTACGTTTGGTAGGTGACAACCATAATTTCCAAGAATTGAGCCCAAACCGCAGAATTTTCATATTGAGTTGGCTCCTCGGTCCGCCATCCATTGTCATCGAATGATCCATTATTGCAATCATTCTCGTAATGGCTGTCAGCCAGATTTTCACATTCCTCACATGTGTTATTATTGGTGTACCGATTTTTTCCGGACTGGTTTGGATTTCCATATCCATTGTCATTGAATGATTCATGGTTGGAACCATTCTCATAATGGTTATATATCTGACCACCATAATTCCTACCATATGTAGTGTCAAGATAGAGCCAGCGGTGTTTCTTCTACCATATGTAGTGTCAAGATAGAGCCAGCGATTATATATCTGACCACCATAATTCCTACCATAATGGTTATATATCTGACCACCATATAGCAGTAGCAAGGGTCGATCTGTGGGAGTTTGGTGGTCAAGATAAGAGCGACAGAATACCAACTGTAGTGTCACGCTACAGCCAGCGGTGTTTCTTCTACTTTCCCGAAAAATCAATAAAAACACAATACCGAAACGAATACCAAAAACCAAAACAATCATAAACCAAACTAAATTATCTCAAACTATAAACTAAGCCTACTCACTGATTTCAGAAGCTAAGTCCAAAAAATCAGAAGCAAACACACATTCCAAACAAGCCAAACAAGCATTCAACATCAATAATACCGAAAAGTGCAATAAAACATAAACCAAATGATTACTGAAATAAAACTCAAATCCAGAAGCTACAATAGTCACTAATTTCGAAATAAAATAAAACTAAACTAATCCTAGTGATCCAATCAATCCAGAACCAAGGGAATTCAAGCTAAGCTAAACTAACTACTATTGAAATAAAATAGAAAACATAAAGAAATACCAATTGAAGTGCTGAAATCCGAATCTCTAAGTCAAAGAAGCCTAAGGTCCACCTTATGGGTCGTTCTTCGCCTGTGAAATTCGACCTAATGACCTTTATTTATAGTTGAGAATTCTGACTAATCGCGGCGCGCAGAGCTTGGATCTGAGGCGCGTCTTATCCATTATCCCTGTTTCTCACTGTTTGAATTTCAATACAATGCCTCATCATTAACTATCAGCGACGCACGTGTCTTCTTCCCACGGAACGCGTGCGACTTCGACTGAAATGGTGTTTATCCAAACTTATTTCATTTTGTCCATGTTTAGTCCCTGTTTTCATCTTTTTCTTGCACAAAAGTCCTAGCACAAAAGTGAGTAATACCATAGCATATACGATATAAATTCACCAAGAATAGAGCCTAAGAACGACTAAATTATTTGATATTGATAGGCATTGTCACTACCCCTTTAGGATGATTTTATCCCTGAATTCACTGAGAAGACTAGTGGTCATATATTTCTCAACTTAAACCCAATAAAGTTTTATTACATACTTAGGGGCTGTTTGGATGTGCTTATAAAATCAACTTATTGGCTTATTAGCTTTTTGGAAAAGTCATAAGTCATAAGTAAGGGCCTCCTTACTTATTAAAAACTGTTTATTTGCCCTTGCTTTATGGCTTATGACTTTTCCAAAAAGTCAATAAGCCAATAAGCTGATTTTATAAGCACGTCCAAACAGCCCCTTAAGTGTAGAATGTTACTTACATCATGATTTTATATTACCATTAACCCAATTTATTATTCAAATCCGACATTTTAACTTAAGGTCAATCATCCAGCTTAAATTTTCCTTTAAGTTTCATTTCTTAAAATGTTAGTTCTTTCATTACCACAATAAGGAAGAGTTATCATTCTAAACAAACTTCTGGTTGGTGAACTAATTCAATTTACCCTAAAATTCCTTTTTCTAAATTTACCCATTATCCTCACATTAGATCCTTTCTAGATCTAGCCAGGAGCATCTTATCTCAAATGATTATATAAAATTAAGAAATAACTCATACATATTAACCGGAAAAAATAATGATCTGACTTGTGCAGTCGTTGATGCGGTTAAAAATAAATACTTTATTACCTTCAATAGATAGGGTAAGGGGATGTTTGATACTTGTTGATTGAATAAGAATTGACTGACTTAGTGTCTGACCCAGTTCGACTTATCCTAAAGTTGATCGGGTAAGAGGTAAATTTAAGGGTTTAGGACTGACTCAGAAATAAATTTTGGGGTTATCAAACGGCTTACTCGGACCGAGTCAGATGTAACCTCTTACTGACCGGTAAGAGACAAATCAAACAGAGCCTAAGTAAGGGTCAAATCCAAGGAGTCTGTGGCTGAATTATTCTGTCAAAACAATCCGGCTATAGTGTCACTCTAAAGTCAGAGAATCGCAAACACGTGCAAAAAGAACTAAACTTTGAATTAAAATACTTCGGTTGTAATGCAAACGCAAGCATGAAACTGAAACTAAACTTTGATTAAAACCGAAAAATCATAACAACTTATTCAACGAAATCTCACAACTACCAACTAATCACCAAACTAACAACATCTATGAAACCAAGAATTATAGGAGTCGAATGATTCTCCTGAGATCAAAACCAGATGCTCGAGTGATCATAGGAATTCCAATTATTAGGAATCCTCCAACACCAAATTGATACAAACACTAAATAAAAGGTTAACAAGCCAAAACTACGATCATAAACTTGAAAAATACTGAAAATAGACAAAATATAGACGAAAAATAGCTCTGAGATCCAGAGGACTGCTTAATGGATGCTTAACTCTCGACTGGAGGCCGGTATTTATAGTGGTGAGATTAGGCTATCTAGCGCCGCAAACAGGTCTTTATAGCGCCGCGAAGTAACTAACTCCCCAATATCTCGCTTGGCTGGTCAAATTTGAATTATGATGCTATCCTTTCATGGCGTCGTGAACTCTTCCTCTTGGCGTCACTAACTGCTCGATCATTATCTCTTGATTTCCAACTAATCCTTATCCAATTGTGCTCTTAATTCCTGCAAATTAACTCATTTTCTACCACAAACAACTTCCAAGGAAAATAAGTGTATTCGTTCGATTTATAACAATTATTAAACTAAAACATACCAAATAACGCATAATTAATCTGAAACAAAAGCGCGTTATCAAACACCCCACACTTGGACTTTGCTTATCCCCAAGCAAATCAGAGTTTTAGCCTTTAAAAACAATCCTTTTAACATATTCAATATCAATTGACAATATCTGAGACAAAACAAATCCTTAGTGTGCTAATGATTATCTTTTGCATTCCTTAAAACTGTACTCATTTGAAAACTCCTAGTTCTGTTATTTTCCAGAATTACCCTTGTACACACTTTTCCAAGAAAATCATTTATGTCAAGACTTTGTGTATATGTTGTTTTATGTTGCACTAATATTTACCTTTTTATCCTTCGTACCTTTGGAACTCATGACTTTTTACGGAACTCTTGATTACAAATTTTCAGCTCAATATTGTACAGAGCTTACTCATTCAAATTCATTGCCCGTTAATGAAGTTCCATGGCTTTCTATTGTACATGTGTAACGAGATTTCAACAACATTATCCCAGACCAGATGATCTTAGGTAATGAGGTGCATTAATGCCCGAGGGCCACCCTTTTACAGTCTACCGGCCCGAATACCATAAGTCGCTAATTGAACGTTTCCCTCCTGAATCCCAATCTTATGGTACATTTAATACTCTATTATTTTTTTGACAATGACAACATAACACCACGTACATTTGCAACTCTAAACTCTAACTCAACCCGTTTTAAATAAGACTTGGTCATGTTAACAACTAAAATGATATTCTTTGAAAAATACCATAAGCTAAAATTTTCAAAAAGTTCATTTTTCCACAATGCAAACTATGTTATTTTCACTTTAATTACAGGTCTGACCAATACATCAGATACATTCATTATTTGAGAAAATTTTTGTAAAATGTAAAAAGTTGGCTAATTATACTAACACTTTTTCGACCATCCCCACCCCACACTTAAGTCATACAATGTCACTATTGTATATAAAAGAAATAAAAACAAAGGGAGAAAATAGACAACTTCCATGGGATAGAACAACGAAACTGCTTGAGGTGCAGATTTGTTTAACTCACATGATTGATCCTTACGCTTGTACTTGTGATAAAAGTCATCCAGAGACTGATTCCAGTAAGCTCCCACCAGCCAAAGCTTAAGAAGAGACAACAGTAGACGGGTCAGGTATAAAACAGAGTGTAGGGGTACACTAACCCCACACTTGTTTTGATGCTAGTCTCTCACGATTGGGGCGTCCTTCCTCATAGGTTACAAGATATGATCAAAACAAGGATTAGTAATCTAGCTACATTCACATGTGACAGTATCAATTCATACCAAGCATCATAATAATTACAAAAATAATAAGTTAATTACATAAAAAAACGAAAACAAAGAAATAAAAAGTACAAAGCATATCACTGTCCGGCATCATCATCGTAGTGCTGGGTCCCCAACGGACCAACACCATCCGGGCATGTACCCGGAAATGGGTGTACATGATCCAAAGCACTATGAGAAAAAATATGAATGAACGTGTCTGAAATCCAACGGAGCTGGTCCTGCATCACTGCCTCGGTGGCAGTCAGGTCACGTAATGTGGCATGGACGTCTAACGGCTCCGGTGCCTACTACTGGGGCACTGGTGGTCGAACTGGTGGAGCCACCAGTCGACGCCTCTAAGGCCTCGCCTCCTCTAGCTCAAGCTCTGGGTCAGTACCCTCAACGGATCCCTCGGCTGTTGCAACTGCTCCCCCCATCAGAGCAATCTTATAACGGTGAGTCGCCTTTGACATCTGCACTACCCTCAGGATATCCAAGTAGGCTGAATCCATCCGGCGGGGTAAGTGCAACCTCAATCGTGGGATCACATCCCTTGTTAAAATTGAATATGACCGGGCCAGGCGGGTAATGTAATACCCCCGGTCATAGGGCTCCCAGACTATGGTCCCTTCTCCTTAGTGGTGAGGAAGACTGCCAAAATATGGGGGAGATGGATGAAGTGTGTGGGGTCAATGTTTGCTCATATATAAACATGTCCTCACAGGGCACCTTCTCACCGCCCTTGATGTTAGGCGCCATACAGGTGATGATCATATGGAGTAGTCAGTAGAGGGGAGAATGAAGCATGTTCTCCCTGGCGGTGGACGACGAGTATGGCTGGCGGGCGTGCGGAGCCCAAGTCTCCTCATCTCTGACACCGTTCGGCTGGACCAAATGGTAGGCCTCCAAAAATGGAGAAAAATCGATACTCGAGGTCTCGTACTGCGTATAAATTCCATACCTCCAAGCGAACTCTGGGATGGTGCACTCGCGACTCCTGCCTCTTAGGCGAAATCATACATGTCATCCTGCTAGATCACGGGTAGCATGTACAAAGTTGCATGTCAAGTAGAACTGGAGCATGAGCTGCCAATAACTCGACTCATCCTCTATTCGCAATAGCCTATCCCACCCTTTCATGTAAATGTGTGAGTCTCGTTGGTGCTGGTCTAGGTACGGGTGAGATGGGTCTCCAGCTGGGGCATCAATCCAACCATGGTCAAGAATGGCATATCCAGTACTAAGGCTACCTCAATGTCTCGAGTCGCTATCATCCTAAGTCGGGCTCAGTATCCCTGAGTCTCCTCAAGGACCTGTAAAAAGTCCAGAAACTCATGTCGTGGAAGGTTAACATCATCAACTAAGTGTTGGGATCGATGGGGTGCAATCTGCAAAACTTAAGACCTCGTGAGTAAATTGAAAATTTTTGCAATTTTGGTCCTTTGAATGGTTGGCGTCGCCAACCATAAGCTTAGAGTCGCGAACCATGAATGTTCATAGTTCGTGCTGCAGGTTCATAGTTAGCGTCGTAACTGCAAGTGATTCATTTCAGACCACACATTTTGGAGATTCAGCCCATACAAATTAACCCTACTATATTAAGACCTTCATTAAGCACATAAGGGTGCCAATTTTTCAAATTACACACCCTAGAGGTCGGCATTGGGGTTTCCTAATTTGTAACCCCGAACCCTAAATCGGTCTGATTCGAACCCTAACGCGTATTAGGGTTAAAAGATAACTGACTTACCTTAGTTGGCGATGCGATGGGTACCACTTAGCGTCATTAAGTGACTTCGAACGCTCCAGAATACCGGGCTTGAGCCCCAATTAGCATCGCGAAATGTGCATATTAGCGGTGTTAATAACGAATGTTACCATTTTACCCTTGATTTTCCGAATTTGCTACAACCTACACCACCTCACACTTGGGTTGTACCACGTCTCGTTTACTAATAAATAATGAGCAGTGATAATAAAAAAGTATCAAACAACGTAAAAACTCTCAACCAAACACATGAAAAATAAATTTTCTAAAAATCGATTCAAAAACCGCCAGGCTACCTTCCAGAAGCGCTTCTTTCTTCAAGTCTTTTAGTTGGACCTTCGGTGTTGTTCAACCTGAATCTGATTGGATCCAGGCTCCACTCGGAAGTATCTCTTGAAGTGTTCTTGCTAGAATTTTTTCCAATTGACTGACTTGTTCATCAAGGTTCTATATCAACTCTTGTTGCTTATGTAGCACTGCATCAATGTTAGCTTCTTTTTCCTGACAACCTCTTCAAGCTCCCTATCTCTACTCTCTGTTGTCTCAGTGAACTATATCATAATGATTTCTCCAAATTTAGTTTTCACTCTTGAGTTTCTCGTAGTCTGGAATGCTCTTGCTTCTTCCCAAGGTGTATAACCCTGTTAACATAAACAAAATCTTCCCCATGATCGGAGTGCTCGGTGCTTGGGAAATGATGGCATTCATCCCCATCGATAATTTCAAATTGAGAGCACTCATGATCTACTTGGTGTTAGAAACAAAAATATTAAAGCTTGGTTTTTTATTACCAAATGAAATATCCATAGCTCTAGTCTGATAGTTGATTTAGGTGTTTGTTGTTGCTAGGAATAGTCGTCGTAGGATGATAGTCGACGAAGCTTCCTTAAGTGTATTCTCGTAATCCATCATCAGGAAGTCCACTAGGTAATAGAAATCTCCCACCTTAAGTAAGACATTCGTCGTTATCCCAGGTCTCTAAGTATGTGTTGGGTTGACCTCGGTGGTACTTGGAAACTTACCTTTATCTCTTTTTCTGATTTGTTCTGCCAGCTAAGCGGTTTTTCTCTCTAGGGAAACAATAGATTTAGAATTTGTGTCTGACTTCTGATGAGTTTGCGTAATGAACTCCATAATCTTGTCAAGCTTGTTGTTGTAATTCTCTTCTTTCCTTAATGGACCAGCATCTCTGTTGTTGTTTGCTGGAGGGAATTGTCGCTGTTGGTTTTGATTTTGATAGTTCCCCTGACAGTTTTTGTTGAAGTTATTTCCATTATTTGGTCTGAACGGCCATGGAGTGTAACGGAATTACCCGTACCCATGGACTTGATTGATTTCATCCTGGATTTTGGTACAGAGTTCAGCCTTATGATCAATTCCCCCATAACTAACACACATTGTCTGCCTATACAGTACATGTGCACCATTCTCCTTGCTAAGACTTGAAAGCAAAAGGTCAAACTTTTTATTTAAAGCGTTTATATCATATTTTACCTCGTTTTGCCAATCATTGTCCACCCCTACTGAAGTTGCTGAAGAGGTCGGGTTATCCCTCTTTTTATCCAAGTAATCAGTCTTAGAGCCATTACTTAATTGCTCCAGGAAACGCCAGTCGGCTTCACTGCATCATTATTGTGTCATTCGACGAGGCGTTACTCATCGACTGGTTTGTACTATCAACCCCATCGAAGAAGAACTTGACCAACTGCCAACGTGGAAACTCGTGATGTGGACATGAGCATAGTAACTCCTTGAGACACTTGAAAGCATCGTGAAACTCCTCATTGGGATTTTGTTGGGAGTCCTTAATCACCTTCCGTATCTGCATGATTTTACTTGCTGGGTAAAACTCCTGGCAAAAACTTAATTTTTAACTGGTCCAAAGTAGTGATACTATTGAACGTCGGCGATGTAAACCAATCTTTAGATTTATCTTTAAGCATAAATGGAAACAAACGCAATCTAAATGAATCCATGTTAGCTGCTCATGGAATGTTGTTAGCTATAGCTAAGATTTCATACAAATAATTATAGGGGTCATCATGCTTATAAGTTATAACCCTTGAACTCTGGTAAAACACTTAACAATTGTGGTCTTATTTCCACCTAATGCTCATTTCATTTTGGGAAAATATAGGTGAAGCATCGTCATATTCTCCCGGCTGGAAGTGAGAGGCTACAAACTGTCTAATAGCCGGTGGGAAAATAATTAGGGAATGTAATTACGGTCGTCCTTCAAACCGTTATTATCGTACCGTTGTTCTTGCCAGTTGTTGTTGTTTCCTCCATTCTGATTCCTTCGTGGGTCGCAACCTTGGTTCCTCTGGTTGCCTCGGTTGAAATTTGGTATCTAACCATCGTCGCCACCTTCCTCATAGTCTATCCAACCATAGTCGCCACCTTCCTCCCGGCTGGAAGTTGGGCTCTATTCTGGAGTTTGATTAGGATTACCATGACAATACTACGGTCCTGCGTTCCTTTGATTTTGCTGATTGCCACCGTTGTAACCCTAGTTCTGAGTGTTCCCACGTTGTGGCCTCGGACATTTGTGTTAAGCGGTGGTGCTTGCTAAAAGAGTGGTGGGTCCTGCATTGTTGGCACCGTTGTTGTTGTTCTCGTTACCGTTGGCTCCATTGTTGTTGTGAGTTCGAGCTGGTGGTACTGGTGGTTGTTCAACCTCGACGCCACCCTGCTGCTCGTGGGTGACATATTCCACTATTAAATCGTCTTTGTTCATATTAAAACGGCATATGACCACACGATTCTTTTGTGCAGTCCGCTCAATTTCAGAATCAAACAATAATGGTGAAGAACGTATATTGGTGTTGTATTGAATAAAACGACAATCATTTATAATGTTAATTATCAAATAAACAATTATTTAACATCTAATATTCTTTTAAAATGAAAGGGTAAAAAAATTGACGCTAGATTTATCGAGGCCTAACAACCTGGAATGGGTAAAATAAAAGTACAATCCTATTTTTAGAAAAGTGCATTGCTATTGTTTATGGAAAATCTATAAGTACATTGCTATTATCGGTAAGAATCGAAGGCCTTATTTTTTTTCCTCCGGGCTTCAAATCGGTTTGGACCGGCATTGAGGTGATCGTGGGCATCGCACTTCTCTTTTAAATTAGGTGGGATGCTTTTGACTTTGCAACATTCCTTTTGGCCCAAGATTGTCTTGATTCGGTTTAGTCTTTGTTCTAACTACCGGGTATTGCTGTTCGGTTCGATCATGTATGTATGTTTGGCCGGTTTGTTTGTTCGCTTATCAAACGTATTGATGTGATACACTACCAATATACATACGCATGCATATAGTATATTTAAAGGGGTATTATGGGGATGTGAAAGAAAGGCCGTAATATATGATGCGGTGTTTCCCACTAAATTTGAGTTATCTTGTCAACCCAACTTTGCATTTTCATTAATCAACAAGAATAGAAGCCTACCAATATCAAAGCGAACGTCTAATACCGCTATAAACAAGAACACTCCTAGTACCATCCCATGCGATCCAACATCACATCTCATCAAATATATATTTAGACTTTAGAGAAAAACGAATCTTTACAAGTTTAAAAATATAACTCTACAAGTGTTTGGATGAGTCCTATTACTTTTCCATCACGCTATGTTCTATTTTCAATTAACAATTAAATTTGAGTATGTTTCATAAATAAACTTGATTAAGTAATAAGAAATATAAACATTTGAAGCGTGCGTAAATTTCATATATAATAATAATTAAAACAGGTTGCTTAATTTCATATTTTTACAATATAAGGTTGTTTATTTAGTTAAGTTTGGAATTTCATATTGTAAAAAGATTATAGTTCTTTATTTAGAGGTGTTTAAGATTGTTTACTTAAAACAATTTATGTTTTTTTAGTAAAAAATGTTTATTATCTTATCCCTTGTCAAAAAAAATTAAAAATATTTGTTTGACTTACATGGTGTCAAAATATAATAAGATTATAAGTTTTTTTTAATGTTTGACAAATGGTACTTATATGTGTAATGGGAAAATAACTTATCAAAAACTTATTAAATAAATCAATAAGGTAGGAGTAAGTAATTTACCCAAATTTATTTATTTAAGTCACTAAATACTTCTAAATCTTCATATTAAAACACGTAAACCTCCTTATTATTGATATCAAATCGTAATAAATTAATAAGTATTTCAAATAAGCAATCAAAAAAACCTCTATATAAGTTGGAAAGGGCTAAACTTAAATTCGAATCAAAACTCAAATTTTATAAATCTATGAAATTCCAAATAATAAATAACTATTATTATTCAATCGTAAACATTAAAAGTAAACAAAATGTTATATGGATTAAATTAAAAATATTCATTTAAAATACAAACCATTATCTCATCAACATGTTTTGGGGGATAAAAAACGTTTTCATTCCGGGTGCTCTAAGTGAACGACTTTAATCAGTCACTGCGATTTTTCTCACTTTAAACATAAGTTATATTTCCTTTTTCCTGTAGGAATAAATATTCAATAAAATAATTAGAAGGGTCCAAAGAACAAGTGAGAGATGGATCGGAAGATCCATTTTTCAAACGCCAACTTTTCAAAATAAATATCCTTCCGCCCAAAATTACCCCTTCATATACGGATTTTCCGACGCTAAAATCTAAATACAAGTGTAATCATGTATTTAATATAAACAGAAAATGAACATTTTCATTGTTATTTTCTTTAAAATTGATCCTTAATTTTGTTTTTTAAGGAATATTTTTATTATAAATTGTCTTTATCTTATGGTGTCACTATCATTTTGGTCTCATCACTGCACACCGTCAAATAGAATTAATTATGTTGTTGATAGATTGTTTTGTTGTAGCATAGAATTTTAGGCCAGTAATTGTGATTAATTCTGGTAGAAAATAATTTTTTTGGAAAATTAAATTAAATTGAAATACATTAAATAAAGTATGAAAATACATAAAAGAAGTTTGTATTAGAAATCTAAGGTCATTTAGATGTTTAAAAGTATTAAATAAAAGGGTACAAATAAAATTTATGATAAAAAGACTAAATATGTTAAATTTAAGAAAACTTTGTAAGACCATGTTGGACTATATTTGAAAACCTAGATGCTATGAAATCAACATTTAAAAGTCGAAGATGAGATCCATAAGTTAGAATTATAATATATGTTATTTGGAGAAATTTTAGAATGTGGGACCAATCTTGTCAAATTCTTGAAACTTAGTAATGGGACGAAATAGACAATTTAGGGACTAATATTGTCAGGAAAAATTAATTAACTGTTAGTGGTGAGATTCCTAGGTTAGGAGTTGGTGTTGACATCTTTTTGGGACAAATATTAAAATCGGATTAAAAGTGTCGAATATGTCAAATTTGGCTTTGATAGCATTTGACTTAGTGTTGATTTATATGTTACTAATTTTTTTCCAGGGGACTTGAATGTGAAGAAATAAACTCGGTTGACTAGTAAAAGGTTCATTAAGGGCAAATGTGTAAAGATGTTAAGTAGAGGGGTTTATGTTACCAATAGTCAAAAATATATAAGCTAGTTACTCCATCTTCTTCATTAGATTCACTTCAAACGAGCTCTAGAGAGGAGAGGGTTGTTTCAATGGCAATTCAAAGGTTTAGTGAGATATTGGACCGACGATTCATGTTCTAGTTCTAGTTTTGAGTTTAAAGCATCAATGAGGTATAATCTCTTCTTCTTTTTCTTCATTTAGAAGTAAGCTAGGGTTTGGGGAAAACCCGCTAAATATGAAAATCTATCATATTAGATTCATTTCTTTTCGATTTTAATTTAGTTTTAGTCATTTGAGTTTTAGTCTAATTTCATTACAATCATCTATGGCTAAATTTTGAAGTTGAATGAGTTTTTGAAACCTTGAAGCTTCAACACTTGTGGATTCTGAATTTTCAACATTTATCATGATCTTTGTGTTGATTCTAACCTGATTTCAATTTTTCTAAGTATATGTGAACTAAGGAATCCATTATTGGTTTATTACTTCATAATTAGACATTTGAGAAATTTCAAGTTTGAACCTAGCTTCAATTGAGTATTCTAGATATAGTGATGACTTGAATGTGTTTTTGACACTCACTTTTATTACAAACACGATTCATTAACTTAAAACAAAGTTCATTTGACGATGATCTAGTGATTTCAAAGGCATTGATGTTGTTTTGAAGCTCAGAGCAAGTATGTGATGCTTAATCAAGTTTATGTTGTACAAAAGCTTCTAGATCATCATAAATTCAACTTAAATCACGGTATTTGATTATTCTAAATGGTTCGAAATATGTTTTGGGTATTAATGGATCAAATTAAGCCATTAAAACTGAAGGAACTAAGACTAGAGGTGATTTGGATGTGCATATGGGCCACAACAAAGGTTCTAATGGCCTTTGGATATAAGTCATCTGCGGATCCATCCGGAGAATCTGTTGATCAAAAGAATTATCATGTCATGATTGAGTTACTCCTATACCTTACTACAAATCGTACAGATATCATGTTTTCAGTTTGTTTGTGTGAAGGTACCAAGCCAACCCTAAGGTATCTTACGTAACAGCTATGAAGTAGATCATCCAATATCTTTGGGGAACAAAAGCATTAAGGTTGTAGTACCCTATTGGAAACGACTTTAGTTTACAAGCATTTACAGATTCTGACCATGTTGGTTGCAAGCTTAATCGAAAAAGCATATATAGAGGATGTCAATTCCTCGAAGGTAGATCAATGAGTTGGTCATCGAAGAAGCAGATGTGCATTTCACTTTTCACAAGTTGTTGTTCACAAGTGTTGTGGATGAATTCGCAAATCATGGATCACTAATATGGTTTCTTGAAAGTACCAATATATTGTGACTCTCTAATTGCAAATTTTTATTTCCTATAATCCAATCCAACACTCTACGACAAAACACATTGATATCATATATCATTTCATCAAGGACAACATTATAAAAGAAAATATTCAAATCATATTTGTTACTTATGATGTAGAGATTGCTGATGTTTTTACTAAGGCCCTAGACCCAACAAAGTTCAACCATTTCCTGAATAAGCTGGGAATGTTGAATCATGATCCTCAATTTCATAAAGATTGAAAAGTGGGTTGGCGTTTTGATCGTCGTATTATAAGGTTGTCATCAAGATAAACATAATATCCAAAAGTAGATAGCCTCATGTTCGGGCATTTATCCAATCGGCGTCTGTGTAGCCGATAAGAGACGTATATGGTGACTTTGACAAGTAAACCATACGATAAGGTACCCTAGAGATAGCAAATAATTTGTTTGAGAGAATTTGCATAACAGATAGATGGATAATGCACTTGCAAGCTGTCACACCCCGATCCTTGGCGGAATCGATCAAGGCGTGATATATTGTTCAAAGTCTCATGACAACTATGTTATAATATGATTAGATTCAATTAAGTACTAAGTATGCAAACAAGATCCACAACATACAAATACAAATCCAAATACAACAACATTTATTACATCAAATTTAAATAGTCTAGTGGGTTTCTAAGGTACACCCTACTTTTCATCAACTTCATTCTTCAAATCTGCATCATGGGTAAAAACAGGTTAACTACGAGAGTTGGTGAGTAATCTAGTTTTATTAAAGAAAATTGTGAGTTTGAATAATTTGAAATTTGTTTTCTTTTGAAGTTGGCAAGCAACTGTTATTGAGATAACAGTTTATAAATCAAAAATTGATTAACAAATGATAACAACAACAATAAATCCTCACCCTATATATACATATATATGTATATATATAGGATGGAGCATCTAATCATCATACACACTCAACCACGTGCAATCAATCACCTTAGCGTCCCAAGGCGGGGTGATCAACCCAATAGCGCCATTATTGTCCATAACGTACCTCAAGAATATGGGCATAGTCATGGAGATTAGACTAAAAATGATAATGCACTACAAGTACATGTAGCGTAAACAAACAATAATTATACAAATAATGATTCAAGTATAAATGTCCCAACAATGTCACAATTGTGATAAAATACTAAAGTGAAGTTGGAAATATATTAGAACCACATGATACACCCCCAAAAGTATTTAAAATTATAAAATATGGGGTAGATTACTCACATTAGTCCAATAAGGAATGCGCGTGTTGTACGATAGACGACTCGAGTCAAAATGTCGTAGAACCTAATATAATTAATAGTTTTGGCTTAGGAATCGATAAACGGGAATATAATATTAATAAAAATAATTAGACACGTATTCTTATATTAGATGAATTAACAATAATCCAAATTTTGTTTTGAATATTACTGTATTCATATGTTAAATGAATTTTAAATTGAATTAATTACTTTGCTTAATTAATTTATATCTTCACATTAGGCAAGATTTTAATAATTTCTTATGAAAATAATAACTAGTCAAATTATAAGTATTTACAGATTTTATATATTATAAACAATTATTTATATGAAATAATCATTAAAAATGCATTTTTACATGCTTAGATATTTAGGAAAATGGTTTTAAATACTAAACAGTAATGAAACATTCTGAAATTATCAGAAAATCATTATTTCATAAAATAGTAATTACTGTAAAATTTACATATTTTTCTTAACTGCTTTAGTATTTATTTAGTATTTTAATAATTAAACCACAACAAAATTCGGGAAAACTAATAAATGATTCCCAAAAATTATGGAAAATTAACCATAGTTTTCTAACATTATATTGAGCCTACTGTAAATAGTTTGGATATTTTGGACTATGGGAAGTATTTCTTATGTTTTTCATTATTAACTAATCAATAAAATCATAAATAATAGGAAAATATTAAGAGAAATTCATTAGACTTTTTATTCATGATTAACATGTTATATATGATATTCGGATAAGGTTTTATAATTTTTTGGACATGTGTAGCTATTTATTATCAATTTAAACCATTAAATAATCATTAAATCAGGAACAATAAGCAAACATTCTTACAAAACTCTATAAATGTTTTCATGGAGTCTTTAAAATGTTAATAACGTGCGAAAAATATAAAATCTAGTTTTTAACATACATAACTATATTTTGCAATTTATTTATCTACAACACAATAAAATACAAAATAAGCATCAAACAGTAATATAAATGCATGAAACTTTACAAATCCACTTTATTCAATATATGGGTTGTTACAAAATTTTCCTAGAATTTATTGACTGCAAAAAGTATTTTATGTGAATTATTGCCCTATTTTATTACCATAATTATAGTAATTCAATAAAAATAAGTTATTTTCTGAAAATTTCCAGAACTTCTTATTTTATTGATGGGATCCTGAGAAAAATCAGGTTTATGCATAAAATGAGTTTTAGATAGTTTGGTGGATTTAATTTGTTTCATTCATGAATTTGAGACTTTTAACAACATACATTGATGAATGCTTCAAGAGGGATGAAGATTTGAGTATATTGGAGTGTTCTTGGCTGAAATATGAAGATTTCTAGGAGGAATTTCGAGATTGAGAGTGAGAGAAAGAATAGATATGGTTTGAGTGGTGATGAGAATAATGTGTTGGAAGAAAAATTAAAGGAAAGATGATGGGAGGTGTGAGTGGAAGACAATGGGAATAAACTTTTACTTTTGGTGGTCTTCATAATTCCCCACTAACACAAGCATCTTAAGAGTTTTATAAAATTTAATGTAGTGTTTATAAAAATAGAGTTTTATAAAAAAAAATAGGTTATTATTTTATTATAACAATCTACTTTGATTTGAAGTTTAATTATAGCATTCAAGTTTGATTTTTTTAATTTAATTAGAGCATCATACTTTGATTTGATTTTAATATGGTATCATAATTTAATTTGATTATAGTTATAACGTTATACTATGCTATATTGCTATTAACGTCAATTTATATCGTAGTGTAAAGGTTTTGATCCTATTAGCGTCAAGAAATCTCGAGTAGGGTTTATTAAATTTCCAATTGGGTTGGGTTGACCCGAATCCATTTTAGGCGGATGTCACACAAGCAAACTTGTTGAACCCCATAAGTAATATATATATATATATATATATATATATATATATATATATATATATATATATATATATATATATATATATATATATATATATATATATATATATATATATATATATATATATATATATATATATATATGGTAGTGTAAAAGTAAGATATTGTAAGGCCTTAAAGAGCCTAAGATGGTGTGTAGGATCGATACAAGGTTCCCCAGTGTTGGAGCTAAGCTTTAAGCTAGTGTTTATTGAAGTCTATGATGGTTTAAAATTGTTCATGCCTACACGATCAATAATTTATTTTACATATTATGTTTGATGTAAAAAACATGTCTAAAGAGTGTCACTGAATGGCTATCCCAAAAAATAGCTAAGCATACCAAGATCTTTCATTTCAAATTCACTCTCTAAACAAGACATGAGAGAGAGGGACCTAAAGCTGATGACTAGAAGTCGTAAGAATGATTTCATGAATGTATAGTAAATGGTAAGCAACATCAGACCCATGGTGATGAAAAAGAGAGTGATCAGATTTGCTATGAATGAAACCAGTTGTTGAAATGAAGTCAGTAGTTCATGTGTACCATGCATGGGGAGCTTGTGTGTGAGGCCATAAAGCGACTTGTGTAAAGAAACACATGGTTTGTCGTGAGTGGTCACAAAAATCCACAGGTTGATGCATGTAAATTGTTTCTTGTAAGTTGACATAAAAAAGCATCATTGACATATAATTGGTATATAAGACGTGATTAGGAAGGTGAAAGACTGAGGACAGTCCAGATGGTACCTGGTTAACAATTGGACTAAAAGTTTCCATGTAATGAACCCCAATATGTTGTTAACGACCATAGCCAACAATGCAAGCTTTGTATCGTTCAAATGTTCCATCTGATTTCATTTTGTGTTTAAGAATCTACATGCTACGAATGACAGGCATATCCATAGTTCCATCTAGATGCATTGCTGACTGTAGTCACCGTTCCAGACCAGCTTTCTAGGAGCAAAGATAATAATAGTAATGCATGGGCTTCGTCTTTGAACCTAATGCCAATAGATAT
Source organism: Cichorium intybus (assembly GCA_023525715.1). Classification (NCBI taxonomy): domain Eukaryota; kingdom Viridiplantae; phylum Streptophyta; class Magnoliopsida; order Asterales; family Asteraceae; genus Cichorium; species Cichorium intybus. Next base: position 40,691,619 of record CM042012.1, on the reverse strand, counting down.
TAACCTTGATATTATTGAGTTGAACTCGTTGATGTGATCAGTCACTGAATCGCCTTACTTCATCTTCGTGTTAACCAACTGTCTAATCAGGAACACCTTGTTCGTTGTAGAGGGATTTTCGTACATGTTAGATAACGCATTGATCAGTCCATACAGTATTCTCTCATTAACGACGTTGTAAGCAACGTTTCTTGTCAATGACAACTGGACCACTGTAAGGGCCTGTCGATCTAATAGATCCCACTCCTCTGGTATCATAGCAGATGGTTTCACACCGGTTAGGGGAAGTTATAGCTTCTTCTGGTATAGGTAGTCTTCTATCTCTATTCTCCAAAAGCCAAAATCGTGACCTTCAAGTTTGTCGACATTAATCTTCTCTTCTTCATTCATAGCTCTAATACTAGTTTGTTAGGACTAAAGACTTCGACAAATGCACTTCCTATATGATTATCTAGACATAGGAACAACAAGATGAAACCAAAAAGAACATAAGCATTTAATGGTTCACTCTGATATAATCTAATTGAGCTACATCCACCAGAGAACTAGAGTGATTTTATATATTGATACAAATGTTATACAAAGTATTTTAGCATTCTACAATATTTACGGCTCACTCTAATCGCACTGCTAGGTTACAATATTAAGAAGTTATTTATAGTGGACAAAAGATCTAATAGAAATTATGGAAATTTTTCGACAACAAGCTTTCTCCAAATGCCAGCTCTGATGTGACTGGTCAGGTGACCATGTTGGTCAGAAGACCTTTATCCTTCTGCATGTCGCCCATGTCAGACCTTGAATTCGGTGCCAACGACTTTTGCTGACCATCTGTAGTGAACTTATTTCTTTATTGGTGAACTACTTCAACTAGAACTCCTACCTTACATCCTTAATCCTGGCTGCAGAACTTTCCATGTTGAGGAACCATCCAAACTCCTGATCTGCCCAGAGTAAGACTTACTCCGGACAACTGATCATGCGGACTACTTATTCCTCTGGATACCTTCGAACTTTTCTAGCCTTCCGAAGAACATAGATCCGTATGAACTGTGTGACTTGCTTCAGAGACTGATCCTCTTCGAACACACCGTTAAACTCCATACCTCAACAATAATGGCACCGAGATAACCCCATATGGCTTTTACAGCAGTGGTTGCCACAGCGTTGGTGGGGTAGATATGAAAGTGATCGGTGGAACTGTATTGATCAAGTACTTGGTGAGCTTGGCATGAATTTGGAATAAAGTATCCCACCAGGAATATTGGCGATTTTGCATCTCCAAAGTGATAAGTATGAAACTCTTGATGTTTGAGATTTGTTGTTGTTGGATGATTTTGTTTTCAGTAGCCATGGTTAGGGTTTAAGAGATGTTGATTAAGGAAGGAGAGCAATGAGGGTGTGGGGTTGTGTGGGGAATGAAAAGGGTTGTGAGGGAGAGTGATCAATAATGATTCGTTGCTTGGAGAAGAAGGGAAAGATGGTTTTCACGTGCCTCAAAAAGCAAGAAAATGATAAGGGAGTCGCAATGGAGGTAAGAAATTGTGAGAGGGAAGAGGGTGGTGGTCGACGAGACTTGGGAAGCAAGAAAGAAGGGAGGAGTCGGCTCATTAGGGTGTCAGCTAGAGAAGACAGAAAAAGGTTAGGATCTTTTAGTCTAATACCATGATATAACTCAAACTCATGGCGTTTATTGATGATTTGAGTTGCATAAACATAAGGGTCATACAATATGTGGAAAGTCTATCTTTAATACAATTATAACATCTCTCTAATATTGAGACGGATATTGATGATATGTCTATTACTAAGTATGAAGATTGAAGAATATCAAGACCAAGTCAAGTTCAAGTGCTTAAATTAGAATATAAGCATAAGAATATTGAGGTCAAGGGCATGTACTGAAGCCTCCCGATCTCTTTGGGCCATTTTATTATGCTTATGTAGTTTAGTATATAATGCAATGCCACACTAGAATTACATAGACTACTATGTGTCTATGTGTGTCGTTTTCATAGTGAAAGTTGAATGCTTTGGCTTTCATATTCTCCCGTGAGTGTGTTAATAGAGTTCGGTGTGTCGGTGTGTCTTAGTTCTTTCTACAATAGAAAACGTATTCGAATAAATTAGTTTCAACATATTTCCTATCTTACTTTGCTTAATTCACAATCTAGGACCAACATATCCTCACATAGATATATAGAATAATAAATACTTTCTCCTCAAGCTCCCATAACCATTTTGTTCACTATGTTCCATTTCAAGTCCAATGTGACATGGTCCACAAGTTCCACGTTCATTCCAGTATGCGTTAATCAATATAGCTTCATTGCCATAAAATAATATAGCAAGGTGGTGGTAGTAATAGAGCAACTTGTAAACTAAGGTGGCAAAACATGAAAGAAGGTTGTTTTCACATCAACGATGTAGCATAATATTTGTATGAAACAATATGAAGGAAGTGAGGAGATAATATGCATATCAGATAACACTACCATTAGAAAAACATTTCGACTTGTTAATGGAATTTCAAAATAAATCTTCAAAATACAAAAGATAAGCGGTTTATACGTCTCTTCAATTTCCTCATGAAACCCGTAATAATTGGCTCTATGCATAGTATAAATCATAGGACAATATAGCCATTTCTAGTATCATAATCTTTCTTTTGAATGTTCCAAATAAAAACAATCATAATGATTAATGATTAAATGGCAAGTGAACCCACAAAATTCACATTTAGGGGCCCCTTAGAATAAAAACATGCCACATTACACCTTCAGGTAAAAGTGGGTCATCATATCCACTAAATGACACGAAATTTGTGGAGTTTTCTTACAACATGTTTACCATACACGCACCTAACAAGATTTCAAAATAAAAAAACAAACAAACAAACAACTCACGTTAAAAGTCATTCCATACATGTTTTTATCACCCACGAAAAAATTGACCAAACAATAAAACATAATTTAAAGATTCAAACAATAAACGTAAGAGTAAATTACAGTTTTGGTCCCTATGGTTTACATGATTTTAAAGTTTTAGTCCAAGTTTTGAATTTTCACGAAATCAATCCCCGTGGTTGACATTTTATTGCATTATTGGTTCATATTGCTGTTACAGTCAAATTTATTCTGTTAAATGAATGTAAAATGTCTATAGTACCTCTAGGACCAAAACTGTAATTTACTAAAAAGATATATAAAACCCTTTCTCTCTCTCCTCTCTGTAAAGATATGTAAAATCTTGCAAACCATAGGGACTAAAACTGTAAATCGTGTAAACCATAGGGACCAGAACTGTAAAAAATGACCAAACAATAAACATAATTTAAAGATTCAAACATTAAACGTAATTTAACGACAAAAACACGATAACCAAATATTGTTGTCACATAAAGATTGTTAAAACTTATTCGATACATGTTTTTAACTAGTAATAAAATCCCTAAAAATGAACCAAAACATGTTCTCAAAAACCAAGTGTTGATACTGGTATACAAAGTACAGTTACAGACTCCATCTATTTCCGTTCGATGTACAACTACAAGTGGTACCTATGCAGATAAGACTTGTACATTGCGGGGTTTGATTCGAATAATCTTTTTTTTTTTTTCAAAAAAAAAATGGAGCTCATTATTAACAGGTACAAAAGAACAAAGAAACACCGGTTATTTGTGTTTGAGGATTTTGTGGACTTCATCTCTTGTGGGCATGGCTGGAATGGCTCCTTTTTTTGTTACAGTTAGGGCCCCACATACGTTTGCAAAAAGAAGGGCTTCTTTTAGTTTTGCTTCGTCCTACAATAAAATTAAAAAATTTCAATTATTAGATACAAAAATGGGATCGATTGTATGTTTAAATAGGATTCTTATTATGTTTATGGTTTTTTATAAATCCTACCCCTATTATGATGTTTTTATCACCATTTGAACATTTATAATCACCACTTATTTTGAGAAATACATCTTTTCCGCGAAGGTGTATTTTCAATGGTACACACTACCAAAATCGTAAAAAAAATCTTTGTTTTCTATTTTTCCTCAAAAAAGACATCATTTTTAGCAAAAAAACAAAAAACATGATGTCATTTGTACGAAAAAAAATCATGAACTTTTTCTTTTTAACATTTTTCTTGGGGAAAACCATGTCATTTCACGGAGAAAAAAAATTGATGTTATTTTCATGAAAAAAATCATGAATTTTTTCTTCTTTAACAATTTTCTTGGGGACCATTTAAATTTTTCTCAAAATGATTTTATTTTCTCGAAATGAAACAAACGCGATTCTTTTATTCTTTTATAAGATTCTTCAAGCGGGCAGAAATTTTATTTTGTTGGCAAAATGACTATTTTTTCGCGAAAATAATGTCATGTTACAAAAAAATGACATCAATTTCACAAAAAAAAAAAAAAAAAAAAAAAAAATCATGAATTTTTTTTCTTTTTCAAGATTTTTCTAGTGGAGACTACTAATAAAGAAAGCTCATGTAATAAAAAGATATTTCGCGAAATAGTTGGTCAATTTGTGATAAATCTTCAAAAGCTAGTCATTTTGTGATATAACCACCACCCTATTTTAGGTCATTTTAGTGAATCTTTATGTGGGTCCCAAATGGCACGAAAAAAATATTAAAATTTAATTGTGGGTCCCATTTATACCTTATAAAGATTTGTATCCAAAGCTAAGTTGCTTAAAATTCCACCAACAAATGCATCACCAGCACCCGTAGTATCAACCGGCTTTACTTTAACACCAGGAACTCTACCCTTAAATTGCTGCACAAAATATAAACAACTTTTAGCAATTTTTTTTAAATTATAAACAATTTTTAGCATCATACTTTGAAAAATCTACATAATTATAGCAATGTCAAATGTGAAACAATCTTCATTGTTATTATTTGGATCGATTTTTCAAATTACAAAATCAAAACAAGAAAAAAAAACACATAGAAAAACGTTGTAACAAAAAGAAACAAAAGTAAGATGCTATAATAGACAAATCAACAAAAGTACATTGCTATTTCTTGCCTGTGTATAATATCTACACCCTTCTGGCCCTTCACTTACAAGCAAAAGCTTAAGATTCGAATGAAAAAGCTTTTTCAAGACCACATTATCATCATAAGGATCATCACCTCCGGTCAAAAACGTAATTTCATCTTCACTTACCTACATGAATTCTACGTTAGTTTCGTGGATTTGAGGATATTTACGATTATGCCCTTGGACACAAAAGGGTATACCTTAATGATATCGGCTTGATCCCATATGCTCATTATGCCTTTTCGAGCCGCATCCTCTGAGGGCCATAATGGTAATCTCAAATTCACATCATAAGATAGGATGCTACCCGATTTTTTTGCTATGGCCATTGCTGATAAATGTGTTGATTTGCATGGCTCGTCTATTAAACTAATAGAACCGTAGTGGAATATAGTTGCCTGCGTAAAAAAAATTGTAATTTGAAATAAAAGTTAATTTGGGCATGAAAGAAAATCATCAAGACTGTGTTTGTAGACTTGACAAATTTTAAGGGCATTTACGTCTTTTGCACAAGAGATTCCAGCTTTTTAGGTGGTCGTATAGAAAATTGCAATTTTTGTCACAATAATAACACTGGTAGTTAGTACATATAGTACAGTACCTTGTTCCACCTTTTTGGGTGGTGGGACAGAAAATTACAATTTTTGTCTTATTAACAGAAATTTGCACTTTTTCTCCCATTGACACCTACCTTTTTCCACCTTTTGGGTAGTGGAAAAAAAATTGCAATGTTTTTCCCATTAACACAAAATTGTAATTTTTGTCCCTTAAAAACCATAACTTGATCCCCTTTTTAGTAGTTGGACAAAAAATTGTAATTTTTGTCACATTGACAAGAATTACAAATTTTGTTCACCAACTCCGGTACAACTATCTTTTTCCCACCTTTCGGGTAGTGAGACTGAAAATTGCAATTTTTTGTCCCATTAATAGAAAATAGCAACTTTTGTCCCAAACACCGGTACCAGTACCTTGTTCCACCTTTTTGGGTAATGGGACAAAAAACTGCAATTTCTGTCTCATTAACACCAGTACAGTTTTTGTCTCATTAACACCAGTACAGTACAGTACAGTACTGTAACTGACCTAAAGAAAAAAGATAAGTATCAACCTGTTTGATAAGATTCAAATCAAGTTCTGATTCACGAAGAAGCATATCGGCACTCGGATTACGAAAAAACATAAATTCCCGTTCGCCATCAGATCTTAAAGTAACAAAAGCCAGTGCGGTTCTTGCATTTTGGTCAAACCGCATCCCGGAATTGTCAACTTTGTTTTCCTTCAAAATGTCAGCCAACATATGACCGAATTCGTCATCACCCACCTGACAAAAGTACAAAACCCAAAAAAATGTCAACTTAACATTACCAAATTACAAAATCTTTACTTCAAAATTTTGATTTTTTTTGGAATTAGTATTACCTTCCCTATGAAAGCTGAAGAACCTCCCAATCTTGAAATACCAACAGCAACATTAGCAGGTGCACCACCAGGTGCTTTTTTGAAATCGGGTGCTTCTGCAAGTGAAACTCCAGCAATTGAAGGAACAAAATCGATCAACATTTCCCCAAAGCATACAACAAGTGAATTGAATTTCTCTGGGTTTCCATTTGAATGATCATCTGTATGGAAATTGATTCAAGATTTATTAGAAAAGGGAAATTAATTAGAGTATACAAGGTGGTAGGTGTTAGTGTCACGACTTACGAGCGAACTAAATCAAGAAAATGAGTAATGATCATTTATGGCGAACCGTTTGTTTTAAGTTTTTCACGTGGGTACTTGTCTAACCAAAAACCAACGATGCTTTTGATCGTTATCAAATATGGGAATTTCAATATTTCATAACATAGAGTAATTGAAGAATCCGCCATTAAAACGAGGATGAAGTTCCGGAGATCCAAACAAGAAAACTAAAATGCGTTTTCGGTTTTCGGTTTTCAGTTTGGATACCAAGAGTAGATCCGATCCAGATATGAACGAAAACAGGGCAAGAACGATCATTTTGCTACTAGCAGACCGATACCAGATCAAGACGGATTCAAAGTTAGATAAGTAAAGGTCGGCGACGTAATAGAAACCTCAAAGAAGAATAAAAAACGAAGAAATTTATCGGTTTTTTAGACACTAACGTATAGAAGAGAGCGTTCTTAAGAAACAAACACAAAACCCATGAAAAGAACTTATAAAAAGAGGTAAACAGTAATAGTATAAATAGTTTGTGAAAGAAAAAGAAAGAGAGGGTAAGAACCTGAAGTGGGAATATCCGCCATGTCGGTATGAATTTGATACAGAGAAAAATCACAATCAACAGCTGCAGAAAATTACATAACATTAGCAGTAAAGAAAGGGAGAATTACAGTTGAGGGTAATGATGATCTTGAATTGAAGAAGACTAAGAGAAAATTATACATACCGAAAATAGGCAATAAGTTGGGTGAAATCCTTGAGAAGGGGATTTGAAAAGATGAAGAAGAATGGAGAAAGAAATGGTTTCCCCTTTTATGGTTTTGCAAAATGTGTCAAAGATGATGATCTTGATCGACTCCGATTCTGATTCTAAGTTTTCTCCTCTAGATTTCAGTTCGTATACGGAGACTACGAGCACACAGAAAGCGGTAAGCGGTGTTTTTGGTTTTATTTCTTTTAATTGGGTTTTTAAAAGTTTTAACCTTTTCTCAAGAAAATGTAATCGTTTCTATATTGTCTTGAAGTGAATTTTGTATATGATTTTGTTAAGGATATTGCCAAAAAGACCATTAAGAATGATTAAATAAGCCGAAATAATCATGGTTTTTGAGTTTTATTATTTGTAAAAATAAATTTTCGGTAGGAGAATGGAGTGTTCAGGACTTGTGTTTTTGGTTTCGGTTTTTCGGGAAACTCTATATTATTAAAAATAAAGTATCCGGAATATGATATTTTGGACGACTACTACATTCGAGAATATTATTTTGAAACTTAACTCCACCTACCTCCGATAGTATGTAATTATGTTGAAACCGTAACATTATTCACACTAAAATCCCTTATCTGTTCACTTTTTTATCAAAAAAATGCTTAATGAGTTCGTCCAAGCACTCCTACAGAAGTGTCAATTGAAATTGTGAAAACCAATAATAGTTTTGTTCCGATCTTTACTCATTTCCTGATGTCGGCTTAGATCAATCAGACTTCTATTGTGGCACGCATAAGATGCCCCATTTTTATTTTTGAATAGACGAATGGCGTCAAAGAACACCAACAAAGGGAACAAGAAAATAGTCGGGTAGTCAATGTATACGTAGATGCTCTCTTAATAGATATGAGAGAATAAAAGAGGTGAAAAAGTGGATTGCTAGTGTGAATAAGGATATTCACGAACTTGTGGCAGAAAAAGTTTGTCTTAAAGATATTTATCTATTAATTAAATTGCGTAATTTTCCAAAATGTTGTACGCTTTTTTTCCTGTCGGGTTATGTAACGTTTCCTGTCGGTGCGGGTCATAATGTTCCCACCGCTTCAAACCCACGTCTCTCTCCCTCTCCCTCTCGAAATCTCACATTTGCTTCGCATTTAACGACAATAGCTCACCCACGTCTCTCTCCCTCTCCCTCTCGAAATCTCACATTTGCTTCGCATTTAACGACAATAGCTCGGAATACGAACGGGACGAGAGCAGATGGCTCCGGGAAGAGCAGCGATGGCTACTGGAGAAGCAGCGGTGGATTCGGGAGGAGCGACGGTGGGAGGAGTTTCACAATATTCCGTTTTTTAGGTTCTATTTGAGGAAGGACTCTACAGTTTTTTGTAACATCTCTTCTAATTCGTCGATCGTGAATTCACTTCAACTGAAATCGGACGGACCGGCTTCTCCCTTTGAGCATAGCATGCTTATTCCTTCTGTGAATAACAACGACAAACATATGGTACTCAATCGATTGAATTGAAAAGAACAAACACAGGTAAATTACTCCTCTACCATGTTTACTTTAATTTAATTCTTTAAAATCAGTTTATTATATGTATACCTTCCACAAATCAAACGCATTAAAAACTACACCATACACCAAGATTATTAGGGTTTAATAAGGTTTCTATGGCTTCAAATACCGGCGAGAAATGAGCTCTTAAGCACCAAAATCGCTGAGTTAATTGCCTATCTAATTTCCTATTTTAATCGTTGTCTTCATTTTGCTGTTATTCAATTTCGCACGATTATATTTGATTTTCTGCTTAAGTTTAGGGTTTTCAATTGAATTCATTGTTTCTCTAGCGGCTCCATTACGATTCGTATTCATGTTCATGTATGAAGTAGGAATCAAGCAAGACTCTATATTAGTTTTTCAATTTTTATAGTTCCATTGGTTCTACTGAAATTAGACTTTTTGTGATTTTATTATACAATGTAATTCTCCCTATTTCAATATTATAAACAGTATGGGCTTGGTGTATGATTGTTTCTGCTCTAATAATTTGATTATTATAAGCTATAAGTTTCAAATTGTAATGATGTGTACGGATTTGAATTTGAGGTGGGTATATCGTATTTTCTGGGCTAATAGTTTCATGATTATAAGCTATAAACTTTAATAAATAGCAACACAAGTGAATTTTGAGGCTGGATTTGCTTGTGTTACTTCCGTGTATACATGTTATTTCTATTGATTGTTTGTAAGCGTTTGTTTCTTCATAATCGGTGATGGTACTACTGTTGCTTTTTTATTGCAGAGACATTCTGTACAAACCCATTGTACTAGGTATGAAATGCTCACAACAAAACTGGATTTTGCTAATGGTGTCGTATATCATATTGGTATTATATTAATAAACTGCTACTTTCATTGTTCTTGGTATGTTTGCAGTTTGTGGCCATGTCACCTGCTTCTGGTGTTGCCACCGCTCCATGGATATGAGAGGTCAATCTCATTGTCCATTATGTAGGCACCCGTATCGTCATTTTCCAGCTGTTTGTAGATTGCTAGACATCTTTCTCAAGAAGATGTATCCTATTTCTTATGATAGAAGGAAAACACAAACACTTGGTAAATTCTACATACTCTCAAGTGATTTATGCATTTATGGTAGACAAGACTTAAGAGTTAATAGTACCTACTTAATTTGACCTTCTTTTAGTGTGGCTCCGCTCTTAGGGAGAGAATCTACGGATTCTGTGAAAGGGCCTTCAAATATATCCGGACAAAGAAATACAAGGGTTGACGCAGGTTGGCTTTTTAAAGGAGGAAGTGCGCAGAGTTCAGATGCGAGTTTAGAGCGTAGTGAAAGTGGCAATGAGGATATTTTTATATTCTTTTACCAATTGGATTTAGCTACTAGAGTACAGGTTTTTCACATGCTTCATTCTTTGTATTATTGTTTTTTATTTTAACGATTATTTGCTATTGAATTTTACTTTTACATCTTCTCTTATTTGTAGTATGCATTGACTTTGGAGGAGTATGATATTGCAGAACATTTGAGAAACAAGCTCAATAAGGTTTGATAATCTAATAATCTATTATACATACAATAGAGTTAAAACTATACATTGTATTACACACAATAACTCCAGCGGCATAGTAGGAATTCTCCAATCCTTCGCTGGTACCGATCACCTCCACCCGATCCCCAACGCGATACCCATTCGCCATCATCCTATAAACATCAACGCACAACGATTAGTTAACAAACCCTAAACATGTATAAGAAAATAAATTAAACAAGTATCAATACCTTTGCAGCGCTTCTTATACAAAACCTGCAAGGAAAAAAAAAACCAAAACAACGAAAACCCCAGAAGAAGAAGATCGAGAGGAAAAGGACAACCCAAATTCTTAAACCGATCGTTCCCCAAAGTTCTCTCCTGAAACAGTCTGCTTACCTTTATATGAGAAACAAATGGACCCGTGCGGAGCACGGGGTCCCACTCGTTATAATTAAACAATGTTTTATTGATCACAAAAAAACAATGTATTCATTACAATTTCCGGGTGTATAATTGAAAATATAGTTATTTTATAGTTAGTCGTTAACTAATGTAATATCTACTGCAATGTTTAACTGTCTTTTTTATGTTACTCGGGTATATGAATAATTCAGACAATTCAGACTACAGAGAGTACATTTAGGAATTACTTTATGTTCAAATAGTGAAAACATAGATCTTATTAGGTTGCATGAGAACTTAGGGTTTAAGTTTTGCATAAAACATTTCAGTGGTATCAGAGCCAGGTTACGATCCTAGGACCTGTGGGTTATGGGTAGGATTAAATTAATTTGATTAATTTGTGATGCCTATATGATTTAATTAATTTAATTAGATATTTAATTAAAAGATAAATATTAAATCATTTAAAGGTTTAAATTTAATTTTAAATTAATTGTTAATTTCGAAAAAAATTAAATAGTTAAACCATTAATATTTTAAAAGTTGAAAATACATCTTATATACATTATAATTAAAAGTTAATATTATATGTATAAGGTAATTGGTTAGTCAAATCAATAGTAGGCCTCATTCACGAAACTGATCTATAAGGAGGGTATAATGAAACTACCTATAAAATGGCGGTTAAATGTGTTGGATTAGGTGTCTAAGCCATGACTAATAATTAGTATTTATCTAATTAATAGTAGCATAGTCCATTTGGGTTGCCCTCATAGTTGGAGGATTGGCAGAAAGTCCGGTAGAGAGAAAGATTGATTTATTATGTGATTAATAAATCAATAGAAATTAAATAAATAGTTTATTAATATATTTAAGTGATAATATATTAATTAGAAACTATAATAATTAATTAGAAATTTTTCTGGAATTAATTGGAATTAATTTGGCAGTTAAATTTATTAATTAAGGTGCAGGGACTAAAACTGTAATTATTCAATAGTTGAGTAAGTGACAGTTGAGTGAGTGAGAGTGGTGAACGAAATTATATATGGAAACATATATATTTTCGATTTTGATAATGAGGATAAAAGGGTTTGAATTATTAAGATAAAGGCTTATCTTAATTTGAATTCAAAAAGGTTTATCTTTAAGGTTTATCTAATCACCATTTGGAGCCTATAAATAGGGAGGCTCACCCTAACCCTAAAGCCACGATTTTTGAAGCTCTCTTTGAAGGATTTTCGGCCAAAGTTCCAGCTTGGGTGTGACTGCATTTGAGGCAAGAGATTTCTGTTGCTTTGCTTCCAAGATTCACCTTAAGGTTGGTTTTTTCTTGATCTTTTTTTTTGTTTAATTCTTTCTGGCCTTTTAGGAATTGTTATATGTTTAATTAGAAGAAAAACTAGATCTATATAGGTTGCATGTGAACTTAGGATTTTTAGTTCATAGTTGCAGAAAACCTTTCAGTGGTATCAGAGAGTTTGGTTGTTTTTCTTGTTAAATTGCTATAACTGCTTTCCTTGTAATTAGGGTTTATAGTCTCTAAACCCTAATTTTGGGCAAATCGACAATTAGGGTTAGGGTTTTGAAAACCCTAGCCCCTCCCCTCTATTTTGGCGATTTTATGATTAGGGTTTAGAAGGTATTCTATTTTTGGTAACTTTAAATTGTTTAAAAGATAAACCTTAAAACCTTTATCCTAAAAAATCGAAAATTAGGGGATAAGGATAGGTTTTAATTAATTTGATTAATTTGATAAACCTATCTACATTTGAATTAATTTAATTAATTGGTAATTAAAAGATAATTCAAGGATTTAATTTAATTTAGAATTTAATTGTTTAAATTGGCGAAAATTAAAAGGATAAATCCTAAAATATTTTAAAAGGTTTAAAATATCAAATTTAATTAATTTAATTAATTGATTAATTAAAAGATAATTAAATCGGCTTTAAATGGTTTAATTTAATTTTAAATTTAATAGCTTAAATCGACAATAAATTAAAAGATAAACCAGAAACAATTTTTTAAAGGTTTAAAAAATTACATCTTATATATATTATAACTAGGAAGTTATTTTTATATGTATGAGATTAAATGGTTAGTCAAATCATTAGTAGGCCTCATTCACGAAGCTGGTCTATAAAGTGGGTATAAGGAGACTGCCTATAAAATGGCGGTCTAATGGGTGAATACTCTCGCCCACCGCTCGCCTGATCAGTGGAGGGTCGTTAGCCGAACAGGTTTGATAGGACCACCTAATAATCACTAAAAGTATAATGATTCAAAGTACTAGAACACTTAATAAAACCCAAATCTAGTTACTTTAGGAAAAAATGTGAATTGGTGCTAATCCATGAAATTGCACATTGCACTTTATGAAACATTGGTAGAGCGTGTGTGGTTTACCGGCATGCCAATAGGGGTTCATAAAGAGTTGCAATGGGTTTCCCGGGTATTATCATTATTGATGGAGCGTGTGTGGTTTACCGGCACATCAATTAGAGATGATAATTAACCCGAGAGTACCAAGCTAATTTGCATGGTTATTCACATCCAGTTTGTGATCCTCGGCATCCCAGTCACAAACAGTGGAGCACATCCGAGATTAAACATGCCATTGAAGAGTTTAATGAATCTCAACAGATCTAGGAATTTCATAAGATGAAATTGATAAGTGTTTATCTACCTTAATGACCATTATGTTGTGATTACGGCATCCCTCTTCACACCATAGTTGGGGTATTTTGGATCCTAGCCTTATTAAATAACATATTGGGTAATTATTTAAAAAGGACAAATTAAGCTAATAAATTCTATTTTCTTTATAGATGTCAAGTGTCAATTCTCCTCCTTCTCCTCCTTCACCCATTTCTGAAAGCATCAGAATGCACCTGCTTAATATGGAAAGGCTGACTGGCCTCAACTGTAAAGAATGGCTTCGCAATTGGAGACTGGGTCTCGGCATTGCTGGCAAGCTACATCTCACCGAGTATCCGATCCCAGTTCCACCGGAACAAGTCATCATAAAAGGTCCTTATGATGAATCCGAAGAGATTCGTGACCTCATGCTATCAACCATTGACCCCGAGTTCCGCAAGGATTTTGAATCCTTGGGGCCATATGAGTTAATGCAACTGGTTGAGAAAAGGTTCCAGAAACCAGTTGAAGAGGAACGAACCAGGATCTTCAAAAGACTTGCAGAGTGCAAGCTGAAAGCAGGAAGTAGCGTCAATTCGCATGTTCTTCAGATTGAAGCGTACATAGGCGAATTGCATAAACTTGGTTATTCCATGAGTCAGGAAGAGAGTGTTAACATCCTACTCGTTTCGCTGACAAATGAGTACGATCTGTTCATTCAGACGTATAGAAAGGAAGACCGGAAAAAGACCCTCATGGAAATGCGTCCACTGTTGACTTTATACGAGTCACTCTTGGACAGGCATAGCTCCAATGGCTCAGCTACTTCTGGATTAAGTCCAGTGAAGAGACGTAACAAGAAACGGTCGAGATCGACTAGACATGTCTCAAACTGGGAATCCGCTAAATCGGATACAGTCACGGAAAGATTGGAAGACGCTCCAACTCTTTTGAAAGCTCAGGTATATCTAAAAACCTCAAAACTCCTGTTCCAAGATTTCTTGATACATAATGTGAGAGTCGCATTTTGGATTGTATGCAGGGAATCAAGAAGGCACGGGACTCTGTCGCATAGGAGCACATTTGGATTGGATCTCCAGCTCGTGCAGTTTTGAAGTTTAGATAGATATTAAATATTGTTATTAGTCTTTAGATACATTTTTGGCATTGTCTATTACATTGTTCAAGGATTTTATTTTTAATAAAATTGTCATATTTTCTTTTAACACCTGTTGTCTGAAATTATCCTTGAAATGTTATATGAATGTGTTGAATGTATGATTAGTAATAACTTGAATGTTGATGCATCCAAAGTGTTTGGATTCAAGAATTGTGTCATTTATGATTGTTAATACAAATATTATAAGAATCAATTCAACCACAGGTCCAGTTGGACAGGACCTTGGAATCATTTGACTTAGAGTCACTTGATGAATTGAGTTCTTAATGTGTCAAGAAATGAATCAACCAAAGGTCCAGTTGGACAGGACTTTGGAATCATCTGACTTAGAGTCAGATGATGATTAAGTTCTTCATAAAGCACATATGGCAAGAAATGAATCACCCAAAGATCCAGAGGATAGGATTTTGGAATCAGTTGACTTAGAGTCAACTGAAGATTGCAAGTCTTAAACCAAGTTAACAAAGTCATTAGTCTACATAGATATGTAAAAGACATTGAGATTAAGAGCAACGGACACACCTGTTGCGGTGTGTTGCTCGAATCTTGAGATAGAACACAATTGTTTGTACTTCACAATATTCATCATTCGGTATGATGAATATGACATTGCTTATCGGTATAAGTAATTGAATTGAGACCTTAAACAGTCCAAGGACTTCAAAGGAAGTACAAGTTCCACAGAACCTGAGCAATAACATAAACTGAGAAAAAGGTTTCACAGTTCATTCTCTTCCAAGAGCATTAATGGTTATAATGTGTCTTAGGGAAGATAATGGAGCATTGGTCGAAACAGTTCGATCCTCGATGTATGAGATACAATGCCAATTAGTTTCCAATAAGATGAACACTATACCAGTCAGTCCATATAAACCATACTCCGACCACATCCTAGACTAAGTAGGTCTTGCAAACACTGCTTGAAATGTAAAGCTGGGATTATCCCACTTGTACATAGAAAGTCCAGGGTCTTGTAGTGTTCATCTGAACCTCATGACCAGCTGAACTTGATCAGCATTGTCATTTCATTAGCTATCCCACTGTAACTAAAGAGCTCTTTTAGAAAGAACTCATGGTCTAAGGAAACAGTGGGAGTTGGGACAGTCCTAAATGAGTTTAGGATTAGCAATGAAAGAACCTTTTAGTCATCACTAGGCTTGGAGCAGAAATCAGATTTCTGCTTTACAACTGACATAATCTCCTCTTAACCAGTAGTATTGATCACCATCATAAGTAGTTGTGATCAGGGTGACATACCGATTGGTGGTAAAACACTGCAGTTGGTACGGATTTGCAATCCGACTACTTGGAAGCATTGGTGAGCCCGGCTGCTGCCAAATAAGAGGACCTTAGGGCGAGACACGGTCTGTATGAAAATTTGATTGATTTTACACCTGGTCTAAAAACCAGTGGGAGTAACTGAGTTATCAAAAGAAAGCAACTTGGACATATGCATACCTTCAGAGCATCTAGTTGAGTGAGTCGATACTCAGAGTCAAGCAATTGATTTCGAGTAAAGCACTCTCAATAGCAGATGAAATCCGAGAGGATTCTGCGTGGCATAGTGTGAGTCGTTAGTGGAGCGTGTGTGGTTTACCGGCACACTAATAGGGACACACATAGAGCATGCCATTACAAAAGGTACATGGCCCCGGGTTTCGTCCCACGGGGATCTCGCAAGAAAGGATATTCAGATTCTCAAAATATGCCAAAGGATTGGATTTTGAGAAAGGACTGAAAGATTTCCATTAAAATGTCAGAAAGGTTTGGATTCTCAAAATGTACCATAAGTCCTGGATTTTGTGAATAGTCTATAACCATGTCAAAGCCAGTGGGAGTCGCCATTATCTACTATCTCCATACATGGGATACATAATGTTTCTAGGAAACGTCTCTTTTCGTTACAAAGTGTAATGACTTGGTGTTAAGAGACAGATCGCTATGAAAGCCTTAATAGAAATACGGCATACTCAGGTGGTTGTAAACGTCTATGAGATAGATCCAGATTCTGCCAAGATGATCTTGATGAGATTCAAGATGCATAGACCTAGGAAAAGTTTTCTTATCATTTCAAAGTGTGATGACTTGGCGTGAAAGAAACTAAGAAGGTGCAATATACTCACATAATTCAAAGTCATCTATTAGATAGATGAAATCACCAGCATAGACCTAGCCATTCTAAGCATGATCTTGATAAGATTCAAGATGCATGAGAAGAGTCTCTGAAAGGAAATAGTTTTTCGAAAATCATGACACAAAGGATTATAAATAATCCTTGGATTCCGAAAGGGTTTGGAATAGGATTAGATCGGGTTCCACAAGTTTTGGATCGATCATAAAGTCATGAACATGTCCTGATAACTTAATGCTTAGGGCATAGTAAGTTGGATTCAGGACATTGCCTGGCTGGGAATACTGGATGGATTGGTTGAACTAAAGTGAGAATTCATTAGGAAATGATTAGGGTGAAAGTGATAGTATTAATTTGAAAGATTTTCAAAGTGGTAATTATTAACATCAGGGCATGATGTTAATAGACTTCATGGTTACAAAGTCTCGTTGGTATTCTGATGGAGCGCGTGTGGTTCACCGGCACATCATAACACCTCGAAATAGTCTTAGGGTGCAGTCAAGTAGACTAAAGATCCCAGAACCATAGGAAGTCACAGTACACATTCACAGAATGGAGTTAAAAGAGAAATTGACAGGATAACATATTGAGATGTTATCGGATGAGCATCCGATTGGATCATCTGCAATAAAATGTATAAGTATAAGATACTTTGGATACATAGAAAGAGTGTAAGGTTGATAAAGACATAGATGTAAAATTAGAATTGAAAGTTTAAAAGAAATCTTGAAACCGATAACAGTTTATGACAAGGTCCGACTTGGTGATTACCTTGTGGAGACTTGGTAATAAGCAGGAGTAGCTGCCAGTCAGATCTTTATGTTTCACTTTTGCATGTTTTACTTCCCGAATAATTTAATTATTCAGATAGGTCCACAGTCGCTCATACTTTGGGAAGTAAGTATTGAATCAAGACTGTCATGAATTGGTTTGTAGACTGTCTAAAGAGTTAGACATAGCAATAGGATTGCTACAACATTCATGAGTACTTAGAAATAGAGATTTGAGTATTGGATAAACCCACGCTCAACAGATTGCTTCATGGATTATATCACAAGCAATGTTGAGACGATAATATCTTATGATCTTAAAGTGGAGAGATATGAGTTATGATTTACAAGGCAGTTGTTCATTGATAATACGAAAACGCATCGGTAACTCGATGTTATAAAACGTGTTGTTGTGAATGATTTGACTGGTAAAAGATATAAGCATATGAGTCAAAGCTTATTCGTTCCTTGACCCTGATGTGAAACAGATATCTGTAGGCCTCTCGATGATTTTGAAGTTGACTAAAGTGCTGGCCAGCCTGGACTAAATTGATGTGTTCAATTAGAAGTTCTAAAGTCATGAGCAGAATCGGAAATCGGGGAACAGAGTATCAGACAGAGATTGATCTCAATCCATGTCTCGTGTCTGAAAATATCTTGTTGGACGAAGGATCATCTGATCACTTATCTTTGGACAGAACTGACTAGGTCAGAGTTCGGCAGCGGTTTCTAGGAAGCTACAGTTGCTAAATTAATTGAAGGGTAAATTGGTAATTTTAGTCATAGACTTATCCAAGTGGGAGACTGTTGGATTAGGTGTCTAAGCCATGACTAATAATTAGTATTTATCTAATTAATAGTAGCATAGTCCATTTGGGTTGCCCTCATAGTTGGAGGATTGGCAGAAAGTCCGGTAGAGAGAAAGATTGATTTATTATGTGATTAATAAATCAATAGAAATTAAATAAATAGTTTATTAATATATTTAAGTGATAATATATTAATTAGAAACTATAATAATTAATTAGAAATTTTTCTGGAATTAATTGGAATTAATTTGGCAGTTAAATTTATTAATTAAGGTGCAGGGACTAAAACTGTAATTATTCAATAGTTGAGTAAGTGACAGTTGAGTGAGTGAGAGTGGTGAACGAAATTATATATGGAAACATATATATTTTCGATTTTGATAATGAGGATAAAAGGGTTTGAATTATTAAGATAAAGGCTTATCTTAATTTGAATTCAAAAAGGTTTATCTTTAAGGTTTATCTAATCACCATTTGGAGCCTATAAATAGGGAGGCTCACCCTAACCCTAAAGCCACGATTTTTGAAGCTCTCTTTGAAGGATTTTCGGCCAAAGTTCCAGCTTGGGTGTGACTGCATTTGAGGCAAGAGATTTCTGTTGCTTTGCTTCCAAGATTCACCTTAAGGTTGGTTTTTTCTTGATCTTTTTTTTTGTTTAATTCTTTCTGGCCTTTTAGGAATTGTTATATGTTTAATTAGAAGAAAAACTAGATCTATATAGGTTGCATGTGAACTTAGGATTTTTAGTTCATAGTTGCAGAAAACCTTTCAAAATGGGTGTCCACTCTCACCCACCGCTCTCTTGATCAGTGGAGGGTCGTTAGCCGAACGGGTTTGATAGGACCGCTCAATCTCATTAAAAATATAATGTTATTAATCAAAGTACTAGAACAATTTCATAAAATCCCAAAACTAGTTACTTTAGAAAAAATGTGAAAGATATGCTAATCCATGAAATTGCACATTACACTTTATGAGACATTAGTGGAGCGTGTGTGGTTAACCGGCACACTAATAGGGGCTCATAAAGAGTGGTAATGAGTTTCCCATGATTTATCATTGTTGATGGAGCGTGTGTGGTTAACTAGCACATCAATTTGAGATGATGAGTGACATTGAGGTTACCGAGCACATTTGCATGGTTATTCACATCTTGTTTGTGATCCTCGGCATCCCAGTCACAAATAGAAGAGCATAGTCCGAGATTAAACATGCCATTGAACGGTTCAATGAATCTCACAGATCTAGGAATTTCATAAGACTGAAATTGATAAATGTATATCTACCTTAATGACCACAGTGTTGTGATTACGACATCCATATTCACGGCATAGTTAGGAGATTTTGGATCCTAGCCTTGTTATATGATATATTGGGTAATTGTTTAAGAAGGATTAAAATTAAACTAATAAATTTAAATTTTATAGATGTCTGAAGACATTGTTATTCTCCTCATTCCCCTCCTTCACCTATTTCTGGGAGCCTCAGAACGCACCTGTTAAATATGGTAAGGCTGACTGCCTAAACTATGCGGTATGGCTTCGCAAATAGAGAATGGTTCTTAGTTTTGCTGGCAAACCATATCTCATTGAGTGTTCGCTCCTTATTCTACCAAAGCATGGTATCACACAGCAGCTTGTGATGAGCATGACTCCTTGACTATTAAGTCCAAGGAAGATCGTTGCCTCATGCTATTGATCATTGACCCCGAGTTCCGCAGGGATTTAGAATTCATGGGGTCAGATGAGTTAGCACAGCTGGTTGAGGAAAGGTTCCGAGAATCAGTTGAAAAAGGAACGAACTAGGATCTTCAAAGGGCTTGAAGTGTGCAAGCTAGAAGGAAGTAGAACCAGTTCGCATGTTCTCAAGATTGAGGGATACATAGGCGAACTTATAAAATTGGTCACCCCTTTTGATCGGGAGTTAAGCATTAACTCGACTCGCTGATTTGTTTATCCAGATGTACAGAAAGGGAAACCAGGGTAAGACTATCATGGGAATGCATTCAATGTTGACTCTATATAAGTCGTTCATAGAGAAGCATAGTTCCATTGATTCAGCTGCTTCGGGATTGAGTCCAGTAATAAGGCGCATCAAGAAATGATCCAGATCGTCTGGACCGGTTCTTCGATGTCTCAAACTGGGAATCCACAGGGTGGGACACAGTCACAGAAATATTGGAAAAAGGTGGGACACAGTCACAGAAATATTGGAAAAATGCTCTGAAGCCGAACAGTTTGGCAACTCAGGAATATCTTAAAAAAACTCAGAACTCCTGATCCTTATTTCCTTGATACAGGATGTGTTTCTCACATTTGCTCTGTATGCATGGACTCTGTAGGATGTAGGATATTATTGCATAGGAGCATATTCGGATTGGATCTGAAGCTCATGCAGTTTTGGAGTTTAGTTAGATATTATGATCTTGTTATTAGCTTATTAGATGCGAGCGACATTGTTAGTCATATAGTACATTGTTCGAGGATATTTTGTTTTAATAAAATGTTGATTTTTTTAAATACATGTTTGTTTAAATTATCCTTGAAATGTTGTATGAGTATGTTAATTGCATGAATGGTAATAACTTGAATGTTGATGCATCCAAAGTGTTTGGATCCCTGAATTGTGTCCTCTATGATTGTTAAAGTAAATTTTATAAGGATCAATTCAACCAAAGGTCCAATTGGACAGGACTTTGGAAACATTTGACTTAGAGTCACATGATGAATTGAGTTCTTAATAAAATCAATTGTTGCAAGAAATGAATCACCCAAAGATCCAATGGATGGGATTTTGGAATCGGCTGACTTAGAGTCAGGTGATGAATGCATATCTTGAACAAAATTAACAAAGTCATAAATTTACATAGAAATGTAAAAGACATTAAGATTATGAGCAACAAACACATTAGTTGATGTGATTTGCTCGAATCTACAAATAAAACACAATTAGTTATACTTTATAATATTTGTCAATCAGTATGACAAATATGGCTTCACTTATCAGAATAAGCGATTGATTGAAACCTTGAACTGTTCAAGGACTTCAAAGGAAGTATAAGATCAACATAACCTGAGTGACAACATAAACTGAGAAAATGTTTCACAGTTTATCCTCTTCCAAGAACATTAATGGTTATAATGTGTCTTAGGGAAGATGATGGAGCATTGGTCGAAATAGTTCGATACTCAATGTATAAGATACACTTCTAATTAGTTTTCGATGAAGTGGATATTCAACTAGTCAGACCATAAAAGCATATGCAGACCATATCCTAGACTATGTAGGTTGGATAGACACTGTCTGAAATGTAAAGCAGGGTTTGACCCTACTTGTACATGGAAGGTCCAGGGTCATGCAGCGTTCGTCCGAACCTCATAACATGCCTGTTACTAATCACCAGTGTCGTTTCATTGGCATCCCGGCTGTACCTATGAAAGAAGAGTTCTTTTGGAAAGGACTCATATTCTAAGGAAACAGTGGGAGTAAGAATAATCCTGAATGAGTTCAGGGATTTAGCCAAGTGAAAGAACCTCTAGTCACCACTAGGTGTTGACCAGGAATCGGATTCCTGTTAAACCTGACATACTCTTCTCTTCGCTTGACCAGTAGTGTTGGTCACCATCATAAGGTATCATGATCTGGGTGACATACCGATTAGTGGTAAAACAATAAAGATGGTACAGATAAGCAATCCGACTACTTGGAAGCATTGGTGAGCCCGAATACTGCCAAATAAGAGAACCTTAGGGCAAGACACAGTCTATGTGAGTATTTGACTGATTTTACACCTGGTCTAACAACTAGTGGGAGTATTGAATCATCAAAAGAAAGAGACATAGATAGAAATGTACTTACAAAACATCTGGTTGAGTGAGACGATACTCAGAGTCAAGTAATTGATTCTGAGAGAAGTGCTTTCAATAGAAGATGAAATCCAAAAGGATATTGTTTGGTATGACTGCACCTTGTGAGTCGTTAGTGGAGCGTGTGTGGTTTACCGGCACACTAATAGGGACTCATAAAGAACATGACAATACAAAAGGTACATGGCCCCGGGATTCATCCCACGGGGCACGTCGCAAGAAAGGATATTCGGATTCTCAAAATATGCCAAAAGTTTGGATTTTGTGAATAGCCTGAAAGATCCCCATAACTATGCCAGAAAGGTTTGGACTTCAGATTCTCAAAATGTGCCAAAAGGTTTGGATTTTATGAATAGTCCGAAAGAGTCATACAACCGTGTCAAAGCCGGTGGGAGTATCATTGTTATCTGCCTATCAATGTATGTTGGTTACACATTGTTTCTAGGAAACGTCTCTTATCATTACAAAGTGTAATGACTTGACATTAAGAGATGGTCCGCTATGAAAGACTTAATAGAGATACAATGTACTCAAGTGGTTGCAAACATCTATTAGATAGATCAAAACTCTGCCAATATGATATTGATGAGATTCAAGATGCATAACCCTAGGAAAGGAGATTCCTATTATTGCAAAGTGTGATGACTTGGCATGAAAGATATAAAGCAGGTGCAACACACTCACGTAGTTCACAGACACCTTTCAGATAGATGAAATCGTCAGTATAGACCTAGCCATTAAGAACATGATCTTGATGAGATTCAAGATGCATGCGAAAGAGTCTCCGAAAGGAAATGGTTTCCGGAAGTCATGACACAGGGATTATAAGAAATCTTTAAATTCCGAAAGGGTTTGGGATAAGATTAGATCAGATTCCACGAGCTTCTTGGATCGATCAGAAGTGTCATGAACATGTCCTGATGACTTAATGCTTGGAGCATAGTAAGTTGGATTCAGGATATAGTCTGGCTGAGAATACTGGATGGATTATTTGAACACACGTGAGCAATCATTAGGAAATTATTGGGGTGAATGTGGTAATAATAATTTGAAAGGAGTTGTAAATCGGTAATTATTAACATCAGGACGTGGTGCTAAAGGACTTCATGGTCAAAAAGTTTCGTTGGTATTCTGATGGAGCGCGTGTGGTTCACCGGCACATCATAACACCTCGAAATAGTCTTAGGGTGCAGTCATGTAGACTAAAGACCCCGAGAACCATGGGAAGTCACAGTACACATCACCGGAATGGAATTGTGAGAGAGAAAGACAGAATATCATATTGAGATGTCATCGGAAGAGCATCCGATTGGATCATCTGCAATGAAGTGTATTAGTGTAAGACACTTTGGATACATAGAAAGAGTGAAAAAGTTCATGTAGACGTAGATATAAAATTCGAATTGAAAGTTTAAAAGAAAAACAAGAAACCGATAATAGTATTATGACAGATCCGACTTGGTGATTACCTCGTGGAGACTTGGTAATAAGATGGAGTAGTTGCCAGTCTGATTTTTTATGTTTCACTTTCGCATGTTTTACTTCCTGAATAATTTAATTATTCAAAAGGTCTACAGTCACTCATACTTTAGGAAGTAAGTATTGAATCAAGACTGTCATGAATTGGATTGTAGACTGTCTAATGAGTTAGACATAGCAACAGCATTGCTACAACGTTCATGAGTACTTAGAAAATGGATATTTGACTATTGGATAAACCCACGCTCAAAGAATTGCTTCATGGATTATATCACGAGCAATTTTTGAGACGATAATATCTTATGATCTTGAAGCAGAGACACATGAGTTATAATTTGCAAGGCAATTGTTCATTGATAATACGAAAACGCATCGGTAACTCGATGTTATAAAACGTATTGTTGTGAGCGATTTGACTGGTAAAAGATATAAGCATATGAGTCGAAGTTTATTCGTTCCTTGACCCTGATGGGAAACAGATATTCGTAGGCCTCTCGATGATTTTGAAGTTGACTAAAGTGTTGGCCAGCCAGGACTGAATTGATGTGTTCAATTAGAAGTCTTATGTCATTTGCAAATCAGAAATCGGGAAATAGAGTATCGGACAGAGATTGATCTCAATCCATGTCTCATGTCTGGAAAATATATTGTTGGACGGAGGATCATATGATCACTTATCAATGGACAGAACTGGCTGGGTCAGAGTTCAGCAGCAGTTTCTAGGAAGCTACAATTTGTTGATCAATTAGAGGGTAAACTGGTAATTATAGTCATAGACTTATCCAAGTGGGAGAGTGTTGGATTAGGTGTCTAAGTCATGACTAATAATTTGTATTTACATAATTGATAGTAGCAAAGTCCATTTGGGTTGCTGACATCGCAGCGGTCGTCATACGGTCAAAAATAAGAAAATACCTAACACACACACTTAACACAGTGGAAGTCAGGGTCGATCCACAGGAGTTACGTGGTCGAGACAGGTGACAGATTACCAACTGTAGTGTCACGCTACAGTCAGAGGACCTAGTTCCTAACTTTTGCCAAACAATCCCAAAAATCATAAACTAAAACAATTCCAAGCAAGCATTCACTAAACTAAGCTACTAACTAAACCTTGTTACCTACTGAAATCAGAAGTACATCTCCAATTCAGAAGCAATCAAGGGCAAACCAAACATCAAACACAATCCAATCACTCAAAACTTCATTCACAAGCATAAACACCGAAAAACTGAGCAATTAACATAAACCAAATGATTATCATTAACCAAATCAGATCCAAAAGGTCCAAAACAGTAACCAAACTATCAAAAACAGAAACAAAGACTCAATGTCAATGGTTGTCACTCCCAAAGACACTAGCCATTATCACTAACTATTTAACTAATTGAAAATTAAAGATAAAAACATAAAAATACCAAAAGATGGTTGCTGAAGCTAAATCTCGGAGTCAAAGAGCCTTGGGGGTCGATTTCACACCAGGTATTCACTACTTTTTTCGACCTAAGAGCCTCTATTTATAGTTGCAAAAATCTCGAAGCCGCGCCGCGCATAAGTGGATCCCGCGGCGCGCGTGCGGGTTTATCCCCGTTTTATCGGCATTTAAATTCTTTCCACCGCCTCATAACCGCGTCGCGTCTTTGTGAATTCCGCGGCGCGCGTACGTCTTTGCCTGATTTTGCCTTGATCTTCAAACTTCTTCCAAATTGCACGCTTTTGGTCCCTATTTTCATTATTTCTTTCCAAACAAGTGCTGGCACGAAAAGTGATAATACCACGATATATATGATATAATTCCACTAAGAATAGGGCTCAACAACGACTAAAATATTTGATATTACTAGGCGTTGTCAGTTGCCCTTATAGCTAGAGGTTGAACAGAAAAACCAGGAGAGAGAAAGATTGATTTATTATGTGATTAATAAATCAATAAAAATTAAATAAATAGTTTATTAATATATTATGGTGATAATATATTAATTAGAAACAATATTAATTAATTAGAAATTAATCTGGAATTAATTTGGTGATTAATTGAATTAATTAAAGGTACAGGGGCTGAATTGTAATTATTCAATAGTTGAGTAGTGACAGTTATGGAAGCCTAGAAGGTGGCGATTTTGAGGATATATTTATCCTTGATTTCGAATTATATATTATAGATAAATAGAGTTTGAATTAAATGATAAAAGGTTTATCTCATTTGAATTCAAAAAGGTTTATCTGTAACCACCTGGAGGCTATAAATAAGGACCCCTGGTCCTCATTTATCTGCGCCACTTTCTACCCTTATTATCTCTGGATTTTCGAGTTCCCTAGCGTTGGGTGTGATCTCATTTGAGGCAAGGCATTTGCGTTGCTTAGCTTGCATGAAACAACTAAAGGTTATATTTTCTTTTGTAATTCTTTTAGTAATTAATTGTTTGGCCTTTATGATTTTGTTACATGTTCAAATAGTGAAAACATAGATCTTATTAGGTTGCATGAGAACTTAGTGTTTATGTTTTGCATAAAACCTTTCAGTTGTAGGATGTTAGGATGAACGTATTTTGATTATTACTTTTATTTCAACCGATTTCCATTATCAATTTGTTTTTGACGTAATTGTTGGTTAACAATAAATTGATCTTTCAACTAAAATATTGTATTGTTAATTCATTAGTCGTTTCGAGCTCAAATAGTATATGAATTAAGACGATCAGTTGAATCAGCATACATTATTCTGAAATTGTAATATTTAATACTTAATCTTGTAATAGGTAATCGTAAGACATAATATTGTCACACCGCTTATTGTTCATAATCCAAATAGAGGTAGGCATAAGATAATTAGTCGGTTTTGATACGTTTTATACAAAACAACTAAACTTAAACCCTAAGTTCACATGCAACCTAATTGGATCTAAGTTTTCACTATTTGAACATATAATAAATACCTAAGGCCAAATCGAAATTACTAAAAGAATTAAAAAGAAAATACTAACATTTAATTGATCTTTTGGAAACTAGCACCACACGTGCCGTGCCTCAAATGGAATCACACCCAAGCTTGCAAGTCGAAAACCATAAAGAGTAGAGAGGGAGCAGAAAGTGGCGCAGAAAATAGGTGGCCAGGAGCCCATATTTATAGGCTTGGAAGGATAAGCAGATAAGCCTTAGAGATAAACCTTTTTGAATTCAAATGAGATAAACCTTTTATCATTTGATTCAAACTCTTTTTATCCCATATATTAATCTCGATTTCAAGGATAAATATATCCTTAAAATCACCAACTTCCAGCTTGCCAAAACTGTCACTACTCAACTATTGAATAATTACAATTCAGCCCCTGCACCTTTAATTAATCCAATTAATCACCAAATTAATCCCAATTAATTCCTGATTAATTATTAATTAAATAATACAATTTCTAATTAATACATTATCAACATAATATATTAATAAATTATTTATCTTTATTTATATTGATTTATTAATCACATAGTAAATCAATCTCTCTCTCTTTAGGTTATTCGTCAAATAGCCAGCTATGAGGGCAACCCAAATGGACTTTGTGTTAGGAATTAATTTTAGTTGGTTTAATCTTTTATTTATAGGGTCTAAATGTGTTAAAACATAAAGATATGGGTTCAATTGGGAAATTCGGTGTGAACCGAACAACCCATGGTTGTTCGGTGTGGTCCTTTGGTCGACAACCCCTTGTGGGCTTGTTTTTCGGTCCATGGGCTTAGGTTTGCTAGGGTTTTAGGCATAGAGTATTTAAGGCTTAAGGAGCCACCATTAGAGGGTTGGTTGTCATCGAAAAGTGTGCTAAGTAGAGAGAGATTTTGAGTGTTCTTGGCAACCAAAGAAACTTATGTACTAGACCATTTGATTAATCAAATGTGTGCATTGAAGTTTAATCTCCTTGTTCTTGTGATTTGATTGATATCATTTAGATCTAGGATTATTGTGGACCTACACTTTGCTACTATCAATTAAATATATATACTAATTATAGTCATGACTTAGACACCTAATCCAACTGGTTTAACTTATTATGTTCCCAAATATATATATATATATATATATATATATATATATATATATATATATATATATATATATATATATATATATATATATATATATATATATATATATATATATATATATATATATATATATATATATATATATATATAGACTAAATATCAAATGGGAACCAATATTTTCCTAGGAACCGTAGGAACTTTTTTACTGAATTTTTTTTTTCAAAAAAAATGACATAATACACCTAATCGCTTATATTTAAGACCTTTTTTAAAAAAAATTGAAAAAATAATATATATATATATATATATATATATACACGAAATGTGCACATATGCACGAAACGTGATCATATACACATGTGCGAAAAAAATGCATATATGCACATTTCGTGTATACATATTATTTTTCAAATTTTTTTTGACAAAAAGTCTTAAATATAAGCGACTAGATGTATTATGTCATTTTTTTTGAAAAAATAATTTTAGTCAAAAAGTTCTTACGATTCCTAGGAAAATATTGGTTCTTCCTTGAAACGGACTCTATATATATATATATATATATATATATATATATATATATATATATATATATATATATATATATATATATATATATATATATATATATATATATATATATATATATATATATATATATATATATAATGTATTAATTTACTTTAATGATGTCTATATAATTAAATTGGAATAAGGGAAGATAAATACGGGAATCCAAATCATCCGAACAACTGAACCAAAAGTAATTTTGCTTGTCTCATGGATAGTATCTCGTTTTAATAATTCGTCCAGCATTAAGATTTAGTTTATTTCATTTTTAGTTTAATTTTAGTTTGTGACAAATAAAATTAGTAAGTTATTATTAACTATTTCAACACAATGTTTGACTATAAATTCTTTGTGGATTCAATACAGTTTGTCCTAACTACCTAGAGTGGTTGTTTATCGTGAAATGGTGAAGGATTTCAAGATGGCAATTGTACACACACAAACTATCTTCAAGATCACAATTGTACACACAAAACTATCAAAATACCTCTTTGATTATAATTGGAAATATAGACTCAAAAACCAATTACAGTGTTTGTTACAATCTGTGTTTCATCACTCGAATACACAGAATATATATACTAAAAAGTTAACTAATTTTGGAGACAAATTGATTCTCCACAATCAAATTGTTTCCCTGATTAGGTGATTGAACAGTAACCCCATTAGGGACATAGGATTCCAACAATCACCCCCGAATCTCTAAGTCCTTCTAGAGACGTCTTTACTCCCGATCAAGCTCCTCATTTCTTTGAACTTGGTTCGAGCCAATGGTTTTGTGAGAATGTCCGCCTTTTGTTCTACACCAGGAATGTATTCAACCTCCACTTGTTCCTTTTCAACACAGTTGCGAATGAAGTGAAACCTTGTGTGAATGTGTTTACTTCTTCCATGAAACACTGGATTCTTCGTTAGTTCGATAGCCGACTTGTTATCAATCCTAAGAACCACATTATCTTGCACCTTGTTCATGATTTCTCCTAGCAAATCTTGAAGCCATATTGCTTGACAAGCAGCCGCGGTGGCTGCCATGAACTCTGCCTCGCAAGATGATAAAGCAACGGTATCTTGCTTTTGCGAACACCAGGTTATCGGAGATGACCCATAGTAGAAGATGTGACCAGTTGTGCTTCTTCCGTCATCTGGATCAACATTGTGACTACTATCACTGTAACCAATAAGTCGTTTTTGTCCCATCCTCTCGTACTTGATTCCGTATCCCGTTGTTCCACGTAAGTACCTTAGAATGTGTTTAATTGCGTTACCATGTGATTCTCTTGGATTCTGCATATATCGGCTAATAACTCCAACCGCATATGCCATATCGGGTCTTGTTTGTAAGAGATATCTAAGGCATCCCACCACCTTTCGATATTGTGTCGAGTCGATTTCGGGTTCATCTTCGGCCTTTGACAATTTTGTTCCTGGATCTATCGGAATGTGTGTCGAATTGCAATCATGTAAACCGGCTTCCTTCATAATGCGTTGTGCATATGCTTCTTGGTTAATTGTAATCCCCGATTCATCTTGTTTGACTTCAATGCCCAGGTAGTAAGTTAATCTTCCAAGATCAGACATCTCGAAGTTCTTGGACATGTCAAATTTGAACCTTTTGATCATGTTCAAATTTGTACCTGTAACAAATAAGTCATCGACATAAATTGCTAAAATTAGCAAGTTAGATCCTTTGTTCTTCCGGTACACCGATGGTTCTTTCATCACTTGTGAAATTTCATTCCCCTCAAAATCCCATCAAGTTTCGTATTCCATGCTCTTGGTGCTTGTCTAAGGCCATATAACGCTTTTGAAAGACGATACACCTTGTGCTCTTCGCCTTTCCTTATGTAGCCTTCCGGTTGGAACACATAAACGGTTTCCTTCAACTCTCCATGTAAGAAAGCCGTTTTGACATCCAAGTGGTGAAGTTCCCACCCATTAGTAGCGGCTAAGGCAATGAGAAACCTGATGGTTTCAATGCGAGCTACCGGAGCAAATACCTCTTGGAAATCAATACCAGGTTGTTGCACGTACCCTTTAGCAACCAACCTTGCCTTGTGTTTGTTTATGGTGCCATCTGCATTTTTCTTCAGCTTGTACACCCATTTGAGTCCAATTGCCTTCACCCCCATAGGCTTGTTCACGAGAGTCCACGTATTATTCTTGTTAATTGAATTGATTTCCGCATTCATGGCTTTAACCCACTCTGGTTCTTTCTTCGCCTCTTCAACCGATACTGGTTCGTCATTGGTTGTTAGGAGAAGTTCTTCCAGGTTGTTAAGATTAAGCACATAATCTTGAAGTCGAATTGGAAGATTCCTTTGTCTCGTAGACCTTCGATGTTGGGTGTTGATGACCGGATTTGGTTGCTCATTGTCTTGAACATGTACTCCTTCTTCAATTTCATGGTCTGATTCAATTGGTTCGGTATCGTTTCCTTGGTTGTTCGTTTCATTCTCTAGATATTCCCATGGAACTAAGAATGACCCAGGTTCTTCATTTTTGGTACTTGCTTCTTTGACCCAATCCCACCATTTTGTCTCGTCAAAAATAACGTCTCGACTTACAATTATTTTTTGTGTAGCCGGGTTAAAAAGCCGATAGGCTTTCGTGCCCGGTTCAAAACCAAGATGTACTAGTGGTCTTGATCTTGCATCCAACTTCTTGAGATTCACTGGTTTAACTTTTGCATATGCTAGACACCCAAAAATACGAACATTCTCTAGATTCGGTTTTCTTTTATACAACTTCTCGTAAGGAGTTGTATTACCAAGGACTCTTGTGAAAACACGGTTGATCAGATTTGTGGAGTGTTTTACCGCTTCTCCCCATAAGTTATTTGGAACATGCATCGCCTTCATGATACTTCGTGTCATGTCCATCAACGTTCGGTTTCTTCGTTCCACAATACCGTTTTGTTGTGGTGTATATGGGGCGGTAAGATGGCGTTTGATTCCATTTAAATCACAAAAGGAATTAAATTCGAGTGAAGTAAACTCACCTCCTCGATCACTTCGAAACACCTTCAAAGACTTTCCGAGCTCATTCTCCGCCAAAGCTTTGAATTTATTGAAGTGTAAAAACGCCTCACTTTTCTCTTTTAAGAGAAAAATCCACATATACCTTGAAAAATCATCAATTAATGTGAAAATGTACCGATTGTGACCTATCGTTGACGGTGTGATCGGACCGCATAAGTCACCGTGAACGAGCTCCAAAGGTTGTGTCGCTTTGTACGTCGTCATTAATGGAAATGACTTTCTTGTTTGTTTGCCCACCAAACAAGATTCACATAATTGATTGTCACTGTCAAGATGTGGTAACCCTTTGACGAGATTTTTCTTGGACATCTTTTTCAATGACTCAAAATTAATGTGTCCAAGTCTTGCATGCCAGCGCCATGTGTCTTCACTTAGTCTTGAATGAAGGCAATTCGGTTCACCAATAGTCAATTTTATTTTATAAAGTCGATTTGGAGATCTTTGTACCTTCATTAATAAGCAGTTGTAGGCATCGTGCATCGTCAAATAATTTTCTTTCATCCGAATGTTGTATCCGGCTTCAGTTGCTTGTCCGAGACTAAAAATATTATTTTTTAGATCCGGAATGAAATAAATCTCCGTTATCAAACGTTGTTGGCCTGATTTTCCCTGAAAAATTATTGAGCCTTTTCCTTTGATCGCGACACTCGAATTATCGCCAAATTTTACTTTGCCGGTTATTCCTTCGTCGAGTTCGGAGAAAAATGAGCGATTTCCCGTCATGTGATTACTTGCTCCGTTGTCCAAATACCACACATCATTTTCTTGTGAATTGTATTTAGATGGTATCACCTTCGCTTCGTTCAAAAATACGGTCTCGTGAATAAATACGGTTTCATCGGCATCTTCTTGTTCGGCAAAATTCATTTCTTGAAACTTTTGAATTCTATCCGGACATTTTGACGCGTAGTGGCCCGATTTATCACATCGGTAGCAAATAATTTTCGATAAATCCTCTTTCGCGTTTCGATTTGAGCCCGAAGACGAATTGGGCTGATTTTTGGGTTTGGATTTATTTGAATTGGACTTTGGTTTGTTTGAATTGGGCCATTGCCCACTAGCCGAGCCGGATCCACTTGACCCGCCCGACCCGCCGACCCGCCTGACCCGGTTTGATTATACTTATGCGTAAACTGGTTCTTTCCCCATTCTTGCCTACGCTCTGCTTCACGACCGCCGCCTCCCTTTTGCGATCCACAACCTCCGCCGGAGCTCGAGCTTCCGCCATCGCCGGATCGGGTAAAGAGAACTTTCCCTTGTTCATCTCCTCCCTCTTCTCCTCGAATCCGCTCTTCATAAGCCTTCAACCGGCCGACGATGTCTTCGAATCCCACGGACTTCAAATCAAGGACCTGCTCCAACGAGGCGACAATCTGAATAAACTTTGATCGTGGGAGTGTTTTCTGGAATTTCTTGACGAGTTTGGACTCTTCTATAGTTTCTCCGAGGGCCGCTGATTTGGAGGCGATACCGGACAACTTTCCGGCATAGGAGTCGATCGATTCGGTCTCTGTCATCTTGAGCCGATCGAAATCCGTCATCAAGGTTTGTAGTCTCGCTTCTTTCACTCTTTCAGCCCCCACGTTTCTCGATTTAACTGCATCCCAAAGTTTCTTTGCTGAATCTTGTTCACCAATTTGCATTATCATGTTTTCTGGCAAAGATTAATATAGCAGTCCCATGGTTAAGCAATCTTGTTCTTCATGTTGGTCGGTTCCTGGATCGATCACGATCCAGACCTTGTGAATTCGTAGTACAACTTTCATTCTCATCGCCCACACAGTGTAATTAGTGGGTGTGAGCATCGGGCATGTAACGTTGGATGAACCGATCAACTTCTCCCTCACCTGAGGAGTAGCAGCTCCAGTATCATCGACATCGGACATCTCTCACGGGTATGATTTCACAGCTCCTTAATCGAGCTCTGATACCAATTCAAGATGGCAATTGTATACACACAAACTATCTTCAAGATCACAATTGTACACACAAAACTATCAAAATACCTCTTTGATTATAATTGGAAATATAGACTCAAAAACCAATTACAGTGTTTGTTACAATCTGTGTTTCATCACTCGAATACACAGAATATATATACTAAAAAGTTAACTAATTTTGGAGACAAATTGATTCTCCACAATCAATTTGTTTCCCTGATTAGGTGATTGAACAGTAACCCCATTAGGAACATAGGATTCCAACAGGATTAATTACCGATATTTTTTCTTTAATAAATATGAATCCTCTGATGGAACGAATGTGTATTAGTATAAGAATTTTATATGGAAAAAAAATTATGCTAATTGGGTCATGTATATGACCATGGTGAAACAATGTTTGAATGAATCTCCAGTCGTTTCAAATAATAATATAATAAATTAACAATAATACTAATTAATTGTTAATAATAAATATTTATAAGATATTTATTATTAACAATTAGTTACTATATTTATGAGTTAACAAAAAAATAATAATAAAACAATATCAATTCGATGTGTCGATCATAAACTTTATCATAAACTTTAGTGGAATTTATGTCTAGGAATTCACCATTTACGATAAATTTTAAATTTTATTAAATTACATTAATATAAATTCCAACATGATTATAATTTATCTAAAGAAATTATAATATATAATTTTATCCTATCATATTCCCGTAAAGCAGATGCCTTTTAAACAAAAATAGCCTAAATAGGATACATTATTAAAAATAATAGGATCTTAAATTCAAAAATAAATCGAAGTGAAAACAAAAGGAAAAGGGCAATAGAAAATGTCAAAGCATAAGGTCCCAAAAATTACAATGGATTTTGCTAGGAAGGCACCATGGGGAGAAACGACCTCAAAGTTGGCATGGCTTTTGGATGGTCTCAAATAGTAGGCAAGACCAATGCTGCTATTATTAATCACTTCGGGTTAAATGTAGATTATAGAAAATATGTTTACTTATCAACAATATTACTAAATACTGATTAAATATACATTTTAATAATCATAGTAATGAAATTCTTATTCTTTCTTTTTATCAATAATAGCATTTTACATATTAAAATAGTTAAATGACGACCTGAACTTATATAACTTTTGGCATGCAATGCATGGATCTCATTAACTTCTAATTAGCTTATTTGAATTATGATTGTAATTGTTTTCTTTTTCGGTATTCTTTTTCAATATTAATTAATGCAATATCCTAAAATTTGAAAAAATAGGGTACACTCGATTTGTGAAACGAGTAGATATTTTATATATTAAGATTGTTTGACATGTACGTGGAAAGTTTACATAATGACTTTAAGCCTTTGGACAATTATGTAAAAATACGTATAAAAATACAAAATATATAGAAAATGTATTTGGGTTTTGTTATATATGATAAACGATGAATAATTGGTTACTTGTAATTGTCATAACAATAGGATAAAGAGAAGTACAAGATTTATGGTCGTAACTGTTACATATTAATGGTTAAAGAGATTGACTTTGGGCTTAAAAGAAAATGATTAGCCCATTTCCTATTTGGTTAATAATTTATTTAAAGAATATATATATATATATATATATATATATATATATATATATATATATATATATATATATATATATATATATATATATATATATAAACGGGTTCGTGTCGTGTCGAGACATTAAACGGGTTGAGAGTAGTGAACCCGGACACGACACGTTTATATAAACGGGTTGAAACATTTGATATGAACACGACACGATCAAACCCGTGTAAAACCTTGTATACTACAGCCAACTCTGCCCAACTAGGACTTAGTCGGCCCAACATGGCACAACTCGGACTTATTTGGCTCAATTCGAACCAAATTGGCCCCACAGAACACTTATTCAATTCATTCGGTTTAACCCGTGATGCATCCCATGGGTTAACCCATGAGTGTAAGTAAACCTTAACCTTGAGTCTTTTTATATAGGTGATGAGAAAAGAGGAACTTCATTCCACCAGCGAAGTGGGATGAGAGTTTTCATTGGCAAAATATATTAAACATATATTCCGCAAAACATAAAGTGTTTTGGACAAGGTTAGAAAATGAAACCTCAAGGTTGTATGCCATCAGCTTTAGCCACCAAACCAACTTGCCACTTGCGATTTATTTTCGTGTCCGGGTTCACTACTCTCAACCCGTTTAATGTCTTGACACGACACGACACGAACCCGACACGACACGACCTGTTTGTCACCTCTAGTTTTATCTAGATAAAACCCAAACGTCCAATAATAAGTTAACACATCAAAATGAAGATAATGTTAGTTTTGCTATATGATAACAGTGAAACCAACAACCATGTGCTCCAGAAAGATGATACAAACAAGTCCATATGCAATAAAGAAAAATATTAGTAAGTTGTAGCTAACTTCCAAATACGTGAAATACAAAATTACATAATTAGAAAATATCTTACAAATACATGAAATACAATACTAGATAATAAAATATCTTATAAATACATGAAATCCAACAATACATAATGAAATATCTTACAAATGGATTTAACATGCCGAAAATAAAACAACACTAAACTGTAGTTAGTTTCCATAAAAATTCGAAAGCTTTCACATTTTCTTCATAAGGCGACACAATCTATTTTTAAAGCAGTGCGTTCAGATGCACAAGTTGCATATTCATTATCCCCTTGTTCTTCCATTTTTTGCTCCATTTGATCCAAGTCGAGTATTTTTTTTTTCATGACTCCAACTTCGTTGTCCCTAGTACGACTCATTGCATGAAGTTCTGCTACAATTTGATTAGAAGTCTTACATTTTCTTTTTTTTTTAGCCACATCTCTACTCGTTGGACGTTTACTTGTCAAACCATCACTAGTCGGCGTTTTTGGGTTGGAAGCTATGCAATTATGGCGATTCAAAATCAAATAGCGGTCACTAGTAGCTATATGAAATAACGGTTTTCGCAATGGTATAGCGATGATATAACATTTTTTATATTATGTAGAATTCATATACTAGAGTATTAGTAATATATATAATCCATATCATAAAAGTTCCTTGTGTCATTGCATGTATAAATATAGCTAATTGCAATTCTTTAGCATCAACAATTCATTAGGAGACATAAGGCTAAAAGATTATTAAGTATATCTCCATGCTATAGCATTATTAATTACTCAGCCTCCAGTTGAGTGTATGAGCATAAATTGCTTAAAATAAAACATAAATTACGGATAGCAAATTCTTAGAACTATAAATTAATACACTTGTTTTCAGAAGCACAATAACGAAACCAAAACCAAAATCCAAATCATAAAAATTTCAAAGGTTCATATAAGAAATTCTTAAAAAAAAAGACTAGAATCAAAATAGCGCTAGCGCGATTATTCCATCGCTAAACAAAACTAGTGATTCTGAAATGTCTCTAAACGCTATAACAACATTATAACGTGCTATTAACTACTTATGTTGGAAGGGACAAAAACCTCCACTTCTTTAGTGGTCCTTGATCTTTCCGTGTTACGACCACTTTCTTCGTTACTTACTTCACATTCAGGACGTGAATGTGTTGTGTCACGATCTATCTGTAACGCATATTTTGATGCTTACGCATAACCTCATTGGAAACCAATAATGTCATTAAACTTGCTCCCACTTGCCTTATAATAAATTTTATGAGCTTCATTTTCAACATCTTTCACACTCATTCCACTTCGTTTTAGTCCATCTGCTTCTCAGTATGCACCAACCCATTTGCCAGGACTTTTGTAAGTCGTTTCCAACAACCTTTCGTTTGAGCAATGTTTCTGTTACCAAGCTTTTGTGGAGTTTCTTCCTGATTTGCGTCATATAGTTCCTTCACTCATTAATGGTGTAATTTTTTGTTTGTTTTTGCCACAAATCGCATCTCCACTAGCAAGACAATATGCTGACATTAAAGCGATACATTCATCAACATCGCATTTACCCCTCTTGGTTTCTTTCCAGTATTTTATGAGATTTGGGTATATTCAGTAACAAGAAAATTGATTAGGACTTGAGAAAAACTAATAGTTTTCAGTCTTGAAAGTTTGGGTAATGTTAAGAATCATCAAGATTTAAAAAGAAATTCAGATATGAACGATTCATGATAGCAAATAAAAAATCTAAAGAGACTAGAAATAAAGAACTAATATTGAATATGAATTATGTCAATATCATATTCTATTTACAGAGAAAAAAATTATAACTTTGAGCACTTTTTAAATTTCAATTTATTTAACTTAAATAATGTTAATAAATATTATCTAAAAAATATATACCAACCAATAAAAAAAGCCACCTAAATAGAAATTTAAAATTTCTTTTGTAAAAATGGTGTCCGACCCCATGAGCCAAATTGCATTCACGGCCTAAACCACCAATAATTATACACTTTTCTTTTTCTTTTTAAAACCCGCCAACGGTATCCACAATTTGGGTTGTTAAGAGTTTTTTCCACAACAAAAAGATTTTAAAAATTTGTACACGAGTTTATTCAAACCCAAATATTTCTAAGAAATTTATAACTTTACGAACTCCAACCATAATTTTTTTATTGATCGTGTATGTTTCCTATATTCTTATCAAATTGTAAATATGCCACTCGCACAAATAACAAAAACAAAAAACAAAATTAATAGTTCCATAAATAAACAAATTAAAAAAAACTCTCCCACTATAAAAATATAATAAAGTGTTTTTCATAAGAAAAACTTCATCAAAACTCTTCCTTCCTCATGGCTCATGTCCTAATTACCCCGAACATGTCTTTTACCACAAGCATGCTACTCACGTGAAGAAAGGGTCCAAGTTCCAATCCGTGATCTCGGCGCCAACAAAAGGCGAGTCTGCCTATCACATAACGACACATAAGCCCAAGCGGACACGCGATAAGTCTTTCGTCCAACATGTGGCAGGCGTTAGATTTTCGAATCCCAATCCTCCCGTCACCGTCGATCGCTCCTCCTCCCTCCATTTCTCTCCCACCGTCCATCTTCGCTCCATTTCCTCCACAGTCCACACTCATCCAAACGTTACAGGAGCAGTGGCGATGGCCGCCGGACTAGGAACGTCGTTTTGTTCTCTTCCGTCACTCCAGAGACTCACCACTGCTACCACCAATGCCACCTCTTTCTCTTTTCTCAAAGTATCTTCTCCGGCGTCCCCCTTACTCTTCTCCACTAGACTACCTCCAAGCAATCGACAAAACTATTCCGAAATAAAAGCTTCTTCTACGACATTCACCGAGTCTCAAGATCTAAAGGTATGGAAAATTCGATATGGACTTATATGTGCCCTCTAATTCAGGTGCATTCAGTGTTTATTTTCTTATTTTTTGTATCAACAGGTTAATACAATTACTACGAAGCCGATCGAAGGTCAGAAAACCGGAACCAGTGGTCTTCGGAAGAAGGTTGATTTCTCTTTCGGTTTGATTTAAACAATTTTATTGATTTCATTTTGAACGTGGACTGACGTTTAATTTTGGTTTTTATAAGGTTAAAGTGTTTATGCAAGAGAATTACCTTGCAAACTGGATTCAGGTTTGAATTGACTTGCCCTAAAATGATGAATTGATCTATGTGCTAGGGTTCTTGTGGGCTTAGTTTCTAATGTACATTCGATTATACATTTCTATTTAGGCATTGTTCAATTCTTTGCCACCAGAGGATTATAAGAATGCGTTGTTAGTATTAGGAGGCGATGGTCGGTATTTTAACAAAGAAGCTGCACAAGTAAGCTATATTTTTATATTTTCATACGCTTTATGAACCGAATCAAGGCTGCATTTTTAATTCTCTAAACAATGAATGGATTTTAAACGCAGTTGATTATTAAAATTGCTGCTGGCAATGGAGTTGGTAAAATATTGGTCGGAAAGTGAGTCTCTTGTTACTTCAATCTCTTAATGGGGTTTTATCTCACAAATATTTTCCCAAATATATTCTAAGTTCCAAAATCCCAGAATTCATAGATTTTCTGTTTATAATCACTGAATCATGACCTTATGTTATAATTATTTCATTGAAGGGAAGGTATTTTGTCAACACCTGCTGTATCTGCTATTATAAGGAAAAGAAAGGTAAGTTTCCATTAATTTTATGATGAGAATTAATTAAAAAAACTCCATAATATTTCCCATTTTGTTTTGCAGGCAAATGGTGGTTTTATAATGAGTGCAAGCCATAATCCTGGTGGGCCCGAGTATGATTGGGGCATCAAGGTGAATATTTTTCTTGAAAATAATTTTGACAGATAATCTTACTATGATTTATTATTAGTACTTAATAAGCACATTTTGCAGTTTAATTACAGCAGTGGGCAACCTGCTCCTGAATCCATAACTGACATGATTTATGGAAACACACTTTCTGTATGTTCTCTCTCTCTCCTCTGTATTTTTATATTAATTAGTTTGCTACTTGTTAATGATTTTTATTTCTTAACACATAAGTAAAGTTAGAACTGACATTATTCTAAACATTAAGTAAAAGAAATTTAAATGGCAAAATATTAAATTATGTGTTCTTCCGTACGCGCATTTATATGATAATACCTCAATTTCACATTATTATTATTATTTTTTCTATCTGCTTTCTAATTTTAATAATTCATATGCAGATATCTGAAATAAAGTTGGCTGATATTCCAGATGTTGATCTTTCAAGCATTGGAGTTACAAAATATGGAAACTTTAGTGTGGAAATAGTAGACCCAGTGTCCGATTATTTGGAACTAATGGAGGTAAATAAAAATAAAATAATACATTTTTAATATACACATGAATTTTAAATTTTATATTATTTATTTCTCCTTTCAATGCAGGACGTCTTTGATTTTTCGCTGATCAAAAGGCTTGTTTCTCGGTCAGATTTCAGGTATAAACACATGTTCATGATTACCCATTTATTAAAACAGTTTTTAGAGTAAATTACATTTTTGGTCCCTGAATATAGCTGATTCTTTCAGATCTGGTCCTCAAATGTTTTCTCTTGCAAATTTGGTCCTTATTTGAGGTTCTTGTAAAGTTGTAACTTCGTTGCCCCTCTTCCAAGTAAAATGACTATATTTTTGGGACCAAAATTGCCAAAATTATTTATACTTAGGGACCAAAAATAGTAATTTTACTTGGAACCAAAAACATTACAAGAACCTTAAATAAGGACCAATTTCGCAAGAGAACTTTTTGGGACCAAAAATGAAAAATATAAGGAACAAAATTGCAAGAGAAAACTTTTTTGGACCAAAATTGCCAAAATTATTTATACTTAGGGACCAAAAATAGTAATTTTACTTGGAACCAAAAACATTACAAGAACCTTAAATAAGGACCAAATTCGCAAGAGAACTTTTTGGGACCAAAAATGAAAAAAATAAGGACCAAAATTGCAAGAGAAAAACCTTTTTTGGACCAAAACTGAAAAGATCAACTAAGGGACCAAAAATGTAATTTTTTTTCACTTCGTTATCTTTCTTTGTCATTTGTTGATATATCTAGCCTTTTTTTGTCAGGTTCACATTTGATGCAATGCATGCGGTTACAGGTGCTTATGCAAAGCCAATTTTTGTAGATAAACTGGGGGCTAGTCTGGTAATTTTATCAATGTGTAATAATATTTTCTATAGATTACTTGCGACTCAAGTAACTATTTTTATTTATTTTATTTTGGCAGGATTCAATATGTAATGGAGTGCCTTTAGAAGATTTTGGGCATGGTCATCCTGATCCTAATCTAA
Source organism: Cichorium intybus (assembly GCA_023525715.1). Classification (NCBI taxonomy): domain Eukaryota; kingdom Viridiplantae; phylum Streptophyta; class Magnoliopsida; order Asterales; family Asteraceae; genus Cichorium; species Cichorium intybus. The sequence goes on along the minus strand of CM042012.1, from coordinate 40,650,443 downwards.
CGTAAAAAAATTCACAGATTATTAATTTTACTTATTTTGATTTTTTTGAACATAAAGACTTTATATATTTCATGAAGCTTTATAAACTCTCTTTACTTTTATAAAAAGGTACGCGGAGGATTTGGTGAAAATTATGTTTAGTGACAATGGACCTGATTTTGGAGCTGCGAGTGATGGTAGGCAGATGATTTTTTTATTTTATTTATTTTTTATTTTTTAAGCTCTTATGATTTTCTAAACTGTTAATCACAAAAAAGGGCCAAATTGGGAAATGTGAGTAAACAAAATGATAATGTTTTGAACATTTATCTCAAATTTTGAAAAATTCCTAACTTGAGAAATTACTTAATAAACGTTGCCCACTAAAAAGATATTTTATTTGTGAAATTGAATCAGTTTAAAAAAAAAAAAACGTAAAAAACATCTTTTGCAAAAATTAAGCAGTTACACAAAATAACTACCCGATTTGCAAAATGACATGATCATTTCGCAAAAAAAAGAAAAAAGAACGCATTTTGTGATATTTGTTCAAAAGGTGGTCATTTTCACCAAAACCACAGGGACCATTTATGTAATTTAGTCTAAAATACAATAAACCTTATATTTGTAATTCTAATTATTTTCCAGGAGATGGTGACAGAAATATGATTCTTGGTAGACAGTTCTTTGTGACTCCTTCAGACTCTGTTGCTATTATTGCTGCCAATGCACAAGAAGCAATTCCATATTTTCAAAGTGGCCCAAAGGTTTATTTATTATTATTAGTATTATTATTTTTTTACAAATTTATTAATCTTTTTGTGTAAAAAGAAACTTACTTGGTCTGTAATTGTTTATAGGGTTTAGCACGGTCTATGCCAACAAGTGGTGCTCTTGACCGGGTGGCTGAGAAACTAAATCTCCCCTTCTTTGAGGTTTTAATATTTTCTTATTTTTAACTCTTCACAATATTTAATTTTTCTAAAGAAAATTGCAAAACGGTCCCTGTGGTTTACTGTTGTCTTTAAATTGCGTTCTAATAGTTCCATTTTAGACGTCCGGGTTTAACAGTTTTTATTTTTCTTATTTTATTTTATTTTTTATAGTTTTGGTCTCTGTCCAAATTGAAACGACTATTTTTCCACTTGAACATATTTTTATTAAATTAATTCAAATACTATTTTGTCCAAATTGAAAACACTAGACCACAGGGACCACTTTTGCGGTTTTCTCTTTTTTAAATGAGAATTGGAGTAAATTACATTTTTGGTCCCTGAGTTTAGCTGATTTTTCACTTTTGGCCCCTAAAACTTGTCTCTTACAGTTTTGGGAACTTGTACCGAATTACTATTTTTGGTTCCTGACTGATATTTGCAATTTTGGTTCCAAAAATATAGTTTATTTATTGGAATAGGGATCAAAGATCAAACCTCAAATAAGGACCAAAATTGCAAAAAATGAGCTATACTCATGGACCAAAAATGTAATTTACTCTAAAAACTGAAAAAGTTTTGTTCCAGGTTCCTACTGGTTGGAAATTCTTTGGGAACTTAATGGATGCTGGGACTTTATCAATTTGTGGGGAAGAAAGTTTCGGTACAGGTTCTGATCACATACGTGAGAAAGATGGTATATGGTATGTGTTTACAATCCAATAAATCTAAAGTAATTTACAAAAATGGTCCCTGGACTTTCTTGTTTTTACCAAAATTAAAATCCCTTATTTCAAAGTTTCCTATAAATTTTGATCCCTAGGACTTTCTAATTTTGACCTTGTTTCAAAACTTGGCCTTGATTTTGGTTCCTATTTCAAGATTCCAGGGACCAAAGTCGATATAAAACCTTGGAATAAGGACCAAAATTGAAAAATGTTTCTAGAAAACATGGTAAAAGTTAGAAAACAAAAGGACTGTTTTTGTAATTTACTACTGAAAAAAAACCCGAAGTAAGGACCAAAATTGAAAAATGTTTCAAATTTGGACTAAACATGGTAATAATCAGAAACACAGGGACCATTTTTGCTCTCTATTTTTTATATATTTGACTGATTAATGTGATTAACAGGGCTGTGTTAGCTTGGCTTTCTATAATAGCTTACAGAAACAAAAGCAAGAAACCTGGAGAAAAATTAGTCTCTGTTTCCGACATTGTGAAGGAACATTGGGCCACTTATGGCAGGAACTACTTCTCTAGATACGATTATGAAGTAATAAACTATTTAGCAAAATTCAATATTGATTTTTACAAAAATAATTAATATCAAATGCTGACGTCACTGGTGGGCCCAGGAATGCGAATCTGAAGGAGCCAATGAAATGATCAATTATCTTCGCGATTTGATTTCTAAAAGCAAACAAGGAGACAAGTACGGTGAGTATCACCTCAATACTTGTAAATTTTTTTTAGATTAAATTACATTAATGGTCCTTGTGCTTTCTGAATTTTACTATGTTTAGTCCAAAGTTAAAAGTAAAGGGACCATTTTTGGAATTTTTGATTTCTACCATTTTCAAAATTGTCCTTATTTCAAAGTTCCGTATTGGTTTTGGTCCCTTGAACCTTAAAATAAGGATGACAAATGATATGAAACCTTGAAACATGTACCAAAAATGAAAACTGTTTCAATCTTGGACCAAACACGATAAAATCAGAAAGTACAGGGACCATCTTTGTAACTTACTCAAAAAATTAAAAAAGTTTTTGGAATGTTGGAATTTCGATTCTTACACTACACCCCATTGCAGGAGATTACACTCTTGAACTTGCTGACGACTTCACATACACAGATCCTGTAAGTTGATTCAACTTTCTTAAAACACAAAATAATAAAAAATTTACCAAAAACGCTTTGAAATTTTACTAGGTAGATAGTAGCATAGCTTCAAAGCAAGGTATTCGATTTGTCTTCACAGATGGGTCAAGAATCATATTCCGTTTATCAGTAAGTTTACACAATTCCAATTCTTTTATAAAATAATTACAAAAAACCTCCATGTATTGATAATAATAATAATCTTTTTATAAAAAATTGCAGGGGACAGGTTCAGCAGGCGCAACTGTTAGAATCTACATAGAACAGTTCGAACCCGATGTCTCAAAACACGACCTGGATGCACAAGTGGCATTGAAACCATTGATAGGTTTGTTTGTTTATTTATTTGTTTTTTGTTCACAATATTATTTAATTAATTTAAAATGTGGTTGTGTTATCAGATCTGGCTTTATCTGTGTCAAAGCTAAAGGAGTTCACCGGAAGAGAAAAGCCTACAGTGATAACATAAATTATAATGTAGTCTAGACGTATAACATGCAACCTCAAAATAATGTCAAATTAGATACAACCTACTGCTCATATGCTATTAATCTTAAATTTCTTTTGGCGATCAATAGATTATTATAAATATGTTCCTGTTATATGCATAAAAAGGACAATGTATGTTTCCCTTTTAACTTTTTTAGTATCATGTAAATGATATTTTGTGCCTTCATCATCCAATATATTTAATTACCACACTATCTCCACAATCTATGCATATAACCTTGACCACTAGAAGATCAAATATGCAATAAACACGGTTTAACATTCTTTTGTAAACTTTATTTCCATACAAAAGTATTAGGAATAGTAATAACTGATAACAAGTCTATTCCTTGAAATAAAACTATTTTCTATCATTCGAAAAAAAAAATCGCCGGAAAGAAACTAATTGTCGTCTGTTACATTGCGTCCTGGCACAATTAATATATATATATATATATATATATATATATATATATATATATATATATATATATATATATATATATATATATATATATATATATATAGGGTCGAGATCATGAGAGAACCTAAAAAAACCTAGAAACCTAGGAACTTTTTTTCTACACAATATTTTAAAAAAAAAATTGCATCCAAATTTTTTATTTAAAGCGTCTAAGAGATTTCTAAACCCTAAACCCTAAACCCTAAACCTTAAACCCTAAACCTAAACCCTAAACCCTAAACCCATATGAAAAAAATAAAAAAAATGATTTTTTTGCATCCAATTTTTTTATTTAAAGTGTCTAAGAGATTTCTAAACCCTAAACCTAAACCCTAAACCCTAAAACTAAACCCTAAACCCTAAACCCTAAACCCTAAACCTTAAACCCTAAACCCTATACCTAAACCTAAACCCATATGAAAAAAAAAAATTAAAAAAATGAATTTTTTTTGAATTTTTTTTTGATATCTTCTAGATGTATCATAACAAAAATTTTGGTATATTTTTTTTTTGAAAAATATTGTGTAGAAAAAAAGTTCATAAAATGGGTTCTTAGGTTCCTAGGCTTTTTTAGGTTCTCAATTGAACTTTACTCTCTCTCTCTCTCTCTCTCTCTCTATATATATATATATATATATATATATATATATATATATATATATATATATATATATATATATATATATATATATATATATAAATGTGAATTATAATTATAGTGTGAATGTAGAACCAATTTGTGGCCATTAGATAAAAAAAATAGAGGGTTATGATCAACAATGACACGATGATAATTAAAAGAAAAAAATTAATTACTTTTTATATTAAAACGACCAGAAGAATAAATCGGACTTTTTGTTTTAATAAATTAGGAAGTGGCGGATTTTAATGTAAATGTGTTTTTAATCAAATTTGACTTATATATGAATATTCAATAAATCTCAAAGTGAAAAAAATGATATTTTCGTGAGTTGCAATAAATGGAAGTTCACATAGCACAAAACATTCTTAAAAATGATGAGTTATTAAAGAAGAATACATCAAAAGGATACATATTCTCAAAGAATAAGCATTCAAAAAGAAAAGATGATTCTTAAAGAATAAAATTGGATTGCATTTTGATACATTAATTATACAGTGGAATAACGAGTTTCACATGACACATGACATTCTTGAAGAATAACGAGTTTTAAATAAAGATACATCAAAAGAATAAGTATTCTTAAAGAATAATCATTTATTCTTTTGAGCATGACAAACGGAATTTGTTTTTAAACAATCATTCTTTTGATCTTCTGCGTTACATTCGGTTCTGAATTCCATTCTTCAAGAATCAACTTCAATGTTGTATCAATAGTTATTATTTTCTGCATTCCATTATTCAAGAATCGGTTTTAATTTCGCGTTCCATTCTTGAAGAATAACACATACTAATCTTTAAAATTAATTCCCATGCTTCATCACCACATCACTTCACCACCATATTCACCCTCACACATCACCATTTTAATGCCATAATCAACCAAACATGAGATAAACAGGAGCGACAACGAGATAAACAGGAGCACCAACACCGAAACACTCTACATACATTCCGAATATAACGAAACGAGCAATAAACAGGGCACTTCGCTTCGACATTGTTGAAGAGACGATCATCGATTTCTTGAGTCCTCTGTTTAGCGAGGTCGATCTCATATACGACAATTGAAAATCCAGTGGCTCGTCGGCCGGATAAAAGTGGAAGTGGGATCGTCGTACCTGCATTTCGCGGTGGCAATGTCCGCTCCGGCATTGAGACATCGACATGTTCGTAGGATGGATGGGTTGATGAGGGAGAGATAATGATTTCTATATATGTAATCACTTAATTATTAGAATAATTTTAGGAAGTGTATCGTAAATTTATATTATATTCCATAATTATAGAGATTTAATTTAAATAGTTATTAATTGAAAATTGCAAAATACCTTATCTACCTTTAAGAATTGATTGGACCACAATTGGTCCTACATTCACACAATAGATACCATTCACATATGAACACATACACACACACACACAAACACACACACACACATACACACACACACACACACACACACACATATATATATATATATATATATATATATATATATATATATATATATATATATATATATATAATTTTAATAGTTATTAATTGAAAATTGCAAAATACCTTATTTACCTTTAAGAATTGATTGGACCACACTTGGTCCTACATTCACACAATAGATACCATTCACATATGAACACACACACACATACACCCACACACACACACATATATATATATATATATATATATATATATATATATATATATATATATATATATATATATATATATATATATATATATATGACAACCTAAATTTAATATATGAAATAAGGGCTTTAAGCTAAGTATATTGATGCTAAGATGCTTGATGTCCAAACAAGTTAATGTATGTGGAAGGGCAAATTGGTCAAAGAATGTGGAAATATGGAAACTAGGGTTTTAATACCGTTTATTAAGTCATAATGAAGTATTATCTCATTTGGAAATTTGATTAAAAGATCCGAGGGTTAAATGGAAAGTTAGGACTAAAAGTGAAAAGAATAATTGTAAAACTTTAAAAATTAATATCTAAAAATCTATAAGGATTTGAGAAATGGTCATCAAGGAGACTTGTGTACATTTTGATGTAATGAGAATTTAGGAAAAAGATTCGGGCCGTTTGGAGTTATAACGAAGAAGTTATGACAGGTCAAAGATGACCAAAAAGTGACAAAAATAGCCAAGTGTCCATGTTAGAGGGATTTTATCGAAAAATATAGACAGATTCAGCTTCAAGTCAGTAGGGAGAAAGTGTAAAGCTCATTCCCACCTTTGTAAAGGAACAAGGTTTGCAGAAATTGGATGTCGCATGAGGAAGTTGTGACTAAGTGAAAATGAGGAAAAATATGAGTTTGTGTTGGAAAATTTTCCAAGTCACATGGGTTAAGGGGTATTTTGGTAATTTTGATTTTTGGCCTAATTAAAATCAGGTTATAAACCTGATACGCGTATTGTGTCTGGAAGGATCGAAATTTTTGTGAAATCAGAAAAGAAAGGCAAATCGAGAATCATAAACGTGTGTGCGTGGTCGTGATTGATCGGTAGCGAGAGAGAGACCGAGAGAATGAGAGAGAGAGAGAGAGAGAGAGAGAGAGAGAGAGAGAGAGACTTCGAGATGGAGCAGAGGGTCTGAAGGGAATCGAGTTTGGTCCTGTGGTTCACGACTTCCGGGGTTTGAGCAGAAAAGACGGAAACGACAGCAGTAATGGCTGCTTCCGGCGGCGTGGAGGAGTACAGCGGCGGCGGTAGCTGTTGCTGGTGGCGGTGTGCGACGGGAATCGGAGAAGTTTGTGCAGAAAAATCAATTTAACCTCCCGATTTTTGATTTTTGCCCAAAGATTGAAAGGTAATTGCCTAAATCTTAAACCCTAGCTAGTGAAATTGAAAACCTATTGATGCATGTTAGATTTTCGAAAGTTATGAGCTCATCTAGGTGTTCTTGAAGTTAAAAGTTTATGAAAATGGAAATTCATGCTGAAATTGACATATATTGAGCAATTAAATTAGAAAATCAAATATTGTGTGAAGAATGTATTATGTTAAAAGCTGAAATTTATAAATATGGTACTAGATTATCGTTTTTCAGTTTTGGGGACAATTATGAACATGAAAAGTGAATTGGAATGTGTTGGATACATTGATTGAAACGGTTTATTCCCGAATGGGACAAAATAAAGATAGTCATGTTAATGGGACAAAAGAGAAAGAAACTTGGTAATGGGAATGGAATTGAGAATTTCACCCTTTATGGGACAGTTTCAGTTTAAGCAAGAATAGTGTGAAAACTAACGTATAAATTGGTTAAATGAAGGTTATGAAATGTTGGGAATTTATTGATTTTATTGAAACATAAAAATTTCATAGTTTACACCGGTTTCTATCTTTAGAAACTTTATTGGATTAGTTTTGCCAAAATGGTATAAAAGAGTAAATGACGAATGTTTTTGACATCTAAACAACTAGTAATGATTTATAAGTATGTTAGACTTATAAATTTATTTAAATTACATGTTACACTCAAGGAATTCATATTTAGTCAAATTTGGGACAAAAATGATAAAAGTGTCCAAAATGATTAATATTTTTTAAGAAGCATACTTAATCTTTGGAATGGAATTAGATAATGTATAAAAAGAGTACATGTATGATTTGATAAAGATTATATGTTTAGTGTGTAGTATGTACTAACCTCTTAATAATTTAATAGAGGTTAAAAGATGTTGGAAGCAAGTAGAGTCAAGAGCTAGTGGATTTTTGTAGCTAGACATACCTAGCTACCTAAGGTGAGTACATGAGGACTTTTCTGGGTACATAGCAATGAGTTTTGTTTCACTGTTAAATGTTTTTATGCTAAATGTTTTATGACTAATAGTTTGACAAATGATTTTTAAAGTTGATTTAAAAGTACTGCTTTATGTTGAAGAATTGAAACGATTTTACATGTTTTGAATGATGTTTATCAAAGAGACCAACTTGTGATGAATTGATAACAGTAAAAATTGAAATATGAATTGAATGTAAGAAATGTGAGAGATGTCCGGACAAGGACCTTACCCGCAAGAAGGGGGGTCAACAGACACTACTGGGATGGTACCTCCCGTCGCGAAGTAGTTGTCTTCAGCACGCCCTTATGGATAGATTTGTTCTATTCCATGAAGGGAAAGGGAACTAGCACGCCCTCATGGATAGATTGGTTCTATTCCGGGGAGGGAAAGGGATACGGGGAAACCCGTATAAAGCCAAATGATAATAAATTAATCATGAATTACAGTTCGTCTATGCTGGTTAAGAAAGTACCTGAATTATGTGTGCTTATAATGAATTGCTTACTTGACATTTTAAGCTAAAGTATTTGAAGTTTTAGCAATGAGCTTTTGTTTGGATGATAAGTGATGATTTCTGTTTTAATGATTATAGCAATGAACTTTTGTTTTATTGTTTTGACATAACAGTAGAGTTTGCAGGTTTTGAAAAGAAAGAAAAGGTTTTCTTTATTTATTTGTTAATAGCAAATGATATTCAATTTGATTTAAACTCATTGAGTCTAAAACCCATGTATCTCACGAGGTATTTATGTCTTACGTATTTTTTTGTTTTAAAATGCTATGTACTCAGGAACAGGATGCTTGTTAGCAGACGATAGAAGGAAAGGAATTAGAAGCTGATATGAGGAACGTAGATAGAAAGGATGTCCAGAAGATAGAGTTATCCCAAGTGTGGTATTGTTATAACATGTAAATGAGAGATATTATGATTATGGTTTAGAATTCTCTTGTAGTTGTATAATAAAGTTGTGTTATGTCCCGTATTGTTTTTGGATTGTTTTATTGAGTTGGGTCAGTATGGATTTGTCCATATTGCGCAAAGGTCATGCCGAATTTTCGGTAGAAATGTTAGTTTAATACGGGACATAACTTTGAGTTGTTAAAAGCTTTACTATGGTCGTTTTGATATGAGTTTGTAACCCCCAATGTTGTCTAAATATCTTTTTACGTAATTGTTTTTTTTATTGGGACCAAAAGTTTTAAACAATGTCTCATTGATTAAAAGAAAAAGTTTTTAAAAGAATGAAATTTTAACTTAATGATGTTTTATAAATTAATACACCAAATAAGGTGTTGGAAAGATGGGATGTTACAATATATATATATATATATATATATATATATATATATATATATATATATATATATATATATATATATATATATATATATATATATATATATATATATATATATATATATATATATATTGGTGGGTACAACATAGAACCAAAATTAGGCATAGAACCATGAAACCATCTTCTTGACCGTTAGATCAAATTAGAATGATAAGGGTATGATGGGTAAATTACACTTATATGTTCATTGATGAACATATACGTATGTTCATCAATGAACGTTATGTTCAAAATCCCAAAAAATAGTATTGTTCAGAAATTGGTCATGTTCATATGTGAACATTGCAAAATATTGTTCATCTTCACACATGTTCAATACTGAACATGTATGAATCTTCATATATCTAAACAAAAACTGAAAATGTTCATAACTGAACATGGATGAACATTTATATAAAAACTCAAATGTTTATAATTGAACATTACTAAAAGCTTTATACAAAATCTCGGATAAACAATTATATAAAGTATGTTCATTTATGAACATATACATATGTTTAGTAATATAAAAACATACACACAAGTTCATAAATGAACATATGTTCATCCATGAACATTATCTTCAAAATTTCAGAAATTTGTCACTTTCATCGGTTTTCTCTGGCTCTGAATCTTGGCTTCATGATCACGATGTATGTCCTAGATCTCTTATACACGTATATCTTCATGATTGAATAACCTGTTAATAACAACAATGTCTGACTAAAACAAATATAATCTAACACTAAAACAAATTTAAGTCAACAATAAAACAAATTGTTTATAAATGTTCAGTTTTTAACATTCATGACATATTGCTCATAAATGTTCAGTAATGAACATTCAAGAAATTGCATATGTTCAGTAGTGAACATATATGAATATAACCATCGAACATGAATATCAAATATATGAAATGTGTATGTGTTCAGGGTTCGTAAGCTAATTATCGTTCATGCCAAGCCTTCTCCTACTTCTCCAATCGGCTATGCGGATATTAATTCTTCGTTCAAGCTAATCGTTAGATCTCATACACTTATTCACATTTTAATTTTCAATATTCATAGTTTAAACACTTACTTACTTCATTCAGGCATTTCATCAAACACATTATGTACATCTTCAGACAACCTGCAAGAGATATGGGATCTTCAGACAACCTGCAAGAGAGGTAGATGAATGTTGAATTTTGGAGTGAGGCAGAAATTGATCAGTAAGCCATTATCATCTGGTCAAATGGTAGAGAGAGCTATATGGTGGAATTTTTGAACATTTAATGGAGGAGCATAAGATCGTGAACACTCGTTTGTATAGCAAAGGTATTTATTTATGTGGAAAACACATTGCCTCAAAATCCACAAGTGTTGAGGAAAACCGAAGACCTCAAAAGAGACATGAGAACAATATATACTATACGAGAACAAACTTACTACTAGAATCATCGTATAATCTCCTCAAAGCTTTAGGAGAATCTCCAATTGGAGTACGTCCACGAAATATAACACCATCAATATCAATTGCAATTCCAAAGGAAGGTCTGTTACAATCAAAACAGCTTCAACTATCACATAAAAAACGCAAATTACAGAAAAGGTAACTAACTAACTATACAAAACGTATTACTATAGTAGAAAGATTGACGAACCTTTTAGGCATTGAATGAAATTGAGTTGAAACACGATAAATCTAAAACTGAATTGATGACGACCTGTTTCTGCCCCGTATAACCCTAGAAATCGTACGAATTTTCATTTTGTATACAAACTTCAAGTATGGTGTATAGATTTACATAACAAATAATATTTGCAGAAACCATTGGCTCTAAACACGCTTCTCGCTCTAAATTCACGCTCTGATAACGTGTTTATGAGTGAATACCAATTTTACCCTTCCAGATCTAAATTCTCCCTTAAAAATCATCTTTTAATCACAGCCATTAATTCAATCATCCAATGGTTTGAAATAAGGTTCTATGGATAAAAAAGGGGATACCATTCACATATGAACACACACACACACACACACACACACATATATATATATATATATATATATATATATATATATATATATATATATATATATATATATATATATATATATATATATATATATATATATATATATATATATATATATATATATATATGTATATATACAGTCCGGATCAAATGAGAACTATTATTTTCCTAGGAACCTAGGAACCTTTTGACTGAAAGTTTTGTTTTAAAAAAAAAAGACATAATACACCTAGTCGCCTATATTTAAGACTTTTTGTCAAAAAAATTTGAAAAATAATATGTATACACGAAATGTGCACATATGCACATTTCGTGTATATATATATATATATATATATATATATATATATATATATATATATATATATATATATATATATATATATATATATATACACACACACACACACACACACACACACACACATATATATATATATATATATATATATATATATATATATATATATATATATATATATATATATATATATATATATATATATATATATATATATATATATATATATATATATATATATATATATTTCAAATTTCTTTTACAAAAAGGTCTTAAATATAAGCGATTAGATGTATTATGTTATTTTTTTTGAAAAAAAAAATTGAAGTCAAAAGTTTCCTAGGTTCTTAAGAAAAAAATGGTTCCCATTTGAACTTTAGTCTATCTTTCTCTCTCTCTCTCTCTCTCTATATATATATATATATATATATATATATATATATATATATATATATATATATATATATATATATATATATATATATATATATATATATATATATATATATATATATATATATATATATATATATATACTTTATCTCTAACAATTAATGACCCTACAAGTATTCTGGTAGGCTCCTTCCAACCATATATATTTGACTTGCTCTGTGTCTCGTTGTGACAAATATACCATGTTGTGTTTGTTTAATTGTTTCTTTATAGGCTTGAATTACATATATGATCGTGGCTGTTCTTCTAGAGCACAATGTCGATCTTTTTACTGGAGCTTTCTTGGGAGTTTGTTTCATCAGTTCTCTTTAGAGTTTAACCAATCATGCGTTCATGATGGGACTTGTTTCCATACAGAGTAGGTCCCCAATGGGTTGTGTGGATGCTAAGTGTTATAAGATGATAAAATTACTATCTTCAGTGTCAGCTGCGCTTTGTAAAACTGATATCCACTCTAACAGAAACCTAAGTGATGTCCAGGTAACATGCACTAAGACTCAAGCTAGTCTTTAATTTACATGCTTTGTTATTTGGCCTTTTTGCAATAAATCAGAGCTTTATAATTTTGGATAAATCAATTTACACAGGAAATGATCTTCTCAAATTGCTGCCATGCTGCATCTTACCAGGATGTACTAAATTATGAAGCTCAAATATCTTCACTAGTCATGAGTAACTTACTTTGACTATTCAATATTATCCATATACATGATGAAGAGTGATTAGGCGAAGGGATACTCTCGCCCGATGAATATTTGATGTTTTGATCACTTGTGTGCACGAAGTGGTTTTGATCATTTATACGATTTGGTAAATTATTGTTTTATAAAAAATTTTATAATCTTTTTTGATGTTAATATCTTTTAATGTAAAAAATAAAATCTGAGTTATGCATTTTGCTTAGAAAAAAATGTTGCATTAGTTTTTTTTGTTTTTTGTTTTGTTTTTTTTTTTTTTAAATCATTCAAATATATTAAGTTTTAATAATTACAATAAAAATGAAATTTCTTATCAAAAGAACAAAGGGGAGGGGGGGGGGGGAGGGGGGAATTGAGGGGGGCTGAATAGTTAGACCCTCGGAAAAACTCTGGTTGGTAAAGGGCATCGACGCATTACCGACGTGTGTGTTTAGCGAAGCATGCTTGTTGACCAGACCAGCTCACTTACACAACAAATGATTACACATTACCGATGCAGTTATTAGTGGCGCATGACTGACGCATACCTATTGACCATAGTTGACAAGGGCACCGACACGATACCGACACATCCATTCACCGACGCTAATCGAATAATAATAATAATAACAATAATAATAATAATAATAATAATAATAATAATAAACATAGTAAGCATAAACCTAATAATAATAATAATAATAATAATAATAATAATAATAATCCTAATAATAATGATAAAAATAATAGATTTTAGCATTTTAAAAGAGGCGTCGGTAAAGCGTTGGTGATTACCGACATATTGCCTACGACCCTCTCTGCATTGTAAAAGAGGCGTCGGTAAAGCGTTGGTGATTACCGACATATTGCCTACGACCTTTTCTGCATTGCGATGCCATTGTTAAAGTAAAGTGTCACAAGATATATTAGGTTTTTTTCCGTGTTATTATTGCATCGGTGATCCGTCAATAATTACCGACGGACTATTTGCGTATTAAATTTCCGTGGCTAATTAGGCCCCTCTATATTAGTGTTTTGATGGTAGAGCGAACTTTATGGAATAGTCGATTTTCCAGCAAAAAATCCGAAACCCATATCAACGAGGATTTGTTTGCTCCCCATATGTACTATAACTTTGTCTTAGCAGACCCACCAAAATATAATGATGTAGGTGACAAAGTAAGGTATCCTTTTGTGGATAAGAAGGCCATAAACTGTGTTTGTTCATAATGTGACACACTCATCCCCTCCTTAAACTAGAGTTGCATATTGAGATCCGAATTTGTTGGGTCGTCAGTTCTATATGACAATTATGTTTGAGGGAGCTGTTATGTCCCACTTTATATCTACATAGCATTGTGACATGTGAGCACTCCACCATCCTGTTAGTGATGGACCTTCATGTCTAGTCCTTCGTCCCCACATAACCCTGTCTTGTACTAAATCACATGGAGTTTACAAATAATTTGTTGTTTGAATTATTAATGTGGACAATTTCTTTTGAGACATGACAATAACTTTCCCCACTTAAACCACTTCGTGCACATAACTTCCACTCGATATTTAAGGATTTTTTTTTTTTTTTACCAGTAACTGTACCCAAACAACTAGTATCAGTTATATTATTTTGTCTTTTGCAGATGAAATGTTGCAGAAGTACATACAGAGGTGAAGCACACGTAACCACAAACAAAGAAACTAGCTTAGCTGTTGCCTGATGTAACGGAAGCTATTAACATGTTGCGACTTTTTTGGAGCTTCAAATTGGCAAGTTTCTTTGGATTTTACATGGTAAAGCTTGTATAAAGTATGTTGGAACTCAAATGTTCTTTTATTCAATACTCAAACTGAAATACAAGAAAAGAACAACTCTCGCTAACTATCTAAACACTCTTTTCTATGTTTTTGTGGTGCATTACAATGGATGTTAGAACATCTATTTATAGTGATGGTAGTGTGCCTAATTTCTACAATAGCTGCAACCTAAAAATGAGTTCATATGAGAAATTCAACAAAGTTAGGTGTGGTTGGTGGTGTAGGTGTGGTTGGTAGTGGCTGCAAGTTTGTGTTTACACTATGTGTTTACATTCACATTCTCCCCCTTAAACCAAATTTGGCTTGAGATTCGTTACACCGATCATGTTGCGCATTCCATGCCATCCCCGACTACAAAATAATCGACAAGTCCTTTGTCTTTATCTTTCTCGAGTTTCAATTTTGCATCCTTGGAACAAGTTGTTGGAATGCAATCTCTCACACTGAACTCCCCCGAAATCCTTTTAGCATAAGCCGTTTTCTTTAGTGACACGTCTTCCTTCTTTTGCATCACTTTACGAAAATCGATACCTCGATTTTTGGGACTACGTTGGAGAAAACTGGCAGCTGCTTTTTCGGTCCAAGTCCATTTTTTTCGTTTACCAAAGAACCTTCTCGTCTTATCCGTGGCTTCCTTTTCCGTGCGTTGAAAAACTGGTGTCCTTTTTCACATTTTTCAACTTTAATATAAAATTCTTCCTCACTCGGATCATCTAATTTCTTTAGATGTGAACCTAGAATTTTATCATGCTCCAAACAACCATTAACTTTCATGGTATAATAATTGGCATACGGACGTCGTTGATGCCACAACCAACCTGGATCATATTGGGATGATAAAAGACACATTTTTCGTCTCGTCTTTAAAAGTGTCTTATAGAGTCGGTTACAGGTTCTTTTTACTTTAAAAAGTAAAGTATTACTATTGTCAAATACCCGTAAAATATCACCATCCATGTCGACTCGATTCCCGTCTTCGGTTAGTTGTCCAAGACTTATAATATTCTTTTTAAGTCTAGGAATGTAATATACCTCGTTAAGTAGTCTTTGATCTCCGTTTCCGTAATCAAACAAGATCGTACCTGTTCCTTTGATGTCGACCTTTGACCCGTCTCCAAACCGTGTATAACCCGTCACGTTCTCGTCTAACTCATGGAACTTTGAACGATCTCCGGTCATATGATTGCTAGCACCGTTGTCAAGGTACCATTCCTCGGAATCAACTTGACTTTCTTCGGATGCAGGGATATCAAAGCCGTTCTTCTCTTTTAGCGGCACCATACCTGGTGTATCTTCTTGCGAGATCGCCATCATTAAAATGCGCTCTTCATCTTCATTGGTTTGGGTGAGGTTCACCTCCTCACCTCGTTTCTTGTTTGGACACTCTGATGCATAATGACCATATTCCTCGCAAGTAAAACATTTTATTTTACTTTTGTCCTTTCGAGGACGATTGTAGTCATTCCGGTTTGCATCATACTCATGACCATCTCCTTGGCCATTCCCACGACCTCGACCACGTCCTTGGCCTTGGTTTCCACTTTCCCTTGAAGTGTTTGACGAGTCTCCCTCGTCTGTTTGCTTAGATTGAGATGCCCACTTGGCATGTGTAAGCAATAGAGAAGGTCCTTCTTCCCGTTCTTCATACCCTCGAAGTCGCTCTTCGTGGGTCTTGAGACGGCCTACAACTTCTTCAACCGTCATGTTTTTCATGTCTCCAAATTGCTCGATAGATGTTACGATTTGTATAAATCGCATTGGGACGGCTCGAAGAAACTTCTTCACCACCGTATTCTCCTCGATCTTTTCACCGAGAGATCGAATACCAGTCACAATAGTGTTCAATCTCATGGCGAAATCATCTATCGACTCACCATTGTTCATTCGGATCACCTCGAATTCACTTCTCAATGTTTGTACTTTAGCCTCCTTTAACCGATCAGCTCCCATATGCATCATCTTAAGCGTTTCCCATACTTCTTTAGCCGTGTCCTTCTCGGCCAACATAAGAAGTACGTCCTCTGGAATCGCTTGGTAAATGGCCGCAAGCGCCATCCTATCTGTTCGTTCATCTACTCTTGCATTTTGAATTGCATCCCACACTCCTTGTGCTTGCAAATTCACTCGCATTTTTATAGCCCACACCGCGTAGTTCGTTTTCGTAAGCAACGGATAATGTAACGTAACACTACTATCCCTCCCGGTCCTTTGAACACTTTCAATTTCGGGTTGAGAAAACGACGAGCTTGGTGTGGTCATTCTTGGCATATACTTGGATATACTCTAACTTCGAATTTTCAAACGTACGAGGACCACTATAATTTATTAAAATTATAACGACCAAATTTGGGATTTGTTTGAAACTTTCCAGAAGTAGAGGGGCCAAAATGTAATTTTCAGAACTTTAGAAGCTGGTTCGAAACTTTTAGGGGATGTTTTGAAGTTTTTTTGAAAAATTGGGACCAACCTGAAATTTTTCGGAAATACAGGGACCAAAACGTAACTTTTCGAAACTTCAGGGACCAAATTGCAGTTTTTTGAAACCTCGCTACAGTGAACTACTATAGTGTCGTCTTCTCCGGTCGTCTTCTCGGCGTGATCTCCGGCGAACTGGTTTTTCCGGCAACTATTCCGGCGAACCTTTGACCGGACATTTGGAGGTCTTCCGGTGGTCGAAAAATTCCGAAAAATATATATTCGGAATCCTGAGAACGAGACCTTTCCAATGGTGCTCTCGAAAATCGATTTTGAGACAGAAAATTTTTGACCAAAAAACCCGAGGGTGTTTAGAAAGTTGCCCGGGGAGCTTAACCAAGCTCTGATACCACTTGTTGGAACTCAAATGTTCTTTTATTCAATACTCAAACTGAAATACAAGAAAAGAACAACTCTCGCTAACTATCTAAACACTCTCTTCTATGTTTTTGTGGTGCATTACAATGGATGTTAGAACATCTATTTATAGTGATGGTAGTGTGCCTAATTTCTACAATAGCTGCAACCTAAAAATGAGTTCATATGAGAAATTCAACAAAGTTAGGTGTGGTTGGTGGTATAGGTGTGGTTGGTAGTGGCTGCAAGTTTGTGTTTACACTATGTGTTTACGTTCACAAAGTATATATATTTGTATTTAGATTTACTTTTGTTTAGTTTGAGGTTATAGTGTATGTTATTGTTGTCATGAAGATTTTTTAGCACAAAGTAGTGTGTTTGCTGTAGCGAACTTGCATTAAAGGCGAAGCAACTTTGTGTCAGGTCTTATCTTGTCACTGTTTTCAGATAATGCACGGAACTCATGGGTTTTCTATTTCTAGTTGCATATGGTTAGTGGAGAGTATCTTTATGCGTCTTGATTTTGTCTAATATTGCATGGTACAACATGTCGTCTTGACTAGTAATCTGTCATTGCTCTAAATGAATTAGAGTTCGACCGTTGAGGTTTCTCTCGAATATTACGGTAAATATACACATTTATCTAGAGTTTTGACCAAAATTGTGTTTAAAAAAAAAAAAATTTAATAAATAGATGTTCTTTTCAAAATATTTATTAAATAGGTGTATTTTTGTAAATAAAAAGTGATTTCGATAAAATTTATATTTTTCTAATTATACAAATTTGGTGTTTTTTTTTAATATATTTGATATCTAAAAATTTTACAATAAAGAATTTCAATATATATAGATTTTCATCAACAGTCTCGAATCATTGGTTTATATATTTATATGAGTACTTCGAACGGCATGTGTACTACTATAACTTCAAAAATATATAAAATTAATTGTTTATATTTTCTTAACATAATTGAATAATATTTACTCTCCATAATTGGGCAATAAAATGTAATTTGCCATGCACTTTGAGCCAAAGACCTCTATATTTGACTTCTTAAAATCTAAGACATCAAACACCAAGATAAATGAATTTATATCCAACACCAACACTTCTGTAATCAAGGCTACCAATAGCAATCACTAGTACATAAGACATTTGTTGGTACGATGATTTATTTTTTAATTGATACGGTTGAACAACAAAACCGCATTATAAAGGAAAAAAACCCTGATATCGCATCCATAAAAGTAGCAATCGCACAATTTATAATGTTTGTTGATGCAGTAACTATTAATCGCATTAAATATTGTTTAATTAGTGCGGGTTCGTCCAATGACACTATTAAAATCTTATTTTTACTGCGAAAGTTTACAATCGCATCTTTAAAACCGTACTTTTTTACTGCGAAAATTTACAATTGCACCTTTAAAACATCATTTGTTGGTGCGGTAACTATTAATCACATTAAAATTTGTTTAATTAGTGCGTGTTCGTCCAAAGACACTATTAAAATGTCATTTGTTAGTGCAGTAACTATTAATCACACCTTTAAAGCGTCATTTGTTACTGCGAAAGTGTTGGATTAGGTGTCTAAGCCATGACTAATAATTATTATTTACCTAATTAATAGTAGCAAAGTCCATTTGGGTTGCCCTCATAGCTAGAGGTTTGGCAGAATTTCCAGGAGAGTGAAAGATTGATTTATTATATGATTAATAAATCAATAGAAATAAAATAAATAGTTTATTAATATATTAAAGTGATAATATATTAATTAGAAACTATATTAATTAATTAGAAATTAATCTGGAATTAATTGGATTTAATTTGGTGATTAATTTAATTAATTAAAGGTGCAGGGGCTGAATTGTAATTAGTCAATAGTTGAGTAGTGACTGTCCAGGACAACCAGTGGCCAGCGAAAATTAGGAATGGATATTTATAATTTTCGAAATTAATATATTAGATAAATAGAGTTTGAATTAATAGATAAAAGGTTTATCTTATTTGAATTCAAAAATGTTTATCTCTTAAGACTTATCTGGTTATCAGTTGGAAAGTATAAATAGGGGTCCTGTGACCCTCATAATTCACGCCACTTACTCTCTCCCTCCTCTGGAAATTTCGTGACCTTCCCTTGGCTCACTGGGTGTGATCTCATTTGAGGCAGGACACTTGTGCTGCTTTGCTTCCAAGAAAACCTAAAGGTTAGTTTTTCTGATTTATTCTTTTAGTTAATTTTTATTTGGCCTCTAGGAATTTAGTTACACGTTCAAAGTAAGAAAACATAGATCCAATCTAGGTTGCATGTGAACTTAGGGTTTTAGTTCATAGATTTGTAGAAAACCTTTCAGTGGTATCAGAGCTTTTGGTTGTTTTCTTATTGAATTGCTGTAATAGTTTTTCCTAAAATTTAGGGTTTATTGTTTCTAAACCCTAAATAGGGCCAATTGATTTTTAGGGTTAGGGTTTTTGAAACCCTAGCCCTTCCCCTTTATATTTTCGATTTTTACTAGGGGTTTTAGAAGGTATTTTATTTTTGGTAACTTTGATTATTTAATAATTGGATAACCTTAAACCCATTTGTTTGCTAATTTCGAAAATTAAGGGTTTGAGATAGGCTTAAATTAATTTGATTAATTTGTGATACCTATCAAGATTTAAATTAATTTAATTAATTGTTTAATTAAAAGAAAAATTAAATCATTTAAAGGTTTAAATTTAATTTTTAATTAATTGTTTAATTTCAAAAAATTAAATAGATAAACCAGGAATATTTTAAAAGGTTTAAAATACATCTTATACTTATCTGGATTTAATTAATTATTTAATTAAATGATAAATTAAATCATTTAAAGGTTTAAATTTAATTTTTTAATTAATTGTTAATTTCGAAAAACTAAATAGATAAACCAAGAATATTTTAAAATGTTTAAAATACATCTTATATATATTATAATTAAAAGTTAATATTATATGTATAAGATAATTGGCCAGTCAAATCAATAGTAGGCCTCATTCACGAAGCTGGTCTATAAGGAGGGTATAATGAAACTGCCTATAAAATGGCGGTTGAATGGGTGTCCACTCTCACCCACCGCTCTCTTGATCAGTGGAGGGTCGTTAGCCGAATGAGTTTGATAGGACAGCTTAATCTCATTAAAAGTATAATGTTATTAATGAAAGTACTAGAACAACGTTATAAAATCCTAAATCTAGTTACTTTAGTAAAATCCCAAATCTAGTTACTTTAGGAAAAATGTGAAAAGATGCTAACCCATGAAATTACACATTACACTTTATGAGACATTAGTGGAGCGTGTGTGGTTAACCGACACTCTAATAGGGGCTCATAAAGAGTGGAAATGGGTTTCTCATGATTTATCATTATTGATGGAGCGTGTGTGGTTAACCGGCACATCAATTAGAGATGATAAAAGACATTGAGGTTACCAAGCTAATTTGCATGGTTATTCACATCTAGTTTGTGATCCTCGGCATCCCAGTCACAAACAGTAGAGCATATCCGAGATTAAACATGCCATTGAACAGTTCAATGAATCTCACAGATCTAGGAATTTCATAAGACTGAAATTGATAAATGTTTATCTACCTTAATGACCATTATGTTGTGATTACGACATCCCTCTTCACACCATAGTTGGGGTATTTTGGATCCTAGCCTTGTTAAATAATATATTGGGTAATTGTTTAAAAGGATTAAAATTAAACTAATAAATTCAAATTATATATATATATATGTCTGAAGAAAGTGTCATTCTCCTCCTTCTCCTCCTTCACCCATTTCTGAGGGTTTCAGAAAGCACCTGTTACATATGGTAAGGCTGACTGGCCTGACTATGTGGTATGACTTCACAAATAGAGAGGTTCTTAGTTTTGCTGGCAAGCCATATCTTATTGAGTGTCCGCTCCCCAAAGCATGGCATTACACAACAGCTTGTGATGAGCATGACCCCTTGACTATTGAGTCCAAGGAAGTTCGTTGCCTCATGCTATTGATCAGTGACCTCGAGTTCCGCAGGGATTTAGAATTCCTGGGGTCAGATAAGTTAGCACAGCTGGTTGAGGAAAGGTTCCGAAAACCGGTTGAAAAGGGACGAGCTAAGATCTTTAAAGAGCTGGAAGTGTGCAAGCTAGAAGAAAGTAGCACCCATTTGCATGTTCTCAAGTTTGAGGGATACATAGGCAAACTGTATAAAATTGGTTACCCCTTGTGATCGGGAGTCAAGCATTAGCTCTACTCGTTGATCTGTTCATCCAGATGAACAGAAAGGGTAACCAGATAAGACAATCATGGAAATGCATTCAATGTCGACTCTATATGAGTCGTTCATGGAGAAGCATAGTTCTATTGATTCAGCTGCTTCAGGATTGAGTCCAGTATTTAGGCGCATCGAGAAATGATCCAGATCGTCTGGACTGATTGTTCGATGTCTCAAACTGGGAATCCACAGGGTGGGACACAGTCACAGAAAGATTGGAAAAATGCTCCAAAGCTGAACAGTTTGGCAACTCAGTAATGTCTTAAAAACTCAGAACACCTGATCCTCATTTCCTTGATACAGGATGCGTTTCTCACATTTGCTCTGTATGCACGGACTCTGTAGGATGCGAGATATTGTCACATAGGAGCATATTCGGATTGGATCTGGAGCTCGTGCAGTTTTGGAGTTAAGCTAGATATTTGTTCGTGTTATTAGTTTATAGATGCATATGACATTGTTTTGCATAGTACATTGTTCTGAGGATAATTCTGGTTTAATAAAATATTTTCTTTTAAAACATGATTGTTTTAATTATCCTCGAAATGTTGTGTGAATGTGTTGATGGCATAAATGGTAACAACTTGAATGTTGATACAGCCAATGGGATTGGATTTATAAATTGTGTTCCTTATGATTGTTAAAGTGAATTTTATGAGAATCACTTCAACCAAAGGTCCAGTTGGACAGGAGTTTGGAATCATTTGACTTAGAGTCGCATGATGAATTGAGTGCTTAATAAAATTAATTGTGGCAAGAAATGAATCACCCAAAGATCTAATGGATAGGATTTTGGAATCAGCTGACTTGGAGTCAGGTGATGATTGCATATCTTGAACAAAATTAACAAGGTCATAAATTTACATAGAGATGTAAAAGATATCAAGATTTTGAACAACAGACACATAAGTTACTGTGTATTGCTCGAATCTTCGAATACAACACAATTAGTTATACTTCATGATATTTGCCAATTAGTATGACAAATATGGCTTCGCTTATCAGAATAAGCGATTGATTGAAACCTTGAAGTGTTCAAGGATTTCAAAGGAAGTATAAGATCAACGGAACCTGAGTGAGAACATAGACTGAGAAAATGTTTCACAGTTTATCCTCTTTCAATAACATTAATGGTTATAATATGTCTTAGGGAAGATGATGGAGAATTGGTTGAAATAGTTCGATCCTCGATGTATAAGATACATTTCCAATTAGTTTTTCGATGAATTGAATATTCAACCAGTCAGACCATAGAAACCCTATTCCGACCACATCATAGACTAAGTAGGTTTCGCAGACACTGTCTGAAATGTAAAGCTGGGATCGTCCCACTTGTACATAGAAAGTCCAGGGTCATGTAGTGTTCGTCCAATATCATGACTAGCCTGAACCTGATCAGCAATGTCGTTTCATTGGCCATCCCGGTTGTACCTATGAAAGAAGAGTCCTTTTGGAAGGGACTCATATTCTTAGGAAACAGTGGGAGTAAGAATAATCCTGAATGAGTTTAGGGATTAACCAAGTAAAAGAACCTCTAGTCACCCTGGGCCTTGACCAGGAATCGGATTCCTGTTAAACCTGACATACTCTTCTCTTGACCAGTAGTATTCGTCACCGTCATAAGGAGTTATGATCTGGGTGACATACCGATTAGTGGTAAAACACTAAAGTTGGTACGGATAAGCGATCTGACTACTTGGAAGCATTGGTGAGCCTGGTTGCTGCCAAATAAGAGAACCTTAAGGCGAGACATAGTCTATGTAACAATTTGATTGATTTTACACATGGTCTAAAAACCAGTGGGAGTAATTGAATCATCAAAAGAAAGCGACATTGATTGAAATGTACTTACAGAACATCTGGTTGAGTGAGACGATACTCAGAGTCAAGCAATTGATTCCTAGAGAAGCACTCTCAATAGAAGATGAAATCCGAAAGGATACTGTTTAGTAAAGCTGCACATTGTAAGTCGTTAGTGGAGCGTGTGTGGTTTACCAGCACACTAATAGGAACTCACAAAGAGCGTGCCAATACAAAAGGTACATGGACCCGGGATTAATCCCACAGGCATCTCGCAAGAAAGGATATTCGAATTCTCAAAATATGCCAAAAGTTTGGATTTTGCGAATAGCCTGAAAGATTTCCATTAATATGTCAGAAAGGTTTGGATTTCAGATTCTCAAAATGTGCAAAAAGTTTCCGGATTTTGTGAACAGTCCGAAAGAGTTATATGACCGTGTCAAAGCCAGTGGGAGTATCGTTGTTATCTGCTATCACTGTATGTGGGTTACATGTTGTTTCTAGGAAACGTCTCTTATCATTACAAAGTGTAATGACTTGGTATTAAGAGACGGTTCGCTATGAAAGACTTAAAAGAGATACAACGTACTTAGGTGGTTGCGAACATCTATTAGATAGATCAAAACTCTGCCAATATGATCTTGATAAGATTCAAGATGCATAAACTCAGGAAAAGAGTTTCCTGTCATTGCAAAGTGTGATGACTTGGCATGAAAGAAATAAAAAGGGTGCAACATACTCACGTAGTTCACAGACATCTATCAGATAGATGAAACTATCAGTATTGACCTAGCCATTGAGGATATGATCTTGATGAGATTCAAGATGCATAAGAAAGAGTCTCCGAAAGGAAAGAGTTTTTGAAAGTCATGACACAGGAATTATAAGTAATCTTAAGATTCTGAATGGGTTTGGAATAACATTAGATCGGATTCCACAAGCTTCTTGGATCGATCAGAAGTGTCATGAACATGTCCAAATGACTTGATGCTTATGGCATAGTAAGTCGGATTCATGATATTGTCTGGCTGGGAATACTGGATGGATTATTTGAACTCACGTGAGAAATCATTGGGAAATGATTGGGGTGAAAAGTGATAGTAATAATTTGAAAGAGTTTCAAAGTGGTAATTATTAACGTCAGGACATGGTGCTGTAGGACTTCATGGTTAAAGAGTTTTGTTGGCATTCTGATGGAGCGCGTGTAGTTCACCGGCACATCATGACACCTCGAAATAGTCTTAGGGTGCAGTCATGTAGATTAAAGACCCCGATAACCATGGGAAGTCACAGTACACATCACCAGAATAGAGTTATGAGAGATAAGGACAGGATAACATATTGAGATGTCATCGGAAGAGCATCCGATTGGATCATCTACAATGAAGTGTATCAGTGTAAGACACTTTGGATACATAGAAAGAGTGAAAGGTTCATGAAGACATAGACATAAAATTAGAATTGAAAGTTTTAAAGAAATCTAGAAACCGATAATAGTTTATGACAAGATCCGACTTGGTGATTACCTCGTGGAGACTTGGTAATAAGCAGGAGTAGCTGCCAGTTAGATCTTTATGTTTCGCTTTCACATGTTTTACTTCCCGAATAATTTAATTATTCAAAAGGTCCACAGTCGCTCATACTTTGGGAAGTAAGTATTGAATCAAGACTGTCATGAATTGGTTTGTAGACTGTCTAAGGAGTTAGACATAGCAATAGGATTGCTACAACGTTCATGAGTACTTAGAAATAGAGATTTGAGTATTGGATAAACCCACGCTCAAAGAATTGCTTCATGGATTATATCACGAGCAATTTTGAGACAATAATATCTTATGGTCTTGAAGCGGAGACATATGAGTTGAAATTTGCAAGTCGGTTGTGCATTGATAGTGCGTAAATGCATCGGTAACTTGAGGTTATAAAACATATTGTTGTGTGCGATTTTGATGAGTAAAAGACACAAGCATATGAGTTGAAGCTTATTCATCCTTTGACCCTGACGGGAAATAGATATCTGTAGGGCTCTCGATGATTTTTGAAGTTGACTAAAGTGCTGGCCAGCCAGGACTGAATTGATATGATCAATTAGAAGTCTTATGTCATATGCAAAATCGAAAATCGGGAAACAGAGTATCGGACAGAGATTGATCACAATCAATGTCTCATGTCCGAAAATATCTTGTTGGACGAAGGATCATATGATCACTTATCTTTGGACAGAACTGACTGGGTCAGAGTTCGGCAGCAGTTTCTAGGAAGCTACATTTTGCTGATTAATTAGATGTTAAATTGGTAATTATAGTCATAGACTTATCCAAGTGGGAGACTGTTGGATTAGGTGTCTAAGCCATGACTAATAATTGGTATTTACCTAATTAATAGTAGCAAAGTCCATTTGGGTTGCCCTCATAGCTAGAGGTTTGGTAGAATTTCCAGGAGAGAGAAAGATTGATTTATTATATGATTAATAAATCAATAGAAATAAAATAAATAGTTTATTAATATATTAAAGTGATAATATATTAATTATAAACTATATTAATTAATTTGAAATTAATTAGAAATTAATTGGATTTAATTTGGTGATTAATTTAATTAATTAAAGTGCAAAGGCTGAATTGTAATTACTCAATAGTTGAGTAGTGACTGTCCAGGACAACCAGTGGCCAGCGAAAAATAGGAATGGATATTTATAATTTTCGAAATTAATATATCAGATAAATAGAGTTTGAATTAATAGATAAAAGGTTTATTTTATTTGAATTCAAAAAGGTTTATCTCTTAAGGCTTATCTGGTTATCAGTTGGAAACTATAAATAGGGGTCCTGTGACCCTCATAATTCACGCCACAATCTCTCTCTCCTCTGGAAATTTCGTGACCTTCTCCTTGTTCTCTGGGTGTGATCTCATTTGAGGCAGGACACTTGTGCTGCTTTGCTTCCAAGAAAACCTAAAGGTTAATTTTTCTGATTTATTCTTTTAGTTAATTTTTATTTGGCCTCTAGGAATTTAGTTACACGTTCAAAGTAAGAAAACATAGATCCAATCTAGGTTGCATGTGAACTTAGGGTTTTAGTTCATAGATTTGCAGAAAACCTTTCAGAAAGTATACAATCGCACATTTAAAACCGTATTTTTTACTGCCAAAGCTTACAATCGCACCTTTAAAATGTCATTTGTTGGTGCGGTAAGTTTGGATAGCATTAAAAATGATTCTTATTTAAAAAAAGTAAAATGATTGTTATTTGTTGATGCAATAAGTTTTGATAGCATTAAAAAATGATTGTTATTTAAATACAATAAATTTGGGGCTTTTGTTAATCCTGAAATCGTTCTTCGATCGAGCTTCTCCTTCTTCTTCAAGATCGGGTGGTTGCATTTACTTCTCTTCATTAAATATGAGTTTATACCAAACTTTTATTAACTTCATTAAAATATAAGTCATTATATAACACCCGACAGCTGAAATCTAAATTCCAAAACTTTATGAACCGAATAACAACAACTACAGCTTTCGCCAAACCCACCAACTGGTTATTTTAATTTTCAGATGAATCATTATTATTGGATGTACACAACTTCACATATGTCCAGAACTTATATCAAGGGAGTTGAAGATTTTATTAGTGATGCTAAAGCAGATAGTGTAAAAAATGGAAGGCGGTCGATTTGTTGTCCTTGCAACGTTTGTAAGAACTTTCAAAGTGTTACTGATACCGGATTAGTTGAGTACCATTTGTTGGAAAATGGTTTTGTGCCTAATTACACTTGTTGGTCAAGACATGGAGAATCACTAGTTGATTATAGCACATCGTCAAGCAATTTACAGAGTAATGAAAATAGAGTACCAATTAAAGACAATGATCAGAATTCAAATGACCCAAACGACAATTTCAAAGAAATGTTTGATGACATGGAGACAAATATGGGTGATGATGAATAAGAAAAATTACAACGTCTGTTTGAAGAAGCAGAAACACCCTTATGTAGGGGTTTTAAATATATGAAACTTGATGCGGTGTTGAAGTTGATGAACTTAAAGTTGAAAAACGGATGGAGCGATAAAAGTTTTACAAGTCTATTAGAGTTTTTTCATGACTTGCTTCCGGAAGACAATGGGTTACCACTTTCCACATACCAAGCAAAAAAAATTAATGTATCCCATGGGATTGGAAGTGGAAAGAATACATGCATGTCCACATAATTGCATGTTGTTTATAAAGGAGTTTGAAAATTCTCATAACTGTGTTGTCTGCAATGCATCAAGGTATAAAAGGAAAAATGATGACGATGAAGTTGATGAGGATGTGACAAAAAATGGACCTCCTGCTAAAATGTTGTGGTATCTTCCTATCATACCAAGACTGAAGAGGTTATTTTCAAACGAGAAGGAAGCAAAGTTAGTGTGTTGGCATTCGGAGGAAGAACGGCTATCAGACGGAAAACTAAGGCATGTTACAGATTCACATCAGTGGAGAAATATTGATAAGAAGTATCCATCTTTTGGAAACGAGATTCGAAACTTACGGTTTGGGCTTAGTTCGGACGTGATCAGTCCTTTCGAAAACATCAGCAGTCGTCATAGCATGTGGCCAGTTCTTTTATGCATTTGCAATCTTCCACCGTGGTTATGCATGAAACGGAAATACATCATGTTGTCGTTGTTGATTTAGGGTCCGACACAGCCCGGTAACGATATTGATGTGTATTTGTCTCCTTTGATTGATGACTTAAAAACTCTTTGGAGCACGGGTGTAGAAGTATATGATGCGTATAAAAAAGAACATTTTCCACTACGGGCCATTATTTTTTGTACAATAAGTGATTTTCCTGCATACGGCAACTTGTCAGGATACAAAACCAAGGGTAAGAAAGCTTGTACTGTTTGTGAAGATGAGGCAACCTCGATATGGTTAAACAATTTCAAAAAACTGTATACATGGGACATCGAAGATTCTTGCCGAGTGGTCACCGTTTTAGGAAGATGACTATGGAGTTTGACGGAACTGTCGTTGTAAGAAAGATGAGGCCATGATTTGATGCATTTTCCCGAGTTAAAGACGTAAAATTTTTGTTAGGTAAAAATATCATATTGATAAAGAAGCCCTCTAGAAAAAAAGTCAATCTTTTTTGAATTACCTTATGGTGACATTTAGATGTTCGGCATTGTCTAGATGTTATGCATACAGAAAAAAACGTATGCGAGAGCATGACAGACTTATTATTAGATATTAAGCACAAAACTAAAGATGGGGTTAAGGTCCGAATGGACATGGTTGAGATGGTAATACGTGGAGATCTTGCCCCCAAACAAAGATCCAGAGGTATTTATCTACCAAGTGCTTGTTATAATACATCAAAAGAACGAAAAAAGATTTGTCGATGTTTAAATGATATCAAGGTTCCATCAAATTATTCGGCAAACATCAAAAGATTTGTGTCGATGAAAGACAATAAACTGCTTCCAATGAAGTCTCATCATTGCCACTTTTGATGACATATATGATTCCTATCGCAATTCGTGGAATTTTGCAACCCGACGTCCGACACACAATCACAAAGATTTGCTTGTTTTTTTAACAACATTCATTCAAAGGTTATTGATGTCGAAGATTTAGATTGATGGCAGAAAGACGTTTTTGTTACCTTTTGTGAACTAGAGATGCTCTTTCCGCCATCGTTTTTTGATATAATGGTTCACCTCATAGCTCATATCGTCCAAGAGATTAAGGCCTGTGGTCTTATGTTCCTCCGATACATTTACCCTTTTTAAAGATACATGAGTATCATAAAAGGTTATGTGAGAAACCGCAATCGACCCGAGGGTAGTATTGTTGAAGGGTATACGTCTGAAGAGGTGATGGAGTTCTGCCAAGGTAATCTTGTCAGCATCATATTACTCAAACATTTTATATATTAAGTTGCAATATAATAATATTTTTTTGTCTACAGGCTATATGGAAGGTGTTGAAAGTGTTGGTGTTCCTAAAACTCGTCATTTGGGTCGACTTGAAGGTAAGGGAGGAGTTGGTTTTAAAATAATCATGCCAACCTTTGAAGAGTTGCAACTTGCACATTTAGTGGTTCTAAGACACATGACATGTCTTACTCCATACATTGACGAACACATGAACATATTAAAGTCAATCTACCCGGGTAAAGAACAAATGTGGTACGTTAACAAACAAAACAAAGAGTTAGCGAGGTGGCTGAAAGAGAAGATAATAACAAGTAACATTGATGAAACTGTGACAAAATTGGGACAATGTCCAGATTGTAGAGTACATTCGACCAAAGGTATGACATTAACAGTTACACGTTTTACACCAAACAAAAAGATGACAAAAGTATAGTGCAGAATAGCGGAGTGACAGTGACAGCATCAACAATCGAATTCGATAGACAGGATCATGATACGTTGATAAGAATTGCCAAAGATTCTTACTACGGTGTGATACAATCAATTTGGGAATTGAAGTATTGTGATTTGATTGTTCCAGTTTTCAGATGTAAGTGGGTCAATAACCGTACAACTGTTACAATCGACGATTATGGTTTTACACTTGTCGACCTTGCAACTAATGGCTATGCAGCTGAACTATTCGTTCTCGCAAAACATGTAACACAAGTTTTTTATGTCAAAGACCCGAGCAAAGAATATAAGCACATTGTCTTGCAAGGTAAATGACGTATTCTTGGTGTTGATAATGTTGTTGACGTGGAAGAGTACGACCACTTTGACGATCTACCACCATTTTCGGTAGGTCAACCGGGAAATTTTGAAGACATGCGCAGAAGCACACATGTACGACTTGACATTGAAGGAACATTAATTGAATAAATAGTTGAAAGATTTTTGTATTTTTTTATTCGACCATATTTTTTACAATTTATTTGTAATCAACTATTTCATTGAACCATACTTTTTGTTTGTGTTTGTATAAATATTTAATAAAAACATTGACATGGAGACCTTTCATATAATTGCAAGCATAAAAACATGAAATGACATTCTCTTGTTCATGAAAACGGAGGTATCAGTAAAAATTTCATTGTCTTGTATTTGATATCAAATGACATTAAAGTAGTTATGCTAAAATAGGAAAAGGCAACGCACTTTTAAATAGCACCAAAAATAAAAAAACGCACCAAATAAATCGAAAAAAACCAAGGTAGTTTAATATGCATCCATAAATTAAAAAAACCGCACCACTAAATAAATAAAAAGCACCACATAAGGAAAAGTCAACGTAGTACAAAACCGCATCAGAAAAAAATAAACCGCACCAATACACAATTAATAAATTAATAGTATGTATTCATAACGAAACAATTTTTTAGCGGATGAGACCTTTGGTCGAAGTGGGAAAATGTTACCCCCCACAGCCAAGATCAGTGTTCGAATCCTGGTCTTGATATTTTTAATGACATTCTTATTTTCGTATCATAAATTTTAATATGTATTTATAAAGAAATGAACTTTATTAAAATAAAACGAATTGTTGCCAGATGAGGCCTTTGGTCGAAGTGGGAAGATGTTACCCCCCCACCCCAGCCAAGATCAGTGTTCGAATCCTGGTCTTGGCATTTTTAATGGCATTTTTATTTTCGTACCAGAAATTTTAATATGTATTTATAAAGAAATGAACTTTATTAGAATAAAACGAATTGTTGCCGGATGAGGCCTTTGGTCGAAGTGGGAAGATGTTACCCTCCGCATCAACAAAACGCAAAACCGCACCCGTAAACAAAACCAACGACTATTGAACTTCCCGCAATAATTTTAAAAGCAATCGCATCGAAAAATTAAAAAACGCACAAACGATGATGTTTCAAATTTTGCCTTTATCACTAAACGAACACAACCATGCGAGTGATTCTCTTGAAATTTTCAATCTACGTATAACTTCATAACTAGAACAATCAAATAAAAACAAGATAAACATAAACGACGACATCACACAAAGATATTCATAACCGTAATTATATATATATATATATATATATATATATATATATATATATATATATATATATATATATATATATATATATATATATATATATATATATATATATATATATATATATATATATATATATATATATATATATATATATATAAACCGAAAATTTACATCTATGAAAGACATAAAATTCTAACAATATAAACAAAAAAAAAAAAAACAATTATTATGCATAAACACCCAACATACTTCCACCAACACCAAAAGCTTCAACCCAAGACCGTCCCGTTGCCTTAGAGACCGTCGATGATGGCCTTCTCCTCCTTGATGAGGTTCCCAATAAGGATGCGGGTGTCGACGATCTCCCGGAGCGCCTTCATAAAAGTGTCCTTGGAGTCCAACAGAACGAACTTGAGCATGGCTTCGATGGACATGGGACCACTCCCTCGCCCGATGTCATTGGCAAGTTGAATGAGTTGCTCCAGCCCTTCAATCTCCCCAAAAAGTTTTTTTTGGAGGCGTGAGAAAGTAACGCCTGTAACATTATATAAGAAGCAATGTTTTTGAGATGAAGATCACTGATTATTTGTTTCTCAGCGTCTATCAGATCGATGTTTTGATTTTGGAATTGGAAATATGGTGTGAAAGATTATCAGCGGGTATATGTATTTATATATACAGAAAGACGTTATACTGGTTGCACCTGATCATACAAGTTAATAACGCATATAATAAATTAACCGTCTCAAAGGATAAGTTACGTCGTTTTGGTTGCACCTGATATAATTACGTGTAATCAATGTATACGACATCATCCCGGTTATTGGGGACCACGAAACCGCATTAAAAATCAACATCATCGCACCAACAAAAATAAAATCGCATCAAAAACATATTCGAATTAAAAAACGAATACACGTTAATCATATGATTACATGCAATAAATGTATTTAGTGCGTCTGTTTTTTCGGGAGCATGCAACTAGCAAATTAACCGCACCAATAAATTGCGAAACCGCACCAATACAACATAAAATCGCATCAACAAAGAAAATCGCACTAAGAAAGCTGAAATCACATCACCAATATATTTTTTACGGCGAATTGGGGTCACGAAACCGCATTAAAAAACAATTGCACCACACTAAGAAGCTGAAATCGCATCAATTAAAATATTCGCATTAACAAAATCGACCACAACGTAATGGTTTCGAACTGATATGATTACATGCATTAAATGCGTTTAGTGCGCCTGGTTTTGCAACTCAAGGACGGCATGCCAAATGTGATGTAAACTTTACTGACTTGACATTAGTGACATGCAATGGTGCCACGCAGGTACCTAATAATTTCCATTTCATACCGGACAAAAAAAAAGTTTTGTTTACCTTTTTTAGCTAAACCCATGGAATTGATCAAAAGAGTTTTTATTCAATGCAACCTTGTACCTTTAAATAGACAAATTTAGTATTTTTTTATAATAGCAGACAAATTTATTCAATACTATATTTAATTCACCTTTATCCAAAATTATATAAAAAATTATTTGGTGTTATTTCATTTTACTAACGTCTTAAGATTGCTTTTTGAAGTGGTACTTTGCCGATTTGTATAAAATATTGCTTTTTGAAAAAAAAAATACTTTATTTGATGCAAATAAATTGAATATTATTTTTACTCAAAAATTAAGAAAGTGATCGTACATTTACAATGGGACTAGAATTTGATTTTAATGGGACTAAATTCCAAACTTTCACTTCCAATTTGGTAAGAATATTTGGAAATCTTGCGAATATATTTTAAATTATTATGACATAATTTATGAGGGGACGAAAACCACATTAAAAAAGTAGATAGCACCAAATAAAGAAAAGAGTAAACTACAAATTTGGTCCCTGTGGTTTGCTAAAAAGTGTGGCTAAGGTCCAAAATGTTTTCAACTTGTACCATTAGTCCAAAAACTGAAAAATTTTGTGGTTTCGGTCCCTCAAAAAGTTGAAAAGACTTTTTTACCCTTTTAATTTCTTTTTCACATTTTCTTATATTCACCTTAATACTTTTATAATTTAAAAATAAAATAAAAAATCCATCCCCATTTAGATTTCAAAAACCCTTTCTAACACCACCGTCTCGCTTCCCTTTTCCTCCGTTCGTCTTCTTCGAAGAGTTCTGGTGGCCATCTTGACTGCAACAGATCTCCATTGATTGATTGTTTCCAATTTCCTTCGACACGAAGCTTCGTTTGTGCTTGTTCGTGCCCTGCTGCAACTGCTATTACTCTTGCTACTGCGACTGTTTGTGCTATTACTCCGAGAAAACATCAACGAACCCTTGCTGCTAATACTGCTCGTTCGGCTCAAAATCACCGATCTGGGGATGATACAATTCGTGGCTTACACAGGAAAAACGTGAAGGAGGAACTTTCCAGTAGAGAACAACTGATCGGCTAATTCTAACTCAAACCAACATATTCATTGACCCACCAAATCCACTCGGTTTTTGGATGAGCAACCAGCGCCGCAATCTTCGCCCAGTACAGTGGTTCTCTTGCATAGTTTCATGGTGAAGATCGTGACCCAGTCACGATAAATGGAGGATCTTATTTTTCTGCAAATTTAGTCTGCTAGACTAGTAACAACAACCTTTTGATCATGTGACGTGAATTCCAAGCGATAGCAAGAATCTCGGGGTTGTATCTCACCAGCAAATTGAACCTCATTGTTTCTTCATAAGTACAAGAAGATCAGAATAAGACGTTTAAGCGAGTCTCTTTCAACTAAACATTCACCAGCAAATTTACTGAAGAAATCCTATGAATTGCAACTGGTAAAATCAATATCCACACACCTTTCGCCACAATGAGGACACTCAAAGGCTGATAACAAGATTTGTAACATGAGAATATTTTGTTTAAAGCAAATATTCATAAAACATACAGCTAACAGCTAAATGAGAAGGCAGTTTCAAGGTCCTGTTGAATTTGTGTACGATGGGAGTGTAATCATTAATCAATGACACTGTTAGTGTAAATCTGTAAATAAACTGAATGTTAGCTATAAGAAGCAGATAACGATTTACCTTCCTAAAGTGTGGAATCAAAGTCAACAGGAATCTCGTTGTGCCCTGTTATTCAATGCAACCAAAGTCCATATCAAATCAAAGAATTTCCATTGTAATCATCTTCAATGATGGAGTTCGTACGTGAACATGTATACTCGCATACATACTTACATTTTCACCGCATCGCATGCAGAGGCTCTTAACCTGGTACACAAGAGCGTCATCATCTTCGGTCGAAACAGCTTCAACAACAGACCTCACATCCATTACTGTTGAATCTTTTGATATGATATATATATATATATATATATATATATATATATATATATATATATATATATATATATATATATATATATATATATATATATATATATATATATATATATATATCATCGGAGATGGAGTATGGGTATAGCATCGGAGATGGAAAGAGGGAGAGAGGGAGGGATGATGATGGATTTTTAATTTTATTTTTAAATTATAAAAGTATTAAGGTGAATATAAGAAAATGCAAAAAAGAAATTAAAAGGGTAAAAAAGTCTTTTCAACTTTTTGAGGACCGAAACCACAAAACTTTTCAGTTTTTGGACTAATGGTGCAAGTTGAAAACATTTTGGACCTCATCCACACTTTTTAGCAAACCACAGGGACCAAATTTGAAGTTTACTCTAAAGAAAATCGAATTTAAAAAAATTTAGCGACAGTGATAGTTTTCAACTGATATGATGACCTGAACGGGTGTATTTATGCACCCGCATTAAAAAAATCACAAAACCGCACCAAATAAATAAAATCGAAAATTAAAAAATAAAGACGACAATTATCTTTTTCAACTGATAGGATGACATGTAAGTTCGCATTTACTGAATCTGGCATATCGAGACACAACCACATATAGAACTAGGAAAATCATATCAGTGGACGAAATTGTATCTCCTAACTATTTAAATTCCTTACAGTATAATTTTTGATATTGTTTCCAACACTATGACGGTATGTCACGCAAACGTACCCAAATTTTTAGAGATATATTTCCATTTACTATGAGACAAAAAGAACTTTTTACTACTATTAAGGTTGAGAAAGTTATTTAATAAAAGTAATAATATCTTATGATGATGGTTGATGATGATGATCATAATCATGACCAATGATGATGGCT
The DNA here is from genome assembly GCA_023525715.1 of Cichorium intybus. Taxonomy (NCBI): domain Eukaryota; kingdom Viridiplantae; phylum Streptophyta; class Magnoliopsida; order Asterales; family Asteraceae; genus Cichorium; species Cichorium intybus. The sequence continues at coordinate 40,614,536 of CM042012.1, read as the reverse complement.
GATGATGATCCATTCATCATCATGCATCATCATCTATCCATCCATTCACCATCAACCATCATCCATCATCCATTGGTCATGATGATGATGATCATCATCAACCATCATCCATCGGTCATGATGATGATCAACCATCAATGTTCATCAACATCATCATCCACCCTCATCATCAACCATCAACATCCATTCATCATCATGCATCATCATCTATCCATCCATTCATCAACAACCATCATCCATTGGTTATGATGATGATGATCATCATCAACCATCATCCATTGGTCATGATGATGATCAACTATCAATCTTTATCAACATCATCATCCACCCTCATCATCAACAATCAACATCCATTCATCATCATGCATCATCATCTATCCATCCATTCAACATCAACCATCATCCATTGGTCATGATGATGATCAACCATCAATCTTCATCAACATCATCATCCACCCTCATCATAAACCATCAACATCCATTCATCATAATGCATCATCATCTATCCATCCATTCATCATCAACCATCATCCACTGGTCATGATGATGATCAACCATCAATCTTGATCAACATCATCATCCACACTCATCATCAACCATCAACATCCATTCATCATAATGCATCATCTATCCATCCATCCGTCCATTCATCATCAACCCTCATCCATTGGTCATGATGATGATGATCATCATCAACCATTATCCATTGGTCATGATGATGATCAACCATCAATCTTCATCAACATCATCATCCACCCTCATCATCTACCATCAACATACATTAATCATCATGCATCATCATCTATCCATCCATTCATTATCAACCATCTTCCATTGGTCATGATGATGATCAACCATCCATGTTCATCAACATCATCATCCACCCTCATCGTCAACCATGAACATCCATTCATCATCATGCATCATCATCAACCATCATTCATTGGATAGATGGATAGATGATGATGCATGGATGATCATCATCATGACCAATGGATGATCATCCATCAATGTTCATCCTCAACCATCATTCATCATCAACCATCATTCATCATCAACCATTATTCATCATCAACGATCATCCATTGGCCATGATGATGGTGATCATCATCAACCTTCATCCATTGGCCATGATGATGATTAACCATCAATCTTCATCAAAACCATCATCTACCCTCATCATCAACCATCAACATCCGTTCATCATCATGAATCATCATCTATCCATCCATTCATCATCAACCATCATCCATTGGTCATGATGATGATGATCATCATCAACCATCATCCATTGGTCATGATGATGATCAACCATCAATGTTCATCAACATCATTATCCACCCTTATCATCAACCATCAACATCCATTCATCATCATGCATCATCATCTATCAATGCATTGATCATCAACCATCATCCATTGGTTATGATGACGATTAACCATCAATCTTCATCAACATCATAATCCACCCTCATCATCATGAAGGGTTTTCTAGCAAACAATGAACAAATAATTTCTTATGGTTCACATGCAACCCTAGAAAGATCTATGTTTTCTTCTATAAACATAATAAACTAAAAACCTAAGGCCAACAATTATTTCTAAAGATCAAATGAAGAATAACCAATCTTTTGATATTGTTCTTGAAGCTAGCAGCACAAGTGTCCTGCCTCAAATGCAAGTCACACCCAAGCAATGGAGAAGACAGTCCAGCAGAGTAATCTTGGTGAAAGTGGCGCAGAAAATGGAGTGCCAAGAGTCTCCTTTTATAGCCTCTAGGGTTACACCTGAAACCCTAAGGAGCCTCCTTAGTGGGCAAGCCTGTTGACCACTTGGACCAGACTTTCTAAACCCTAATTAGGGTTTTCGCCACCCTTGGGAGAGGCCTCCAAGGTGGCGCCAAATCTAGCCCCTGGCTTCTGGTTTGTCAGTAATTCAACTATTGAATAAATACAAACCAGTCCCTGCACTTTTAATTAATTAATTTCAAGGTTGTAGAAGTCGCTAGGCGGTAGGCGGGCGGTCGACTAGGGCCTAGGACTAGTCGGTCTAGGCGAGGACTAGTCGGCGCCTAGGCGGGGAGTATTAATTGTAACAAAATTTATTTTTTCAAATTTAGATATTACCTATATCCCTAAAAAATGAATAAATAAGTATAAAAATTTGCAAATCAAAGTGTTTAAATATGTAAGTCATCAAACATCATAATGTTTAGACTCATTAATGATATTTTTTTATCATTTTAATCATCGATAATTGTAACTTAGCCACCGATTATCATAATTAATGATATTTTCTAAATTTAAATTTTAAAAATTTAAAAATTTGATTTTTTTGAGAATTTGATAATTTTTGAAAATTTTTAAAATTTGAAATTTTTTGAAAATTTTGAAATTTTGAAATTTGAAAAATTGAAAATTTTGCCGCCTAGACCCGCTCAGATCCGCCTAGGCCCGCCTAAACCCGATTTTGACCGCCGTTGACCAAATCCGCCTAGCTTTACCGCCTACCACTAATCGTAGGCGGAACCCGCCCGCCTAGCGCCTAGGCGCCGCCTAGGCGGCCGCCTAGGCCGACTTTTACAACACTGATTAATTTAATCACTGAATTAAATCCAATTAATTCTAGATTAAATCTTAATTAATTATTATAGTTTCTAATTAATATATTAACACTTAAATATATTAATAAACCATTTAATTAATTCTATTGATTTATTACACAATTAATAAATCAACCTTTTACTCTACTGAACTCTATCCTAACCTCCAGCTATGATGGCAACCCAAATGTACTTTGCTTCAATTAACAAGATAAATATAAATATGAAGTCATGCCTTAGGCACCTAATCCAACAGTCTCCCACTTGGATAAGTCTATGACTTTAATTTATCTTCTGATTAATTAACAACATGCAGCTTCCATGAAACTGCTGCCGAACTCTGACCCAGTCAGTTCTGTCCATAGATAAGTGATCATATGATCCTTCGTCCAACAATATATTTTCTGACACGAGACATGGATTGAGATCAATCTCTGTCCGATACTCTGTTTCCCGATTTCCGATTCTGCTTATGACTTTCGGACTTCTAATTAAACACATCAATTTAGTTCAGGCTGGCCAGCACTTTAGTCAACTTCAAAATCATCGAGCGGCCTACAGATATCTGTTTCCCATCAGGGTCAAGGAACGAATAAGCTTCGACTCATATGATTGTGTCTTTTACTTATCAAATCGTACACAACAATGCGGTTTTGTAACATCGAGTTACCGATGCGTTTTTGCATTATCAATGCACAACCGACTCGTAAATTTCAACTCATATGTCTCCGCTTCAAGATCATACGATATTATCGTCTCAACATTGCTCGTGATGTAATCCATGAAGCAATTTATTGAGCGCGGGTTTATCCAATACTCAAATCTCTATTTCTAAGTACTCATGAACATTGTAGCAGTCTTACTGCAATGTCTAACTCCTTAGACAATCTACAAACCAATTCACGATAGTATTCGTTCATACTTACTCCCGAAAAGTATGAGCGACTGTGGACCTTTTGAATAATCAAATTATTCGGGAAGTAAAACATGCAAAATTGAAACATAAAATCTGACTGGTGGCTACTCTTGCCTAATTACCAAGTCTCCACGAGGTAATCACCAAGTCGGATTTTACATAAAACTATTATCGGTTTCTAGATTCCTTTTAAACTATTTAATTCGTGTTATGTATCTATGTCTACTTGACCTTTCACTCTTTCTATGTATTCAAATGTTATACATTTATACACTTTATCCGATCGGATATTCTTCCGATGATATCTCAATTTTGGTCATACCGTCATTCTCACTAACAACTCCATTCTATGTACTGTGACTTTCCATGGTTCTCGGGATCTTTAGTCCACACGACTGCACCCTAAGACTATTTCGAGGTGTTACGATGTGCCGGTGAGCCACACGCGCCCCATCGGAATGCCAACGAAATTCTTTAACCATTAAGTCCTTATTTGAAAAACTCTTTTCAATTGTTATCAACATTCACCCCTAATCATTTTCCAATGATTTCTCATGTATGTACAAAATCCATTAAGTATTCCTAGCCAGGTCATATCCTGAATCTGACTCAGTATGCTCTAAGCATTAAGTCATCAAGACATGTTCATGACACTTCTGATCGATCCAAGAAACTTGTTGGATTCGATCTAGTCCTATTCCAAACCCTTTTTGAAATCTTAGGATTACTTATAATCCTTGTGTCACGACCTTTAATAACTATATCCTTTCGGAGACTTTTTCTCATGCATCTTGAATCTTATCAAGATCATGCTTACTATGGCCAGTTCAATACTGATGACAACATCTATCTGATATATGTCAATGGATTATGTGAGTATGTTGCACCTTTTATATCTCTCATGCCAAATCATCACACTTTGTAATGACATGAAACTCCTTTCCTGAGCTGTGCATCTTGAGTCTCATCAAGATCATCTTGGCAGAGTTTCGATCTATCTTATAGACGTTTGTAACCACCTGAGCATGTCGTATCTCTATTAAGTCTTTCATAGCGATCCGTCTCGTAACACCAAGTCGTTACACTTTGTAATGAAAAGAGACATTTCCTAGAAGCATTATGTAACACACATATGGAGATAGATAATAGCGACGCTCCCACTGGCTTTGACATGGTTATGGACTATTCACAAAATCCAGAGCTTATGGCACATTTTTGAGAATCCAAACCTTTCTGACATCTTTATGGATATCTTTCAGCCCTTTCTCAAAATCCAATCCTTTGACACATTTTAAGAATCTGAATATCCTTTCTTGCGAGATGCCCATGGGGTAATCCCAGGCCTACGTACCTTTATACTGGCATACTCATGTGAGTCCCCATTAGTGTGCCGGTGATCCACACGCGCTCCACTAACGACTTACATTATGCAGTATCCTTTCAGATTTCATCTTCTATTGAGAGTGCTTCTCTCGGAGTCAATTACTTGACTCTGAGTATCGTCTCACTCAACCAGATGTTCTGAAGGTACGTTTCTGTCCATGTTGGTTTCTTTTGATGATTACTCCCACTGGTAAAACCAGTTGTAAAATCAATCAAATTGTCGCATAGACTGTATCTCGTCCTAAGGTTCTCTTAATTGGCAGCAACCGGGCTCACCAATGCTTCCAAGTAGTCGGATTGAAAATCTGTACCAACTATAATGTTTTACCACTATTCGGTATGTCACCCCGATCATAACTACTTATGACGGTGATCAATACTACTGGTTAAGAGAAGATTATGTCAGTATTAGAACAAAAATCTGATTTCTGCTCTAAGCCTAGTGATGACTAAAGGCTATTTCACTTGGCTAATCCTGAACTCATTCAGGACTGTCCCAACTCCCACTGTTTCCTTAGAACATAAGTTCTTTCTAAAAGAGCTCTTTCTTTTTCAGGTACAGCGGGATAGCCAGTGAAATGACATTTCTGATTAGGTTCAGGCTAGTCATGAGGTTCGGACGAACACTACAAGACCCTGGACCTTTAATGTACTGGTGGGACAATCCCAGCTTTACATTTCAGACAGTGTCCGAAAAACCTACTTAGTCGAAGGATGTGGTTGGAATATGGTTTATATGGTCTGACTGGTATGGTATTTAATTTACGGGAAACTAATTGGCAATGTATCTCATACATCGAGGATCGAACTGTTTCGACCAATGCTCCATCATCTTCCCTAAGACACATTATAACTATTAATGTTCTTGGAAGAGAATAACTGTGAAACATTTTCCCAGTTTGTGTTGTCACTCAGGTTCTGTGGATCTTGTACTTCTTTTGAAGTCCTTGAACTGTTCAGGGTTTCAATCCAATCGCTTATTCTGATAAGCGAAGCCATATTCGTCATACGGAATGACAAATATTGCGAAGTACAAACAATTGTGTCCAATTTGAAGATTCGAGCAATACACAGCAACTGATGTGTTTGTTGCTCCTAATCTAAATCTCTTTTACATCTCTATGTAAACTTATGACTTTTTTAATTTTGTTCAAGACTTGCAATCTTCAGTTGACCTTAAGTCAACTGATTCCTAAATCCTTTCCTCTGGATCTTTGGGTGATTCATTTATTGCCACATGTGCTTTATAAAGAACTTAATCATCATTTGACTCTAAGTCAAATGATTCCAAAGTCCTGTCCAACTGGATCTTTGTTGATTCATTTCTTAACACATTAAGAATTCAACTCATCAAGTGACTCTAAGTCAAGTGATTCCAAGGTCCTGTCCAACTGGACCTTTGGTTGAATTGATTCTTGTAATATATATCTTAACAATCATAAGGGACACAATTCCTAAATCCAAACACTTTGGATGCATTCAATATTCAAGTTATCATTAATAATGCATTCAACAGAATCATACAACATTTCAAGGATAATTTCAAACAACATGTGTTAAAAGAAATTAAACGACAATTTTATTAAAACAAAATCCTTGAACAATGTATTATATGATAGACAATGTCATATGCATCTAATAACCTAATAACATGATTTCAACATCTAACTAAACTCTAAAACTGCATGAGCTTCAGTTCCAATCTGAATATGCTCTTATGCAACAACATCCCTCATCCTACAGAGTCCATGCATACAGAGCAACTGTGAGAAACACATCATGTATCAAGGAATTAAGGATCAGGGGTTCTGAGTTTTAAGATATTCCTGAGTTGCCAAACTGTTCGGCTTCGGAGCATTTTCCAATCTTTACGTGACTGTGTCCCAACCTGTGGAGTCCCAGTTTGAACCATCGAGGAACCGGTCCAGACGATCTAGATAATTTATTGATGTGTCCTATTACTGGACTCAATCCCGAAGCAGCTGAATCAATGGAACTATGCTTCTCTATAAACGACTCATACAGAGTCAACATTGAATGCATATCCATGATTGTCTTATCTTGTTTCCCTTCCTGTACATCAGGATGAACGGATCAGCGAGTCGAGCTAATGCTTTAACTCCCGATCAAAAAAGGGAACCAAATTTATACAGTTCACCTATGTGTCTCTCAGTCTTGAGAACATGTGAACTGGTGCTACTTCCTACACACTTCAAACTCTTTGAAGATCTTAGCTCGTCCTTTCTCAACCAGTTCATGGAACCTTTCCACAACTAGCTGTGTTAACTTATCTGACCCCAGGAATTCTAAATTCCTGCGGAAATCGGGCTCAATGATCAATAATATTAGGTAACGAACTTTCCTTGACTTAACAATCAAGGAGTCGTGCTCATCACAAGCTACTGTGTGACGTCATGCTCTGGGGAGCGGACACTCAGTCAGATATGGCTTGCTAGCAAAACAGAGAACTATTCTCTATTTATGAAGCCATACCATATAGTTCAGGCCAGTCAGCCTTACCATATGTAGCAGGTGCATTCTGAAGCTCTCAGAAATGGGTGAAGGAGGAGAGGGAGGATAATAGACACTTGATTCAGACATCTACAATACACAGAATTTAATAGTTTAATTTTTCCTTTTAAATAATTACCCAATTTATTATTTATTAAGGCTAGGACCCAAAATGCCCCAACTATGGTGTGAAGAGGGATGCAGTAATCACAACATAATGGTCATTAAGGTAGATAATGCACTTATCAATTTCATCTCATGAAATTCCTAGATCTGTTGAGACACATTGAACTGTTCAATGACATGTTTAGTCTCGGATGTGCCCCACTGTTTGTGACTGGGATGCCGAGGATCACAAACCGGGTGTGAATAACCATGCAAATTAGCTTGGTACTCTCGAAGTCAATTGCCATCTCTAATTAACGTGCCGGTTAACCACACACGCTCCGTTAATAATGACAAAATCGAGAAACCCATTGCAAGTCTTTGCGGACCCAGTTGGCGTGCCGGTAAACCACACACGCTCCACCAACGTTCCACAAAGTGCAATGTGTAATTTCATGGATTAGCACCAATTCATATTTTTAAACCTAAAGTAACTAGATTGCGATTCGTTTGAGGTTCTAGTACTTTCAATTATAGCATTATACTTTTAAGAGGCTTAGCGGTTCTATCAAACCCGTTCGGCTAACGACACTCGACTGACCAGGAGAGCGGTGGGTAAGAATAGATACCCATTAGACTGACATTTTATAGTCAGTCGCCTTATACCCTCTTTAGATGACAGTTTTGTGAATGAGGCCTACTTGCGGTAAGACTAACCAATTTATCTTATATATAAATATTAACTTTTAATCATAAATATATAAGATATATTTTAATCTCATTAAAATATTTTAGAATTAATTTTCTAAGAATTTTCGCAAATTTATTTCTATTTTTCGAAAATTTAATTAATTCTTTAAGTGATTTAATTGGTCTTTTAATTAAACAATTTAATTATACTAATTAAATCAAGAATGGGGGACCACAAAATTAATCAAATTAATTTCCTATCCTTATTACCTAATTCAAAAATTGCATGCCAAGAATAAGGGGTTCCAGTTATTTAATTATCCAATAATTACCAAAACAACAACCAAGTATTTAAGGCAGCAAATCAAGCAATTAAGGGGGGAATAAAGAGGGTGGCGGCTAGGGTTACGAAACCCTAGCCTAGGCCACGAAATTGAGGCCATTCCAAGAGAGTTTTTGGCAAAAACAGTCAAGGCAATAATCATTCAAGCAGTTTATATCAATTCATAAGAAAACAAACTAAGCTCTGATACCACTGAAGGGTTTTCTAGCAAACAATGAACAAATAATTTCTTATGGTTCACATGCAACCCTAGAAAGATCTATGTTTTCTTCTATGAAGATAATAGACTAAAAACCTAAGGCCAACAATTATTTTTAAAGATCAAATGAAGAATAACCAACCTTTTGATTTTGTTCTTGAAGCTAGCAGCACAAGTGTCCTGCCTCAAATGCAAGTCACACCCAAGCAATGGAGAAGACAGTCCAGCAGAGTAATATTGGTGAAAGTGGCCCAGAAAATGGAGTGCCAGGAGTCTCCTTTTATAGCCTCTAGGGTTACACCTGAAACCCTAAGGAGCCTCCTTAGTGGGCAAGCCTGTTGACCACTTGGACCAGACTTTCTAAACCCTAATTAGGGTTTTCGCCACCCTTGGGAGAGTCCTCCAAGGTGGCGCCAAATCTAGCCCCTGGCTTCTGGTTTGTCGGTAATTCAACTATTGAATAAATACAAACCAGTCCCTGCACTTTTAATTAATTAATTTAATCACTGAATTAAATCCAATTAATTCTAGATTAAATCTTAATTAATTATTATAGTTTCTAATTAATATATTAACACTTAAATATATTAATAAACCATTTAATTAATTCTATTGATTTATTACACAATTAATAAATCAACCTTTTACTCTACTGAACTTTATCCTAACCTCCAGCTATGAGGGCAACCCAAATGGACTTTGCTTCAATTAACATCCATTCATCATGATACATCATCATCTATCCATCCATCCATCCATTCATCATCAACCATAATCCATTGGTCATGATGATGATCATCATTATCAACCATCATCCATTGGTCATGATGATGATCATCCATCAATGTTAATCAACATCATCATCCACCCTCATCGTCAACCATCAACATAAATTCATCATCATGCATCATCATATATCCATCCATTCATCATCAACCATCATCCATTGATCATGATGATGATCATTATTGTGACAACTAAAGTTTTTGTATAAATAAGAATTACGTGTAAGTACATTTGATGTCAAGAAGGATTGATGTCATATTTATTAAATGTATAATAGAAGGGGCAAAATGGTCCAAGAAGGTGAAAATATGGAAAGTTATGTTTTAATACCATTTACTAAGTCATAAGTAAGTATTATTTCAATTAGAAAATTGGTTTTAAGGATCCAATCGCAAATTGGGAAATAAATAAAGTGAAGTTTTAATTGCCCAATCTTTAAAAATTAATATCTCAAAATCCAAAAGGAATTGAGAAAAAGTGCTAAAGTTATGTTTCGTAATATTTGATATAAAAAAATATAGGAAAAAGATTCAGACCATTTGAAGTTGTAACGAAGGAGTTATGAGGGTTTTAAAATGGCCTAAAAATGACAAAAATGACCAAAGGTTCATTTTTAAGGGTTGATAGCGGAAAATCTATAAAGATTTGGGCCTAAGTCTGTAGGGACAAGTTGTAAATCTTATTATCACCTTTCTAGAAATATAATGTTTATGAAAATCGGACATCATATGAAAGAGTTATGCTCATGTAAAGTTGAGCAAAAATAAGGAGAAAAGTTGAAATTTTCACTAAGGCTGGAATTAGGGGTAATTTTGTCATTTTCCATTTAAAATCCAGCCATCAGTTGACGTGTTCCTGTGGGTACGTTTTTGTCTAAATCGCGTGAAATGAAATAAAAAAAGGGATTCGAGAAGAAAGAGTTCTGAAGCAAACAAAAACACACAGACACACACACATACCGTCTGTGTGTGTGTTCACAATTCTGCAATCGAGAAAGGGAGACGACGGTTCCGACTAGCGATTATCGAGCAGGGGTCGCGGAGAGGAAGGCTGCACAACAATCGTCGATAGCAAGCAGAGGACGAAGAACCAGATTGTGTTTTTCCAGCGATTTTGGCGCTCACGGTGGCCGACGGCAGCGAGGAAGGGTCGGGAAGTTCTTCAAATCTGATTTCTTGCCTAATCCCTTGGTCAATTTCAGAAATCTCTAGTCTTTGAGCAGAAATCACAAAAGGTATAAATTGATTCTTCAAACCCTAGTTCCCAAATCTGAAAATTTACACATGTATGTTGAAATTGAGCATGGATTCTTATCTCTATCCTTATTATGAGTCAAAAGTCACATATGGAATGAAAGTATTGAACTTTGGTTGAGAAACTTTAAATGCATGTTTGCAAAGAGGATGAAAGGTGAAAGATTATCATGGAATAACACTTGTTGTTGGGTTTTATGTCAATAACTTTTTTATTTGAGATGAAAGTTTGTTAATAGCTAGTTTTATCAAAACCTTGTGGTATATTGGTGCTAAATATTGGAATGGAATTGACATATATTGGAGTTGGAATCTTTTAAAGACCAAAAGTGTGTCAAGAACACATTATGTTTAAAGTTGAAAATTTAGTGAATCTATATGTTGTGGTCGATTATTGGGATGTTGGAGTAAATGGTACTTAAATCCATGTCGTGTGGACTAGGAAACTCAAGTCATGCTAGAAATATAAAATATTGAATAATAAGAAATCATTTGATGTCAGAAGTTCATGTTTGTCATGTACGGGGTGCAAACACCATGAGTATGAATTTTAAACTTAAGTTTTATGGAATAATGAAGCATGATGAAGTTGACTTGTCAGATTTGGTCAAAGTTGACCATAAAAAGGGAATTGTCGCTAACAAGTTAATATCGAAAAATGTTAGATTATTACATGCAAAAAGAATCGTTTAACTTGTTAGTGGACTAAAATTGAATATTTTTGGAATAACTCTAGTTTAGAACTCTTTTAATAAGGGTTGTAGGAATGAGACTTCGTTAACATATGTAGTATGTTAATACTCGATTGTATTTCTAATATTCTATATTATTAATATAGGGATTTAAGGAGTGCGCGGAAGCAAGTAGAGGCAAGGACTAGTGGACCAATGTGAGTACATGTGGCATTTTCCCATTTTTGGGGTACATGGCAAAAAGTTTATAAGGTTTTATGACTTTCAATGTGAATTGTTTTATTATGCAATCATGCTTACGAAAGCTTTCTTAAATATGTATGAAAGTTAGAAATAATGTTTTGACGTTTAGCCCATGAAAGTTATGAAATAATGTTTTGGCGTTTAGCACATGAAAGTTACGAAATAATGTTTTGGCATTTAGCCTATGGAAAATACGAAATAATCTTTGGCGTTTAGCCTATGAATGTTATGAAACAATGTTTTGACATTTAGCCGATGATGTTTTACAAAAGAATGTTTTTACAATAGCATATGAAGTTTATGAAAGAATGTTTTGGCTTCAAGCCCACGATATGTATGAAAGAACATTTTGAAACTTAGCCTTATGATGATTATAAATGAATGATTCGATCGCTACCGGTATTATATTTATGAATGACTATATTTATGAATGACTGGTATTTTGAAGCAATAAATCTAATGCAATATAAATTAATGTGAATGAAAGGATAAAGTTCTACCCGGGCTATGATGTTCCCACAAGGGGAAGGGGAATACAGAGGAATCTACTTCGCGAAGTAGATATCCTAAATATGGGAAGATGCTCCGGAATGGACTGATTGTGTTCTTTATATTATAGTACAGACTGGGGTAATCATCAAGAATGATTCAGGCCCTCAGTATAAAAATTTAGCATGTTAAGGTACTAGTCATAGCATGTGATAAGATGCTGAGGTGGTTGGATATGTTCGTACCACCTCAGTACAGACTTAGGGTATCACCAAGAGTGATTAAGGCCCTAAGTATAAAAATCAAGTATGCTACAATACCGGTCAAAGTTAAGGAAATGAAAATGAAAGTTTTATGAAAGAAATATTATTACGTGATTTATTATGAAAGGCTTTAAAAGCAAAAGCTCGATATATGCTTAATTATAAAGGTTTTAACAGCAAGTGTCTTTATATGAAATGATTATAAATGTTTTGAAAAATGATTAGTTATGTTTATAAAGGTTTCGTGACCAAACCCATGTAGCTCATGAGACGTCTTCGTCTTACGTATTTTATTTTGATGCCATGTATTCCAGGTTCAGGTTCGCAAGAGTAGGATGTCGAATTGCCATGCTAGACATGTTTTGGGAGATTAGATGGAGTGGAGCTATAGATAGCTCTCATCGTTTTATTTTATGGTTTAATCCTTCTCTGCTTGCTATGGTTTGTTTTGGTATGAATTTGTAACGCCCATGGTTGTAAACTTACAAACCAAATGTTTTTGCTGGACCATATGTTTGATATTCATGTCTTATAGACATGAAGTTTGACAACTATGTTAAAACGATAGCGTTATTATGCTTTATGATATAGCGCTACTATGCTCTATGAAATAGCGTTGTTATGATTTAAAAAAATGGGGCATTACAATCATCATCAACCATCATCCATTGGTCATGATGATGATCATCCATATCATCATCTATCCATTGATCACCATTGATCATCATGATCATCATCACCATCATCATCATATATCCATTGATCATCATGAATATATGTATACAAATTTTTTTTGATAATGTTGTGTAGTGTAAGCAAAATAGAATTGTTGTATTATTCAAATATTATTATGTAATATATATTTTAGGTTAATTGATATGCTAAGTATATTTTCCAAATTTTAATATGATATAACACTTGTTTAATAATATGCCTTATTCAACATTTGAAAACATTTTATCCAAATAATAAAACCGACATATATGGAAATGAAACGCCATTTACGCACCACTACTGCATTGCAGAGAACTATAAAAACCTCCTTCGCTACAGTGTATGCCTTCCCCATTTCCTCTCCCATTTCCTCTGTTTCGTCTTGTATACTTTCAGAAAAATGTCTCCGCCAAAAAAGATGTGCACTAACATTCTGTGTATACCTGACGAAGTCCTTGTTGACATCATTGCTAGGATTGGAGCGTCTTCCCTACAAGACTTGCTAAACACATCGGCAAGGTATGTTCGTTGAAATAATAACACTCATCCTCTGTAATTTGATTTTTTTTATCTTTTATGATCAGTTGCAAGAAATTTTGTGATTTAAGTAAAGATAATCATGTATTGGAATGAGTTTCTCTTAAGAAGGAACCAGTAGACCCATTCGTCCCTTACGAAGAGCAGGAACGACGTTTTTGGAGCAGATGTGTACATGCGGAAAACCCTGAAGCTCTGTACAAAGCAGCCATGGTATACATAGCGATAGTAATATTTCTTTATCATTCATTGATTTTGTTAATAATCCAACCCTTTTGATGTGGCAACCTGTTTCTTGATCACAACATGAATCTTTTGAATTACGTGAAAAGACAGAAGCCATAGAGAAATTTAGGAAATCTTCACGTAAAAGTCATATTGGGGCATCTTATGTTCTTGGACTATTGCTTATGACAGAGCCAAATGAGTCATCATCCGAGGGTTTATCGATTTTGAATGCAATGAATCTTCAACAAAAAGAAGGGTCGATGATTGGATATAAAGACTTGGATTATATGGGAATTCTACTTAACTTGCGCTGTAATTTGAAGATTTAGTAGACTTTATATATTTAAAATGTAATGACAAATCACACACTTATGATCATATTAGATACTCATTTTGGGCAGTAGATCTAGGCCTTTCTAGTTGCAACATTTGTAGGTGGATAAGAGAATTGTATTTTTCTTGTATGAAATATTAATAGAATGTATTAGTTAGTTAATTTTCGAAAGTAATATCCTTTTATGAAGGTCTTTATGTTATGACATTTATTTAAAGCACACCAATTAATAAGTTAAACGCACAAATGAATTAATAAAATACACTAAATAAAGAAAACACACCAATTAATAAGTATTACGCACAAATGAATCAATAAGCACCACCAAATAAATAAAAAGGCATCACCATACAAAAGCGCATGAATAAAACTATAAAACGCATCATTGAATAAATTAAAAAAATAAGGAAAGGGGAACACAGAATATCAACTTGTAAAAAGGAATGTTGCCGGATAAGGCCTTTGGTCGAAGTGCAAAGATGTTATCCCCCCCCACAGCCAAGATCAGTGTTCGAACCCTGATCTTGACATTTTTTAAGTACATTTAATTTTTTTCGTATCACACTTCAGGTTTCCCGCTAAAAGCTCGCACTAACAAATTCAAGACGCACCTATAAATTGACAAATTCACATCAATAAATGAAACCGCATTAAAATCACATCCAAATAAATAAATAGGCATCACCATAAAAAAGCGCATGAATAAAACTATAAAACGCATCATTAAATAAATTAAAATAAAAAATAAGGAAAAGGGAACACAGAATATTAACTTATAAAAAGGAATGTTGCCGGATGAGTCCTTTGGTCGAAGTGGGAAGATGTTACCCCCCCCCCCCCCCACTACAGCCAAGATCAGTGTTCGAAGCCTGGTCTTGGCATTTTATAATATCATTTCATTTTTTCGTACCACAATTCAGGTTTCTCGCTAAAAGCTCGCATTAACAAATATAAAACGTACCTATAAATACACAAATTTGCATCAATACACGAAACCACATTAAAAACACATGCAAACTTTTTCGTACATTCGTGCCCAATGATGTCAACCTACTGAGTTGACATTCGTGCCTTCCAATGGTACGGTGCTACATAGATTATATTTTCAATTCATTGATATTTTTAATGAAATGTTTGTGTACGAAATAGCTATTCAAAACGAAATGAACGTTTGTATTATAAATTTTATTTTTAATGGCATTTACTTTTTTCGTACCAAAAGACTCTAATAACCGCAGCAATAAACCCTAAACACCCATAAGAGAATCGTATCAAAAAAATGAAAATTTTAGTTTCCCGCTAAAAGGTTGAGGGGGAATCGCAAGAACAAATACCGATCGCACCAATACTTTATGTTAATTTCAGTTTTTTGATTAACCCGCGGATTTCGTGTCTTAGTGATCACAAAACCACAACATACCCATATTTCAAACATTCCCGTGATTCTGCACTCTACGTTATCAAAGACTCTCTCTAAAATCAAACACACAATCATCGTTCTCTTGGCTTCGCCGATCAGTTCTTCAAGTTACCGTCTACATTCTCCTGATTCCATGTCTCAGTCCTCACAAATGGAAGATACATGGAAAAAAGGAAGAGGCAAACGTGGTATAACGTCTTTTGCAAAGAAGACTGACAAGGAAGATTATCGCATTGAGTTTGATGAAAATAATATCCTGCTGAGTAAAGATTTGATGTTTAGGTATGACATGACGATTCAACATAGGTACCCATTCATATCGATATGGGTAAAATTGATAAAGAGACTTTTGAGAAGATATGGTTGCAAACGAAGGTATGATAAGTCAAGTATATATACATATATTATATTGATCAATATATATATATATATATATATATATATATATATATATATATATATATATATATATATATATATATATATATATATATATATATATATATATATATATATATATATATATATACACATTTACATAGTTTATGACAATATGTTAGTCAGATCATTAAACTGACGCATCGTTAATGTTTTTTAAATTGTAGACGACATGGAACATTCAGACCAATGCTCCTAAAGAGTTTTTGCGGAAGAAGGCTGTCAAAATCGGTACAAATTTTAGAGCAAGGCTTGTGAAAGACTACGTAAAAACAGAGAAGTCTCCTTGTCAGAAGTATACGTTTATTGATCTGGTTGATTGACATACTTTTTTCTTACAAAAAACTAGCCCAGAATTTTTGGTATGTCATGCACAATTTTCGTATTTTTAATGTTATTAGGGATTTGTTTCCAAGTAACTAATTTATAACAATGTGTTATCTTGTGTGTGAAGTTAAAAAGTGAAAAAGCAAAAGCCAGCAATGCCAAGAGAAAGATGAGGCCCCGCTTAGGACGAGGTGGCTGGAAGGGTATGTAGAAAAAGAAAGAAATTATTTGAGATCAACTTGTAGAAAAACACGAGTTTCTTGAAAGTTTAACCAATGCTCGTTCAAGGAGGTATTTGGTGGGTGCTGCCATAAAAATAAAGAACTAACTTGTATGAACTTCCACCTACCGCCCTTGAAGATTACAAAATATAGGTAAACACTTATTTTATTTAATTATTCTAGATTATGTTTTTTTGTAAAACAATTTGTAACAGGAAAATTTTGTAGGACCAAGAGGAGAAAAACATGAAGGGGGATGGGACCTACGATTTAAATAAGGAAGACCCTTTAGTCCGGCTTTTGGGACCAGAGCATGGGGGCGATCATGGACCGTAAACGGTATCATAGGTCATACGAAGGTTCAGGGTGGATTGATTAGAATGTGAACCTTTGTAGAGACTCGGTCAACACAGGGCCAACTGTTCATGAGTCTAGTTGTGGGGATGTTTCACCATGTATCAAGTATCTACCTATCGAGGTAATATATTAATATTTTAATTGCAGTTTGTAGTTTTCAGTTTGTAATGTAATATGTTGTCTGGTTTGCAGAAGATGACCCCATGTGAGTTGGTTATCAACGTGGTTGATTCTCAAGTGATTGTGGCTTCTGGTACAACATGGCCCAGCTCAGGAGGGTTGCTACATGGGAAACCGATTGAATATGGATGTGCCAAAGTACAAGTTGATGAAATCATTGAAGTGTTTAAGGAATTGCATATCCATTCAGTCACAATAACAGACTTCAAACTGTTAAGGATATGTATCATTCAATCGTTTAGTGGCCTAGATATGCACTAAAGTTATTTTTTTTACAAGGAATATGAATATATGTTAATATAATGTTAATTAAAAATTACAATATATTGTAGCTTGTGACCAACAACGCACCGATCAATTCATCACCAATTGGATCAAATCACACCTCGCCACCAATACAAAATGATACGACTTCAGTTTATGGGCCAGAGGTACTCGTACCAACATATTTATAATTTTTTTTTGGCAATTTAGTTTGAACTATTAAAAGTTATAACATTTTGTTTGTTATTTTAGCTTCAACTAAACAACAGTGAAATTCAATTTCCGAATCCCACTTTTTCAGGAATGGTTAGTCTTTAAATTCCTTAATTTAGTTACTTTGTTAATCTGTATAATCAGAATATAAATACTAATAGTTTGTGTTATATTTTTTTAGCTAATATCACAAACTGCTTCTTCTGTACATGTACACCAACCCGAACAACGACTTGACAGTAACCGATCGCCTGTTTCCCCAATCAACAACAACACCCAATCCCAACACCAACCATCCGGAGAAAAATTTATTGACCATGATGTGGAGGTATAGTTGAGCAAAATACGAACAAAAGGAAAGAAACATATAGATATAGTTGATCAACTTTCCAACCTCTTTGGGGATGTGCATTTTTTTAATACCTTGTCACCGCAGGGTTGTATCCCGACAGGGTTGATATTTAATGATGTTTTCGGAGGTCTTAGAACTATTGTTAAACAATCAGCTTGATGTCAACATTCTTCAATGATTTTCAATGTAAGTTGTTATTACTTATTATTGCTTTAATGAACTTGTAAAATATCATTTTATATATGATTTAATTAACTAACCTTATATAATATAATTAAGGTATTTTTATGAGCTGCCAAAGAATTCCTCTTGCGCTTTCTTTGATACGTCAATTATTAAAGATGACGGTGACAACACAAACCGGGCCGCTGTCATACATCACATAAAAGAATTACTTTTGCATCATGAGAAGAAAGAATATTTTCTTGCACCATATATAGTTAGGTAATATATATTTTTCCATAATACATCCACATACATATAAACACTAAACATACGAAAAGATTTTATGATTTATATTTTTGTAGGAGACATTGGGTGCTTATTATTCTTTGGCCTAAAAAGGAATCACGTATGTTGTCGATTCTTTAAAACGTCCGGCTACAGCGGACTCATACCCCATTGTGTCTATTATTGATGAAGCTTTCCCGAGTAAATATAAATGGAAGATTGCAAAGGTTTGTTTTAAATTTCATTTTTCTTTTCAATTTATATGAAGGTGTTGAGAATATTTAATTGTGATTTAATTGTAGTGCTTCAAACAAAAAGAAAACTGAGAATGTGGTTTTTTAGTTATCAAACATATGCAGGAGTTTGTTGAGAGGATTCAACACAATTGTGTCACTGAAGTAAGCGTTCTTTGCGTGTATAAATATCAATTTTAGTTTTGGAAGCAAAACAAGTTGATTTCGAGTGATGTTATCGAGGAAACGGTATTAAATCTAATTCCAAACTTAGTTCAAAAGGAAATTGAAGGCCGCCTGAAGAATACTTGATAAGATACGAATTTGTATATCATTGTTCTTGGACGGATTTTTATAGCATTATAGAATTGTACTCCATAAGATACACATTTGTATACTGCATAATTGTGAATGTTGGTAACTGGAACAAATATTTGTGTAATGACCCAAAACTACTTATCGATGGAAAATTTAACGTTTAGAGTGCGTAATATATTCATGGACCGAAATTAATTTTAGTGCAATTTGGGTGTTTTTTGTGTCATGGGCCACAGGCCCACACCTACTTGGTAGGACTAAGCCCATATGGCACGCAAAGCCCATATATAATCTTGGTGTTTTTTGTATCATGGGCCACAGCTAATTGGTAGGCCTAAGCCCATATGGCAGGCTAAGCCTATAAGGCAGGCTAAGCCCAAATGGCAGACTAAGCCCATGTGGTGGGCCTAAGCCAAATTATATGATGCAGTTACAATTATATGTTGCGTTGTGTTAATGATGCTGGTTATATCAATTTAGTGCGATGTTCTATTCTTTCAGGAAAGCTCATTTGATGCGGTTCTATTCATTGTTGGTGCGGTTTGGTAAACCGTATTATTAAATGTGGTATTTCATGATGCGCAATATTTAGGTGCGGTTGAATAACCGCACCAGTTAACCATTTTAACCGCACCAACAAAGGACTTTTGTACTAGTGCATCGAATTTGTCTTTTTTATGTTTGGAACTTTTTCTATCGCAACACATCCTCTTCTTGTACAACGTAAATGACTGATTCAATCATTTGCCCAGCATGGAACGGAGGTGGAGTGCCGACGTCGGTTTGGCCGAAATGACTGATTTGATCGTTTGGCCGGAGAAGACTTGTGGCGTTGGAGCATGATTAGGGCGAATTTCTCTTATTGGACGTAAATTTTAGAAGCAAATGTTAAATCACCCTTTTTTGTAAATATTTTGAAAACAATACCATTTTAGTAAATATTGTTTTCAAAAACACCATTTTGATCAAAAACTCCACTTATTTGTGTTGACAAATTGTACCTTCAATTAGGGGTGTTATTCGGTCGGTTTTATCGGTTTTCGGTTTTATCGGTTCGGTTTTATCGGTTTTTTAACATATTAAAACTAACCATAACCAAACCAAATAAGGTTCGGTTTAATCGGTTTTGGTTTATTCGGTTACGGTTTAATCGGATCGGTTTACCGGTTAAACCAAATAAACTTTCGTAATAAAAAGACATAAATTTTAAAAAGCAAAACTCACTAACTTTTACCAAATGAAAACCAACACAATATACATAAGTACATACCATATGATATTCCACCTTTCTAGTTTACCCAAAAGAAAACAAAACCATTTACATATGATATTCCACTTTTCTAGTTTACCCAAAAGAAAACAAAGCCATTTACAGTTTAATACATGACTTATTATATACATAACATTTTATAAACCACTTTTCTAGTTTAGCCAAAAGAAATTCTCACATAGCCACAGAGGAGCAAAACAAAAGTTGGAAAATGCCAAAAGACACATAAGGTTTTACTTTTCTTCATTTTGCTCCAAGAAAGCTTTTGATGACCCAAAAATTTCAATTCTACATCTGCACAAAAATAACAAAACTAGCCGTTAAAAACAACAAAAAGGACATTTAAAATAGTGAGATTGTAGCACAATATTGTAACTACACAAAATCAGCAACATTAGTAGTTTCAAATGTAAACCTTATGCATTGCACACTTGTACCTTCATTCCCATCATCTTTGATCTCTTTTAGAAATACTCATTTTTCTTAACTCTACAATCAATAAAGACAAAGTTAATAATTCAAGATTATAAGTTTAAACTAATTAAAGATGAACTAAAATACCTTCATCAATTTCCTGTATTTGTTCCAAATCTTCTTCAACATCTTGATTTGAGCTTATACGTAGCCAATCTTGTGTACATATTAAACCTTCAACAATATTCGAAGTCAAAGAACTTCTAAATGGGTCCAAAACTCTCCCACTTGTGCTAAACACCTACTCGGAAGCCACCGTTGAGACAGGGATCGCCAATAAGTCTCTAGCCATCAATGATAATATAGGAAATCTCGGACTATTTACCTTCCACCATAACAAGATATCGAACTGATCAGAATCTTCTTCAACACCTTCTTTCAAAAACTTCTCCAACTCACTCTTTGAATCCATTGTTCCACTAATCTCCATTTTCAACTTCTCCCTTAATTTATTCCTTATGGTAGAACTTGACACGGAATCATCGTTTGTTGAACGTTTCCCCAAGATTGATGAAGAAGTACAAGAGGCGGTTGTAGAACTTTGATCATGAATTCTCACATATTCATGATATAATTCTTCTAAAGCATCCTCTACAACTTTTTTCATTTTCTCCCCCTCCACTTGCCCATATACATCATTGAGTAAAATACTCATGTAAACAAGTTTGTTCCTTGGATCAAGTACATAAGCAACATATAATAACATGTTCGTTTTTTTAAATCGCCAAAGTACTTGTCAAATTTTTCTTTCACTACTTTTGCCATACTAGAAAGACCCTCATCATTAGTATCATTGATGCATTCTTTCAATAGCACAAGAATAGTGACAATATCATCGATAAGAGTGTGTGCTGTCACATAAAGTGTTCCGGATACCTTTTTAGTAACATCAAAAAATTGTTTTAAAAATCGAGCTAGCTTCCTTGCATTTTCCCAATCAAGTGATGTCGGTACCCCTAACCCCGCTTTCCGAAGATCGTCCCCAAAATGCCCATCCTCACCATCGTATCTATTAAACGCTCTTTCATAAAATTGGGCTGTTTCTAACATCAAGTAGGTGTAATTCCACCTCGTCGGGATATCTAATACTAAATTCTTTGTGCTACCACATTTGTCCATTTCCGCATATCTTTTGAAGTTTTCTATTCTTGATGAAGATTGTCGAACCCATTTCACCGCACCTCTAATATTGTTAACTGATTGACTTACAAATCCAATACCATCTTGCACAACTAAATTTAAAATGTGGGCTACACATCGTATGTGAGTCCATTTCCCTTTCAAAACACATTTGTCCCAATTCGAAAATATCTTTTTCAAGTAATCAATTGCAACATCATTAGAACTAGCATTATCATCAGAGATTGTCAAAACATTATCAATTCCCCATTCTAACAAATGCTTCTCTATTGCTTTCCCAATATCAACCCCACGGTGACTTGTTAAAAGAGAAAAATTTAAGACCTTTTTCCTTAACTTCCATTCGTTATCAACAAAGTGAGC
The DNA here is from genome assembly GCA_023525715.1 of Cichorium intybus. Taxonomy (NCBI): domain Eukaryota; kingdom Viridiplantae; phylum Streptophyta; class Magnoliopsida; order Asterales; family Asteraceae; genus Cichorium; species Cichorium intybus. The sequence continues at coordinate 40,592,228 of CM042012.1, read as the reverse complement.
CGTAAGACTCATATAATTTATTTTTTGCAAAGAGGTCCACCCATCGGTAGTTAAACATATTCTACCTGTATTTCTTTTAAGCATATCATAAACTTTTTTCTTTTCATCAAGAAATTTTTGATACACATCCTTGGTTACAGTAGCTCTACAAGGAATTTTAAACAGTGGTTGAGAAACACTAGAATAATACCTAAATCCTCTACCCTCCACAAATCTAAAAGGAAGCTCATCTTCAATGATCATGCGAGCTAATGCATCCCTATTTAATTTCTGATCAAATTTCCAAGCAAACATTTTTTTCTCATCATAAACATCTTGAAATGCAATTTGTGTTTGATCACTACTCATTTTTGACTTGTATATAAGACAATTTTTTAAATGGTTTCTAAGAGTGCTCGTACCATATTTTGTTGAAGTAGTATACTCGTTGCCACAATGTTTGCATTTGCTTTTCTCAACACCGTTATCGTCAATAAAGTCATCAAAGTGACCCCAAACATCTGATCTTTTTTTGGATGATTTTTGTTTCACTTGTTGTGAATCGTCTTGATTTTTGTTGTTGTTTCCTTCAAGATCGACCACTTCTACATCCACATCTACCATCCCCTCTTTGTTGGATTCATTCCGATACATTGCAATTGTAAACCTACACCAAAAACACAAATTAGTTTACTGTTTAGAAGATAAGGGTTACAAAGTACAAGTTTTACCTTCTGAAAGTGAAAATATGGAAGACGGGAAAAAATATGGAAGAGGAATCAGAACACCCGTGGTTCTCTACGTATCTTTGTAAACCCTAGCCGGCTAGCCCTCATTCCTCACATTGATACTTTGCGGTGGCTGACATATGAACTCAGAATTGTGAAGAGAAATTCGACGCCGAGTGCGTATGGAGATTGGAATTTTGAAATCGCAAATCCGTAATCAAGGCATCAAATGTGTGTCTGAAGTCTGAACTATGAAGCTGTGTGCGTGCGTAAGGATTAAGGATCGCTAGGTAAAAACTGAGTATGGATAATATAGAGAGGAAAACAAATGAATGGTAAAAAAAGGCCATCTGAAATCTAAATCCTAAATGGGTTTTGGGTATAAGTCGAATTGCACTAATCTCAATTTTCAAATACTCAACTGGACATATGTCGAATTGGACTTAAATGACAATTGAGATTTATACATGATTATATATATACTTCATTGCAAATTTGCAACCTAAAATCTATTGGGACGTTAAAACTTAAAAGTTTCCTTTTAACAAATATATATATATATATATATATATATATATATATATATATATATATATATATATATATATATATATATATATATATATATATATATATATAATAAAAAATATATTAATTAATAATTTTTTCGGTTTAACCAAATTAATTAAGTTTTAACCAAAACCAAACCAAATAAGGTATCCTTATTCGGTTAACCAAACCAAATAAACCGAAAACCAAATAATCCGAACCAAACAACCCAAACATCATTCGGTTCGGTTCGGTTATTCGGTTTCGGTTTTTTCTCACACCCCTACCTTCAATTGGTACGTCTGTATTTGTCTAAACACCTGTATGTTTTCGCTTTATTAGTCCCTCCGGTGTGCACCACGACGTGGGGTGCAAGCCTCACCAAAAGTGAGGTGAACACCACCCCCATGGTGAGAGCTCGTCGCATTTTTGACACCACACGAGCGTTTGACGTTGCGAGAGCAAAGAAAGGAGCTGGTAAGTTGGTTGTACATTAAGCATAATTACTTGTAACAAATGTGAGTGGAAGTGAGAGGTTACCATTTCCAAGGGTGAGGGGGGAGTGAGGGATGCTGATATGAAAGAGAAAAAATGAGAACTCGTGGGTAGGCACACCGGAAGGCATTAGGCACCGTGTTCAGTGTCTTGTGGTTCATTTAATCTTGTGTATTGGGCGGGCCGCGACTTGGTTCTAATTTATTTGCGCACAGTTTTATATAAGTTTCCTATGGTTAATCAAATTGCGAAGTTTAGTTGGTTGGCATTTGGCAAGTGGGTGATAGTAGTTACAGCGGAATCACATAAATACATACATACATGACAGATGACCCGTATATATCCATTTTTTACACTAAGCTATTCTCCAAAAAATTTTATAAATCCTCCCCAAAATAAATATTTGTTTACAAATTTTCCATTTTACAACTATTTTTAGACTTTTTATGTTTTATTATAATTTTTTAAAACCTTTTAACAATATTGGTACAACCTTTTTTACATCTTCCTCGCAACTTTTTTAAAAAATTTTAACAGTTTGTTGTAGATTTTTTTTTTACTTTTTTTTTTACAATATTCGTAAACTTTCTTATAACGTTTTAAAGTTGGTTTAGAATATTTCAAAACCTTTTTATGCCTTCTTGCAATTTTTTACTTTCTCATTTCAAATGAAAATTTAAAATTACTAAAAAGTATAAAGAAAGTTTAACAAGTTATAAAATAACTTGTTAAATGGAGTACAATTTAACAACTTTTTGTTTAGAACTATTAACATCTTCTTGTGCAATTATTTATGATTTTTTAGAATTTTTTTTACAACATTTTAAACTTGTTTTTACGACTTTTTTACGCTTCCCTACAACATTTTTACTCATCATTTCTTAAATTTGTAAAAAACTATAATAAAGTGTAAAAATATTATTAAAAGGTTGTATAAATATATATATATATATATATATATATATATATATATATATATATATATATATATATATATATATATATATATATATATATATATATATATATATATATATATATATATATATATATATATATATATATAGTAAATTATAGTTTTGGTCCCTGTGGTTGACACCAAATAACAGTTTCAGTCATCCTTTTCAATTCCAACGTTCTTGTTCCCTATGGTGACCAATTGCTAACACGTTTGGTCCCTTATACGGTTACCGTCATGTATGTTGTCGTTAGCTACATTGTGTGCGGGTCACGTGGGGGCAATTGAGTCATTTCCTATAGGCCATCAACTGATTATTTAAGTTTGTCAAATCTTTTTAGCATCCTACTCGATCTTCGTCATCATCAATCCTCTATCGTTCAACTCAAGGTCGCTCAAAAATGGTGGTATGCAACTGTGGCAACGAGGCGACACTGCCAACTTCTTGGACTAATCGTAACCCAGGAAGAAGATTTTGGCAGTGTACTAGATGCGACTTCGTTGGGTGGTTTGATCCGCCCATGTGCAGGAGGGCGATGATGATTATTCCCGGTCTCCTACTAGCTAGACGATTGATGGTTGAAGATATCGTACGCCTTGAAGCCGAGGTCGAAAATGGAACTTGGTACAAAATTTGGTTGGTGGTATCGTGGATTTTCTTCATCGTCTTCGCCATGTTCATGATGTTTGAGTAACAGAGGTGTCTTTCCAGTGGGGGAAAGTTTTGGGGCTAAACGAAAGGTATTAAGGTTTTCGGTTTTTGGTGGGTTTGGTAGTAACTCTAATATGGATTTGGTGGATATAGTTGTGGGTATTAAGTACCTTCTTTGTCTAGTCAAATGTATGGCTTTGTAAATCGGAATGTATGATATGCATCTATAACAGTTGTATGGTTTTTGTTTCGGTCGAATGACTTATGCTTATGCTTACATTGCACAACAACTCTTAGAGAAATAAGGATCATAGTTATAATATGATTCCACAACAACTCTTAGAACTTATAACACATGCAAAACGCACACAGCACATACACATATAACAAAAAAAAATCAAAACAAGAAGTTATAAAGTCCACTGTATTAAAAAAATCATTATCTCCAAAAATAAATTCTTGAAAATTAACTTGTAATATCTGTATATAATCGTGCAGATCTTGAAATTAATCATTGCTATTTCATTTAACATTTATTGAGTAAATAGAGATCAAACTTGCAGGAAAAAAATAAATAAAAGTATGATGCTATAATACACAATAAATTGAATGTACATTGCTATTTCTTGCATACTCAGAAACATAAACACACACACAAATACTCACTTTAACATGTAAACACATACCCACACACACAGACACATACACTCTTCGTGTATGTCTATATCCATATGTTTGATTTTTGAAAAATGACCATCTAGCCCTCATTTTTAACTTTTTGAATAATAATGATTGTTTTACAGTTTGGGTGGGTTTAGTACTAATATGATTCCACAACAACTCTTAGAAAAACAAGTATCACAGTTATAACCATAATAACACATACATATACTTATTAGCCCTCATAAACGTTGAAAGTATTGGTTTAACATCCACATTACATATCCGAATCTAATGATGACTAAACATTTGCAGTTGCAATGCCACTCAACCGCACAGAAAACTAGTCATCATGGATAATGTTTGTCAAATTAACATATTAAGACACACATCCAAGTGTAACATAACAACATGGATTTACTACGTTAATATTAGTAGACTCTACAACATACCACAAACATGACACAACCACAAATATTGTACTTAATCCTTAACAAATTCATCATATCAAACTACTATGCCTCCTGTATTTCTTTATCTGCTTAAATCTCAATTACCTCCCACACCTCCGGATCCACATGCAACATCATTTCCATTCACCATGTTGTTCATCACCATTGGGATAGTACCTGTCATCATCATAGCCCTTATTCTATTCCTCACCAGTTCACTAATAGGATCACTTCTTCCAGATTCTTGAGGTGTACGTCCTTGTACCTTACATGACCTTGCATTGTGACCTGGGTTGTGACATTTCCCACTTGTAATGGTAATGTACCTCCTTGACAATTTAGTGTTGCTGTGAATGCCGTGCGACTGTTGACTAGATCCCTCTCCTTCGCTCCTCTTTTTTTCACTTTAGGCCTCCCAACAACATTTATTAAATGATCAACTAAAATTAAATATCATGATTATAAAAAATTAAACAAAAACGTTATGAACATCAAAGTACATACGTACCTGCTTGTTGTGTTTTGGGTGTACCAATGTTGTAGGGCAATCTGACGTTGGCCACAACTGTGGGCCATTGATTGGATCGATTTTGTAACTATACATTTTGTTCCATGTGGCCAATGTGTAACATGGATGGACAACAGCTGCATGTTTTTTTTTTGCCGTGTCCACCACAAATTGCTCATAGTAGTCACCCGTAACTTGAAATTTCCAATTACCGTTGTAAATACATGTACACTTTGACACATCATCCTTGTTTTTGTCAAGTATAGCTTGAGCAGTTGGGGTTAACAGCCCTGGGGTTTTGGCAATTAACCTTTGCACCATCACAATCTTCCTTATCAAATACTCCCTAATGAATTCCAATGTCGATATGATTGGCCTATCCCTACCATCTACAATCTTGGCATTGAATACTCACATAAATTGTTTAGCAGGATGTCAGAATGAGCCCTCCCTATTAATATTAATAACCCAATGGAAGTATGAGTACATCATGTGTAGTTAGAATGTAAGTTCAATATTCAGGGGATATAACATGTACCTGAAAAATGACTTCTATTCCAATGTTCGGCTGGAATACATTTTAACCAAGTGTATATTTGTTTGTTATACCGGTGGAATTCTGCCATTGCCCTATTAAACTCTGGTATAGTTGCAACACGAGCACACTTCCATAAATGTTCTTTCAGAGGCTTCCCCTTCCAATATAATTTCATGTTCTCTAGTACATGCCTTTCACGGAACCTATGTTCTGCTGATGGAAAAACCTTAGCAAGTGCTGGGACCAAACTCTACATAGATAGACATAGTTAGTATAATTAATGTAAAGATTTTGCATTTAGATAAAACAGTACCTTTTTCCTATCGCTGATGAAGGTGAAATTGGTGTTTGTTCCCATGTCTAGATCACCACCTAAGCACTCCAAGAACCAGGTCCATGAGCTCTTCGTCTCCGACTCCACAATGGCGTATGCTAAAGGGTAAATCCCGTTCTTCCCATCTAATCCAACAGCACTTAATACATGACGGTATGGTCGTTTCATAAAAGCTCCATCTAATCCCAACAACTCTCGCACCCTTCTTTAAAGGACCCAAGCAAATGTATATTCGTTTGAACACTCTAGTTTGCGAACTGAAAATAGGTTCAGATTCAACTGCAATCTTGACTGTCGTACCTGGGTTTCTGGCTTGCAATTCCATAACGTATTCCCGTAACATCGTGTATTGCTGCTCATAATCCCCACGGATGTGATTGAGAGCAAGAACTCTAGCCCTAAAAACCTTCATGAACGATAACTAGATTTTGAACCATCTTTCTAATTCCTTTTGTAGTGTAACAGGAGGGATCTTCGGATTGGCTTCCAATTGTTGGTAAATCTTCTTCGCCAAGTACGATTGCGTGCACTTTACAATCTCTATTGCATACAGGTGTGTTTGTCGTTGTATGCTTTAACAATCCAGTTTTCATCCGCTTTTGCTTTTGAAACCAACAGAACCCAAGGGCATTTTTCATTGGAAATGACTAAATTACCCCTACATTGTGGAACCGCATTTGTCCGTGCAATACCCCTAATTTGGGGAGCACCTTTACAAATTGCATGTAAACGGATTTTGTCATTCTTCTGCACGTATAATGCCTGACGTCAATGGACTACAAGATTCGTAAGGGCTTCCTTCACTATGAGTTTGTTATCAAACCTTTCTCCAAGTTTGAAATCTGCATCGTGTACTTGTCCAGCCGAACACTTAGGTAGATTTGAAATATTTCTCAGTAATTCGTCCCTTAAACTTCCATGTCGACTAGCAAGATCAAACGTGTTGGTATCAATTATGTCAATGGGTATCGAGTTATCGTTACCTTCATTGTATGGTAATCCTTCTAAAATAGGATCAAGACATCATAAACATTCGGCTTTCGGTTTGGTTTAGTTTGGTTTAATTTTTAATGCAAGTTTCGTTTTTAGTTATATTTATGTTCGTTTACGGTTTCGATTCAATATTCGTTATCATTTGCTCGATTGTTTTGGTGAGATTGTTTCTGAATTCTGAGTTATATCTCGGGATCAGAATCGTTTGGTTTTGATTGGTTAATATTTGGATGCAAGTTTGTTTAATAGTAAGAATTTCGTAATTTCGATATTTCCGTTTGTTTCCACGTGTATGGATAAAAACCGTCTATAGAGTGACACTATAAACTAGTCGAGTTCTTGACACAGATATTGACCACTGACTCCACGGTTCGACCCTTACTTGCCACTAGCTAGTGAGCTGTAAGGTATAAATCTAGTATTTTTGACCACATCGACGACTGCGACGACTCATAGGTCCTTGTCGGTGATTCGACGAAAGCCCCGCCATGGTGCAGCTGAATGGTGAAAAGGTTCGTGTTTCCACCTGTAAATAAAATGTGAAATTAGGGTTTCGATTAACCTCATGAAATTCAGATTAACAACTGAGATGCATGTGGCGTAGAGATCAATCGCATCATCGATCGCTCCAGCTTCTCGAATCTTCCACATTGTGCACCTGCTTCGTCGTTCGATGATCAGTTCCGTTCGCACACTCTTAAGCTACTTTTCCTCCTTGCCTTCCTTGTTCGTGTGTGTTTTTCGAAACAAATGACGAGCTGACTTGAGGTGATGGATACCACATGCATTTAAGGTGCCAAGAAAGTGGAGATCGTTTTGCAGATTAAGTTGAAGGAGCTAAAAGAAATGACTCAATTGCCCCCACCGGACCCGCACACAACGTAGCTAACGACAACATACATGTCAGTAACCGTATAAGGGACCAAAAGTGTTAACAATTGCTCACCACAAGGACCAAGAATGTTGGAATTGAAAAGGATGATTGAAACTGTTATTTGATGTCAACCACAGGGACCAAAACTATAATTTACTCTATATGTGTGTGTGTGTGTCTCTAAATATATATATATATATATATATATATATATATATATATATATATATATATATATATATATATATATATATATATATATATATATATATATATATATATATATATATATATATATATATATATATATATATAGGGTAAAGTTCAATTGAGAACCTAAAAAAGCATAGGAACCAAAGAACCCATTTTATGAACTTTTTTTCTACACAATATTTTTCAAAAAAAAAATATACCAAAATTTTTGTTTTGATGCGTCTAGAAGATTTCAAAAAAAAATTCAAAAAAAATCATTTTTTTAATTTTTTTTCATATGAGTTTAGGGTTTAGAGTTTAGGGTTTAGGGTTTAGGTTTAGGGTTTAGGGTTTAGGGTTTAGGGTTTAGGGTTTAGAAATCTCTTAGACGCTTTAAATAAAGGATGCAAAAAAAATCATTTATTATTATTTTATTTTTCATATGGGTTTAGGGTTTAGGGTTTAGGGTTTAGGGTTTAGGTTTAGGGTTTAGGGTTTAGGGTTTAGGGTTTAAGTTTAGGGTTTAGGGTTTAGGGTTTAGGGTTTAAGGTTTAGAAATCTCTTAGACGCTTTAAATAAAAAAATTGGATGCAATTTTTTTTGAAAAATATTGTGTATAAAAAAGTTCCTAGGTTCCTAGGGTTTTTTAGGTTCTCTCATGATCTAGACCTATATATATATATATATATATATATATATATATATATATATATATATATATATATATATATATATATATATATATATATATATATATATATATATATATATATATATATATATATATAT